>SJXQ01012506.1:118924-216855 GCA_006408695.1 Aepyceros melampus
GCGTGTTGCATTCAATTCACAAGTTAATGTATTCCAGGCCTGTGCGCTCGCGGTACTTTTTTTAAACAAAAAACATACATGATTCTTAAGGTGCATAACGCTGCCACCCCGACGTGAGAGGTTATGTCACTCCTTCCGTTTGTGTCTCACTAGCCGTTAATGGGCGGTGCTGCCACACGTCTGACCGGCTACTCTGAGGGGTGCGGGCGAGAGCGTGAGAGGTCCTGCTCCCAAAACTTGGATGTCGGAGGGGAAGGATGAGGGCTGGACCTGAGGGATGCTGTTCAGTGGGTTTCTCTGGGCACATAATTGTGACCGCCTTAGGTGTCCCTCCAGGGCTCTCCAATTTCGTCCGCTCACATCTTTTTTTATTAATGTGCTGGAAGGCAGGGGGTGCGGTGGATCCTGGCTGGGGGAGTGGTTGCACAAACATTTTCTGAATTTCTGAACTGATGCCAAATATATAGTACATCCCTCCCTCCCCCTTCCCAACCCTTCAGACCTTTTACCTCCTCTGGGCTTTCAGAGGAGCATTTGGTGTGTCAGACAAGAAGAGTGTTGTGAAAAGGTCAGAGGGCCTTGATTTTAAAATAGTTTAGGGCATGTAAGAGAATAGGAGAGCCTCTCTGTTTTCAAGGTCAGGTTGGAGAAAAAGGAATCCTCCAGAGTAGAGACAATTTAAATATTTGCTGGGGGGAGGGTGAAAGAAAACAATCTAGAACAGAGTGATGGCATTTGAGGTTAGAAGTTTTTAATCATAGGAAAGTTGGGGAAATTGAGCATTAAATGACTCCTTATGTAAGGTTGACTGGCCCTGCATTTATCCATGACAAAAAGGCCTTGTCTTCAGAAACTTCAGTGAGAGAAGAAAAAAATCCGCTATACGGGCCTTGTGTTTATACATAGATAGATACAACAAAGGGGGGAAACTGAAGGGCTAGCTGGGCAGAATAATTCTGCCTCCAGGAAAGTAATCTCAAAAACTATTTGATTAGCTCATATCAAATGTGCATCTCAAAAACAGTGCTTTTGTTTTTATTTTTTTTTTTTTTTTTTTTTTTTTTGAGCCTCAGCACCACCTAGTAATTTGCAGTGGTGTGATATTCCTGTGGTATTCTTGAGTTCAGAGGCTGCCGTGCTTTTGAACAAATGAATGGCTTAGTATTTTACAGCTTGAGGGACCACAGGTTTCAAAACTGCCTCTTTTAAAACTGGGACACAACGGAGTCAATTCATTTAATCCCATCCAGCAATCTAGAGAGGTAGATTTGAAAATAACATCCTTGAATTGAATTTTTTTTTTTTTTTTGAGAACTCCAAGTATGCATCTTAACCACTACCATCAGGCGTTCAGAATGAAATGTTTTCCTCCACCTGTTTTTTAGCAGGGCGACTTCAGGGTCTTGTCCGGGTTCACTTATGAATGTTCTCACCAAGTGGATGTTAAACTCTGGGCCCTCGCTCCAAAGCTGAGAAGTACATGGAGGTGCTTCTTAGCCCTGGCCTGTTCTGACCATGTCACAGATCCTAGTATAAGCAAAGAATCCCAGGGTTCTGTGAAGACACCTCAAAGGCAGCCTTAAACAGTTCCTCTTTCACTTGATTTATATTTTGAGTTTTCATATATGTTTTGTGTAGGGGAAAAAAAGGAGAGGGGGATATACTTAAAGAAAAAAAATTAAAGTACCCAGTGCATCCTGCCCTGGGGAGAAGAGGGGAAGCCCAGAGAGGTAAACTGAGCTGCCTAAGGTCATACAGTCAATCATGAAGGATGCAGCAGTCTCTGGCCCACTTGGCTCCTTTCCCCTCCTTGGCTTCCTTGTCTAGGCCAACATTCTCCTCTAATGATTTTTTTTCCCCCTAAATTGAAAGCAGACAGTCCTGCCCCAGAATCAGCAAGCTTTCAAGGCTGACATACCTGAATAAAGTTCAGCTTTGAAAGAGAAGGAAACTGACCCATTTAATGACCCACCATTATTGTGCCACGTAGGAATTAGGCTTGCCTAATAAGTGCTTATGTAAAATGAGAATAATTAGGATTTCTTCTCTCTCATATCTAGAACTAGTTAGGCAGTTGTGTCATTTTCTTTAAAGAGGGTAGCATCAATAAATAGCGTTGAGGCTAATGGTTTTCTGTAAAACAGTGTGTCCTCCTCATGGTGTTCTGAAACATGCATTGGTCTGCCTCCAGGGAGGAAAAACTGACTTAGGCAGTGCTCCTTTGCCCATGACCTTGGAAGTTCAGCCCAGAATGCTGAGGGTGACAAGTAACTAGATCTAGAAGGCTATCACGAAACTAACATTGTGTGTGCTAAGTCTCTTCAGTTGTATCAGACTCAGTAGCCCGCCAGGCTCCTCTGTCCATGGGATTCTTCAGGTAAGAATACTGGAGTGGGTTGCCATTCTCTCCTCCAGAGGTTCTTCCCAACCCAGGGATCGAACCCCAGTCTCCTCTGTCTCTTGCACTGGCAGGTGGGTTCTTTAGCATTAGCGCCACCTGGGAGCCCCGAGACTAACATCACAGTTCCTCAAACTTTGGAGGTCAAGGATGGAATGAGACAGAAAAAATGGATTCAGGTCTGGGTGCACAGGGCAGAAGGGAAGAAAAGAGGTGTGGGGGATCCAAGAAAACCCCTGTGTGGGAGGGAGAGGGAGGGAAATCTCTGCGCTAGGGTACAAGACAAAGCTGGTTGGTGACAATTAAATGTTCTCAGGTCACCTGAACATGGGGAACTTACACCCCTGGACTGAGCAGAGAGGAAAAATGTCATTCACATTTGCAATTTGCAGTAGCTGAGTCCTGCTGCATTCAGTTAAACAAATCTGATGCGGCAAGATGTTTAGGTGACAAATAGGTGTTCATCTTTGAGCAGATGTTGCTTGGGGCCAGTTTCGTCTTTAATCTTTAGGAGGCTGATGAAAAAACAGAAACTTTTTCTTAGAAAACACTCACAGAGACACACACATATAATGTCCTGTGTACAGTTTCTGTGGGCATCCACACAGATGCCAAGTTCAGATTCTGCTATTGACTGTCCCCAGCTGCAGACAGAGTTGATGCAAATGGCCAACTTCCCCCTTTTGCTTCTATGGCCACTTTTCCCCAGCCTGGTGAGAACACCCAAGCATGGGATGAAGTTGCTCCTGGGCAGCCTGGCCCACTTTTCTCTCACCTACCCTCCGCACAGTGGCTGCTGCCCCAACCCCCAGCTCGCCCCTGGGAACCAGATAATTTTCTCTTCCTGTCTGGAATAGAGGGAGAGGATCATCCCTTCTTCACTGCTGATGCTGAAAATAGTAGTTTTCTTTTTCTTCTTTTTGACCACTGACTAAGAAGACCCTTGCTTGCAGCTATGTCATGAAAATCACTGCATCGTATCGCCTGCAGTTGAGAGGCTGTGGGCGAAGCCCTGTGAGACCAGCACGCATCCAAGAGCATTTTCTACCTTTCCCCTCTGAGCCGAGTGCCTTGGATCTTCTTACAGTGCCTGGAAACACTGGGGCCAGGAGTCAAGGGACCAGTAAGAGATCATTACAGGAAAGCTGTCTTCTGCCTCTCTTCTGGTTGCACTTTCAGAGCTGAGGGCTTCCTCACTCTCCCCAACACTCTCTGCCCTCTGGCTCACTCCTGGGTAACCGCCTTCGGGGTGGTGGTTTGCCATGATGGCAGCACAATGGAACCATATGGGGGGCATTAAGAAAAGTTGATGTCTGGGCCTCCTCTCAGAGCAGTTAAATCGGAATCTCTTGGTGCATGGGTATGTTTTAAAAGCTTCCTAGATGATTCTTATGCAGGAAAAGTTGAGAACCACTGCTTATAGTGCAGGGATTTATAGATCATTTAGTCTCTGGATAAGTAGCCTTGACTATTCAGAAGTTGCTTTCTGAGTGTTTGATAAAAACATTGTTCATGAAGGTTTTTTCAAGTTCTTATCACGTTGAAAAAGAATATGTACTGATTTAATGGATGTGAGTGAGCAAACTCCTGGAGATAGTGCAAGACATGGAAGCCTGGTGTGCTGCAGTCCATGGGGTTGCAAAGACACAACTCAGTGACTAAACAACAACAATATGTATGTGTGTATGTTTGATTTGAGGAATTCTAGAAGGTTCATAATGAATAAATAAACACCAATTACGAAATAAAATTTTCAAGCTTGATGAGAGTAAGATGGCCCTAGTACCTCAAAGGGAGAAGGCAATGCAACCCACTCCAGTACTCTTGCCTGGAAAATCCCATGGACGGAGGAGCTTGGTAGGCTGCGGTCCATGGGGTCGCAGCAAGTCAGACATGACTGAGCGACTTCAGTTTTACTTTTCACTTTCATGCATTGGAGAAGGAAATGGCAACCCACTCCAGTACTCTTGCCTGGAGAATCCCAGGGATGGCGGAGCCTGGTAGGCTGCCGTCTCTGGGGTCGCACAGAGTCGGACATGACTGAAGTGACTTAGCAGCAGCAGCAGCAGCAGTACCTCAAAGAACAAGGATAAGGCAATGAAAACCTTGAGGTGTAATTATTCTAAGTGTACTTCTTAGGCTAAGTCATTCTCTTACTTTGTTCATTCACTTATTTAACAAGCACCTATAAGGTGCTGTAGAGGTATGGTGGAAGAGAAAGAAACGACACCCCAGACTCAAGAAATTTACAGTCTAAGAGATGTGAACAAACTTTCAGAAACCAATGGCTTTGAAGTTAGTTGTTATAACTGAAGGAGAAAATGCAAAAGCTCTTATCTTCGATTAAACAGACAAGAAACCCAAACATAAAACAGAACAAAGTCTGAGCAAGGAAGGTGAATGTTTTTCTGTTCAATAGAAGATTTAACCCTGAATGGAGAACCAGGGCAAGGGTATTCCATTGGCTTAGTGGTTTCCTTCCCAGCGTCTTGCCTGGCACATCATTATCATACCTTCCCTAGCTAACTGTCCGTCCTTTGGGTCTCAGCTGCTTTTGATCCTCCCAAGTCAGGTGCCCCGTGCTGGGGGCTTCCATTAGGAGTTCTGGACGCGTGCTGCCTGGAGCAGAATCCAGACTTTGCCTTTGCCGGTTCCCAGCTGAGTGACTGTGGAGCAGGCTGCTTACCCCGTCTGGCTCTCCCTTTCCTCCTTTGTGAAATGGGGATAAGGGGACTGATGTGAAGAGAAATGAGTTACTAAAAGCAAAGCACTCAGAAGAGGGCGTGCATAAGGTAAGCTCTAAATGTATCTTCCCTGGTGGCTCAGTGTGGAGAATCTGCCTGCCAATGCAGGAGACTCAGGTTCGATCCCTCGGTCGGGATGATACCATGGAGAAGGAAATGGCAACCCACCCCGGTATTCTTGCCTGGGAAATCCCATGGACAAATAAGCCTGGCAAGCTGCAATCCATGACGCGACTGAGCAACTAAACAACAACAACAAATGTAGCTATTGTCATTGTTACATTGTGAATGTGCCCTAAAATAACCACATACCATCTATGCCATGACCGAATGAATGCATAAGGGCTCCCATGAAAGGAATAAATGATGTGGTCTGGTAAAGAATCTGCCTGCAATGCAGGAGACCCCGCTTCAATTCCTGAGTCAGGAAGATCCGCTGGAAAAGGGATAGGCTACCCACTCCAGTATTCTGGCCTAGAGAATAGTTCATGGGGTCGCAAAGAGTCAGACACGTCTGAGCGACTTTCACTTCACTTTCACATGGGTTAGTTAATTACCAAGAGGGACAGGAAGCAGATTGGTTGCCCCACTAAGCGGAGAGTTCACAGAGGGATTTCCCAGAGCCACTGGGGAGTGGAGCGTCAGTTGACAGTGGTGGGGGAGCAAAACGTCAACCTGAAACTATAGGACCCTGAGAAAGATCTGAAAAAGATACCGTGTCACTCCCAGACCTGCAGGGAACTGAAAGAGAAGTCCAGTCCTGGAGGTGGAGCTTGTGGAGACAGAACAGCCACCTCTTGGGCTTGCGTTTGGAGAGGTATCCCCAAATCTGGGCTCTCACGGTGAAACAGGAAGAACTAAAAGAGGAGAATTAAGGCTTTTAAACCTGAAGCAAACTAACTGACAGCGTGAAGCCAAACTGTAAGTAACTATGTATGGTCTGGTTGTGGCAAACAACCCACCCAGAGGATGGAAACAGCCATTCCACCTACGTACATCCCTCCCTCCTGCCCACTCTCCAGACCTCTGCCGAGAGCCCCTTGACCACAGGCATAACCTTGCCCTTCCTCCACCCATTACCCCCACTGGCAGCTGCCTAGATGCCTCTAACCTCAGGAGACCCAGGCCTTTAGACAGTTAAGGAAACCCTTGGTCCTGTTGCCCCAGACCTGCTCTGGAGCCCCGTGGACCATCTGCTGGCGCAGAGGGAAGCAGGTTGAAACTAGAAACACATTTTCCCATGATGATGCTGTGGGTGGTGGATTATCTCCCCAGTGCCATTAGAGCTGTGCTTTTCCTTTCCCCACTTAGTCCATTAGGCATCTGTGGGCTGTCCTGGAAACTTTCTTCTGTGGGAGTGGGGCCTGGGGAAAAACACATACATTCCAGAAGCTGAGCGACCAAGGCAGTTCTGAATCACTTGTTGAGGACCAGTTGTCCCCGGGAGTCACCTCACTGCAGAAAGTTTCCTGGGATTTTGTGGCAGAGGGTGCAAGAGGAAGACAGGGCTTAGAGGCCCAGGACTCCATCTGGGGATGAGAGGTGACACTCAACTCCTAGTCATTAGATATTGCAGCTAAAAATGTCTGGAACAAAGTACCCATAGACCCTCAGGTTGGGACTCCTTGGTGCTTCCTCCAGAACAACCCATCCTCAGGTTGGGACTCCCTGGGGCTTCCTCCAGAGCAGGCTGCTCAGGGTGAGTTGTACCCCCCAACCCCATCCCTGGTCTCAGGACTCCACTTCCCTCTGTGTGGTTCCTTCACACTAGTCTTGAGGCCCAGCAACATGGCTATGCTTGCTCTTTTGGTTTTCTGTGTTTTTTTTTTTTTTTTTTTTTTTGCTTATTGCTTGTCCTGTACTGAAGCCAAGGTGGCATTTTCTTTCCAACTCATCATCACACTTTCAGTTAATTTTCTTTTTACTTGCGGGTGCATGTCCCACCTGACCTTGTTTATTTTTTATGCTCCTACAATTGTCACATGTCAGTTTAATGAGTTTTGGTGTTTCTCCCTCAAAGGACCGTCCTTGAGTCCTAATTAAGGTGGGGCCACAGCCTGATAGAACTTAGGCTGTCTAAATCGCCTTGTCCCTCTAATATGCACCCTCCTCCCCCGATGCAGTTTTAGTCAGGCTTAAAATAAAGGATCCCTGAGGAAACATGCTGATTTCAGTTCAGAAGAGAATAGATACTGGTGCTAGATTTTCAAGAGCAGCTTTTTGATAGAGAAAGATGAGAATGTTAAGCTTCTAAAAGGAGGAGGAGGAAGGAGAGAAGGAACCCAGAAATGAAAGCTGAGCCCCAAATCACAGCTACTTGTTATTTTTATTGGTAGAATTACAATCTGTATTGTTTGTTTACTATGTGCCAGTCACTTGATACATACAACGTAATATTTTTGAAATCTGTATGAATTTGGACATTTTCCCCCTTTTTATAGCAGAGAAAACTGAGAGGTTAAATCACTTGTCAAGATTATTGAGATAAGAAAAGCAGAATTTAAATCAAGATCTGTCTGACTCCCAAAGCCACACATGGTCTTAGGCACAAACACAATTTCCCAAAATAGCATATTTCATAATTTGACATTTATGTCATAGTTTTGTCCGAAAAAAAAAAAAAAAAACCCAAACCTTCGAAAAGTGGCCTTTCCTCGCTTGCATTGTTCTTCCCCCAGCCTAGATCTGCAATAGTAGTAATAACAGCTAACGTTTGCACAGCACTTCACCCCTACCTACTTGCTTTCAAGTCCAGCCAGGCCCCACCTTTTCCTCCCGCAGCCACAGTCCTCCTTCCTTCTTGGAACAGCCCTTGCCTGAGACTCAGAGGCACCCAATTTAGTCCTCATTCTCCTGTTACCCTGTTTTCTCACCGGCTTTGTGTTTGCAAGGCCGTGAGCTCTGCTAAAGGTGGGGGCATCGGGCAGCTCATGCAGACTGAGCAGCTCGCTGGCCTCCCCCAGGCCAGCACACTGCTGATGTTTGGTTTTCTCAGGAAGCCAGAGGGAGAGCCCTCCTAGGAAGCTCAGGTCCTGGGCCATGGCTGCCATGCTGCTGGAATATAAGGAATCCAAGACTGTCCAAAGTTCCCCACAAGGGCGCAAAGCTCCTCGCAGATAGAAACAGATCCAGGCTTTGCACAAGGTGCCCGGAAACACTCCTTTCCCAAATGCCTTGCCAGTCACTCATTGATACGAACCACCTTCTTGGTGGGGTCTCAGAACCAACTGAGTTTGTGGGATCGAGTCTCAGGCACTCTTTGTTCTAGTTCAAGCGTGGCTGATGCATATCAGGCCTTGGGGCCATACCCATGACTTGGTGCTAGCCAGTATGATGCCCATGACCAGTATGCCTCTGGGGCCCCCTCACCACTACCCCCAGAGGGAGTGAGGGGAAGGTCACCCTCCCCAAAAGCAGCTTATACCAGTTCTTGCTTTACAGACAGCAGAAAACTGTTTGACATATAAAGCAGCAGTCTGGCAAACAACAAATCTGTAGCTTTCAAGAATTGAGCTAATTTGTGTAATTATGCATATTTCTTTCCCTAGCTCTTTTCATGTTTTTATTCAGAAGCCATCTTATATGGGGCTTTCAATTCAATGCAACAAATATTTAATGGGAATCTAATATGCTAGACGCTCTGGGGTTCACAGAGATTCTCTCAAGTTGCTCTCAGCCTAGTAGGTTGTGTAAGAGAGGGAAATTATGGAGGATGTAAAGAACAGACTTTTGGACTCAATGGGATATGATTGGAGAGACTAGCATTGAAATATGTATATTATGACATGTAAAATAGATGACCAGTCCAAGTTCGATGCATGAAGCAAGGCACCCAAAGCAGGTACTCTGGGACAACCCAAAAGGAAAGGGCAGGGAGGGAGGTGGGAGGGGGGTTCAGGATGGGGGGACATGTGTATACCTGTGGCTGATTCATGTTGATGTATTGTAATTATCACAATATTGTAAAGTGATTATCCTCCAATTAAAATAAATTTTAAAAATTTTTACCAAAAAAAAAAAAAATGTACTGAGAATGAAATGAGGGCTCTACAGAAGTTGCAAGAGGAGATGTTACCGTGCAAGGCAGCTGAGTGAAAGAAAACTATGAGTGGGTTGCTTGTAAGGGGAAAAAATCAATAAAACAATAAACATCATCTGACCAGTGAGGAATGCGGAGATGTGGGGAGATAGAGCGGGCTGGTTTCTGCAGACAGGAAGCCACATGGCTTTGCCTGATACTTGTAATTGGTCACACCCTCCTGAGCCCTGGGGGAGAAGATGGTGAAACTGTGGGAAAGGTAGTTGAGAGTGACTTCTAAAGGCCAGGCTTGTAAGGGGAGATCCTGGCTGGGGGGTCAAGCTGTCTTCAGTGGCAACGAGTGATCTACCATCAGGAGAAGGCACTATGGCTGATCAGAAGCGTGGCAGCTGGTTTGGCTGTGTCTGTGCCCTGCCCAAGAGCAGGGGAATGGAAAATTCTGTTTAAAGGGAAAACTCATAATGTTAACTGACCACCCTAATTATGTTTCCTGCTTAATCAAACAGTATGGCATAAATGTGCAACCTCAGTCTCTCCCCACTGTGTGCCAAAATTCTTCTTCTGCCCCCCATTTTATCTTTTTATTTTTTGGCTGAGCCATGCAGCTAGTGGGATCTAGGTTCCCCAACCAGGGATTGAACGGCCATGGCAGTGAAAGCTCGGAATCCTAACCATTCAGCCACCAGGAAACTCACCCTCCCCCATTTTATATATGAAGACCAACTCAGGGAAGTGAAGCAACTTGCCTAACATCACCAAGCTAAGAATTGGGAGAACCAAAACTCAAACCATGTCTGTCTGACATTCAATTCCCTTTCCACAGCTTTGTCTCCTCTGGACCCAAACTGCTGTAGTTATGCTGGCAGTAAATCTGTCTGATATGCAGAGTTCATTTACCCATGCACTGTCAAGGTGATAAGTTCAGTAGGATTTAGTTCGACTTTACTAAAACTGCTGGCATCCCCAGTTTTTCAAAGTCAAACATGTAGGTTCCAAATGGCAGGATTCTAAACAGAGAGCATGCCCTGTTACCATAAGTAGCCCCTTCCACCACTGCTTTCCCATCTGTTTCCTGCATGCTGAGTATTATTGGGAAACAATGATGTCAACTCTTCCATATAAATCTACACCTCCCTGCTCGCCCCTCCCCTACAAGCATATTTTTGTTCCTCTTTCTGGCTTTTGTCTCACTGTTCTGTTCTTTTAAGACTCACGCTTTTTGGCCTCGATTGTTGGCTTTCTTTTTAATAAGTTTTAACTATGTAAGCTGCATTGTGGCCTTCAAAGTGCACATGCTTTCTTGGGTCCATATTTGGAAAAGCCTGTGTTTGGCTAACAGCTAGAGCATGGGCCTGTTGTTAGTGAAGAGAAGCCATTTTGCTTTCTGGAAAAGCAAAAGCTGGATGCAGGGCTCTGAATCTGGCTCAGAGCTGAGGACACAGACCCCACGCAGGGGCTCTTGGGAGCTGCATTTAGCTGTTGGACCCTGGGCACAGAGCCTGCAGCTGAA
Organism: Aepyceros melampus; assembly: GCA_006408695.1. Classification (NCBI taxonomy): domain Eukaryota; kingdom Metazoa; phylum Chordata; class Mammalia; order Artiodactyla; family Bovidae; genus Aepyceros; species Aepyceros melampus. The sequence continues at coordinate 129,616 of SJXQ01012506.1, forward strand.
CATACCCACTGAGTAATCTGTATTCCCTCACCCAAACCTGACTGTCAAACAAGACGTGGTTTCTTCAGTTCCCCCATTTTTTTTTTACTGCCCCTAAAGTCAACTTTGTTTCAGAAAGGAATGGGGGAGCCGTTCTGGAGGCAGATGGGAGGGAAGAGTGTGAGTTGTGAATTCTGGGTTCAAGAGTTCTGGACCTCTCTTTTTAAGGCTCTGGCAATGATACTCAAACTCTACCTGGCATTAAGTTTGACTAAAATGGTAGTGTTTACTTTTAAAGTTAAATTTCATTGAAAATTTAATTAAAATTTTAATCAAAAAATTTAAAAATATTGGTCAAATTTTAGTGCACTATTAGGACACTATAAAGAGTATTAGAGATACTCCTTTAATTCCCTTTTGAGCTCCTTGAAACAAAATAGACCTGTAGCAAAAGTTTCAGATGGGTGTTTGCATAAGTGCTGCGGTATCTGGGTCTAGGGAGAACATGCGATTCCTCGGAATGAGTTCTGCAGAGACAGGGCTGCCAGCTGTAAGTGCGCCTGCAGGTCGGTGTTCTGAGGTCAGCCCCTCAGAAACTCTGCTCTTGGAGGTCTGAGACGGGACCTAGGAATCCACATTTTTGACGATGAGCTCCAGGTGATTGTGGTATCTTTGGCCTACTGATCTCCTCTGACTAGCTTGCAAAAAGAAGCAGCTAAGTGGAAACCACATGATTTTTATTTTTTTCTTGTTACACTTTTTATATTGCCCCAAATTTCAACAGTGAATGTGTATTTTTTACTACTTAAATTGAGAGGAAAAATCTCTTAAAACTATGATGGGAATGGGGTGTCTTGATTCATTGAATTTTTCATGAAGCCATTTTGTTCTACTCCTTATTTAAAAGAATAATCTTCAGAAAGTCTCAGTTTGGTTTCCTGCCTTGATAGCTGCAGGCTCATGAAATCAGTTAACCTCTCTGAGAAGCAAAGTATGTAGCAAAGTGGTTAGTGTGTGGCTTTTATGCTGATAGTCTGCCTTGGTTCACATCTCAGCTCTACCCCATGCTAGTTTTGTGATTATGGATAGGTTACCAAACCTCTCGGAGAAGGCAATGGCACCCCACTCCAGTACTCTTGCCTGGAAAATCCCATGGATGGAGGAGCCTGGAAGGCTGCAGTCCATGGGATCGCAGACAAGACTGAGTGACTTCACTCTCACTTTCATGCATTGGAGAAGGAAATGGCAACCCACTCCAGTGTTCTTGCCTGGAGAATCCCAGGGATGAGGAAGTCTGGTGGGCTGCCATCTATGGGGTCGCACAGAGTCGGACACGACTGAAGCGACTTAGCAGCAGCAGCAGCACCAAACCTCTCTGTGCCTCAAGTTTCCTTGTCTATAAAATGGGGTTGTGAGAATAAAAGCACGTATCACACAGGGTCATTTCGAGGATTAAATAGGCTAGTGTACTGCCTGGAATTTAGTTAACCTTCCAAGAGCATTAACTACAGTTATTTCCTTGGTGATTAGAAATCTTAATCTGTTTCAGTTTCATTACTCAGAATGTGGTTCCTGAGTAATGCTATAGACATTCAAGATGAGAAGGAGCTAAGAACAAATCTTCCAAGGCCCCCATATACCCCTAGGGGCTGCTGCTTCTTTTTTAAAAATCCTATTATATACACATATGGAGAGGAAATGGCAGCCCACCAAGTATTCTTGCCTGGGAAATCCCATGCACAGAGGAGCCTGGCGGGCTGTAGTCGATGGAGTGGCAAAGAGTCCGACACAACTTAGTGACCAAATAGCAACAAACAGATATATGGATAATTATTTATTTTCTTTGGTTGAATGCATTAAAATGCTAGTTTTTAGATTCTTATCTGTTGATAAATATTTCTGGATGGGAATGTCGTAAAATTTCTAAATTGAACATTTCTTTAGTAATCAGAAAAGGAAAACAATTTAAAAGCAAAACTGGAAAGAAATAAAATGAGGGTTATGGGTTATGGCAAAAGGCTGTAATCATAGTGACAGCCCTCCGACCTTCTACTTTTCATCTTTATTTCAGGAGAGTTATAAATCTGGCAAGTGAGTCTGTTTGTGTCAAGGATGGAACAGGGTAAGGAGGGGTTTTAGCCAGCCTGTATGACATTTCACATATGTCTGTTTCTTTGTTCCACAGTTGCACTTTGACAGTTGTCTGATGAAGACAACAATGAAGAGTTCAATTTTAGGCTGTATGAACAGCATCTTAGGCTGTAGAGTGTGTATGGATTGAGGGACCCACACTGCACTCTTAACAAGTTGGATCCACCAGGGAGTCTGTGTTCATTTCTCAGTGCTCCATTTGAAGATAGAAACTGATACACAGATGTATATTGAGGAAGGTGATCAGGATGGTAAAGTTGAGATGTTTATTACCGCTCATGTCCAACAGGGCTTCCCTAGTGGCTCAGAGAGTAAAGAATCTGTCTGTACTGCAGGAGACCCAGGTTCAATCCCTGGATTGGGAAGATCCCCTGGAGAAGAGAATTGCTACCCACTCCAGTATTCTTACCTGGAGAATTCCATGGACAGAGGAGCCTAGTGGGCTACCGTTCATGGGGTCGAAAAGAGTCAGACACGACTGAGCGACTAACACTTTCATGTCTAACAACTGTCATAGTTTCTTAAATTGTCTCCAAAAAAACAAGCTCCTTGAAAACTGACCATTCTCTATTTATCTGTGTTTAGATGTTTGCAGGGCTGGTTCCTTTCTGGAGGCTCTCAGGAAGACCTCTGTTTCCTTAACTTCTCCAGCTTTGAGAGGCTGTCTTCATCCTTTAGTTTACGACCTCTCATCACATTACCTTTGCTCCCTCTGCCCCATCCTCACTTGGCCTTTTGTCTGATCTCCTGCTTCTCTCTTCTAAAGGCCTTGTTACTACATCAGATAAACCAAAATAATGTTATCTCAAGATCTTTAGTTTGATCACGTCTATAAAAACCCCTGTAGCCATATGAGGCAACCTTTACAGATTACAGGAATGAGGACTTGAACTTCTTTGAGGAACCATTACTCAACCTACCACAGTCTTTTTTCCCCACAACATATGGTCGGCTCCACAGATGTTAATAATGTGAATGAAGGGAATAGGGTGATGATTGCGAGAATGGAGGAAGAGATGAATATCAGCATTTTCTCAGCATTTACCACGCACCAGGCAAAGGGGCAGCTGGGACACAGGGATGAACAGGCACTGTCTGTCCCTGTGGGGCTCACAATCCCGATGCAGGAGGCAGACACATCCTCCACTGAGTCTCACACAAACCACCAGAGGAAGTGGATGTCATTAATTCTGACTCAGAGAAGCTAGATCATCTAAGATGAATGGAATCTAAGTAGTCTTTGCCTCTCCCAGACAGGAGGAACAACATAAGCAAAGGTGTCGAGGTGTGAAAGAGTGGCAGGATCAACATTCTGAAAAGAAGAACAAAGAGAACAGGTTGAAGCCTGAGCCACCTGCCTGCCTGGATGAGGTTTATAGGAACGAATGGCTTATTCAATGACAAGTTTAAATCTTCCAGGGAAAACAAAGAGTGATAAGGGAAAAAACAAGTGATAGACAAATGTGCCAGTGTGTAAATTCCAGAATGAGAAAGGAAAAAGAATCTCAAGCCTCATTTAAAGTGTGTGTACTTTTTGCTGTTTCTGTTGTTGCTGCTGAGAAAAATTGGGCCCCAGACTAGGAATAAACTTCCTCCAGGTGGAGAAAAGTGAAGTGCACCAAGCAGCCCTAACTCAGGCTTTCATAGTTTATATCATCTATTTATTTTCCATCTTGGGAAATTTCACTTCTCTCTTGTCTTGTGGATGATAACCAGAGTGATGTCTAACATTTCAAATCCAAGTTTTACTTGACATGAAAGTTTCTGCAACATTTGTTCCCACCTGCCTCCCGGTCACATTTCTACTGGAGCCCATCTCTTCTTTCCTGCAGCTTTCTCTTCATCTTTTCTTCCTCCAATGTAAGAAACCACAGAGCAGACAGCAGATCGGTCATTCTTAGCAGTTCTGCTCCCAGGTGGCGTCTTGAGCTTGGCCCCGTGAGCTCCCGTTCCCTTCCTGGCTAGGTGCCCCCACTCAGCGGCGTCTTCTCCCACCCGCCTGGGTCCCCGAATGGGAGACCTCAGCGTCCCTTGGAGGTGGGCCTCCCTGTCCCGTGCCCGCCTTGCCCTTGCCAGATTCCCGAACTCCAAGAACTAAAAATATACGTCAGTCTTTGCTTCCCCTGCTGGCTGGCGCTCAAACTGATGTCGTCCCTTGTGACTGAAAAGCAGAGTCCTAGAAGGGGTAAGACTGGTGCGCGGTCAGCCGCTGCCTGAGAGGCTCCTCCCAGACTTCGTTCACCGCGGACTGGGGGCATCGCCGTTCCTTCCCTGGGCTAACTCCTCTAGCCGCGCTCTGCCGCACCCCGGCTCCTGAGTGGAATGGCAGGAGTCACGAAAAAAAACATGCAGGACGCGATTTTCCTGAGGAATGAATACCTCACACAGGTGCGAGCTATCCTTTTCTCCTAAAATTATAAAAATAATTGTTTAAAATTTTCAAATGATGCAGAGATGTATGAAGTACAGAGCCCCTTCCTACATCGTGGCAGTTCCATTCACCAGCTCGCAGTCTGGGCTGGGTTTCTGTAGACCAGTTCGGTCTGGAGAACTTTCTCACTGAGGGAAGTATGCTCGGTCTACGCTATCCAATATGGCAGCCACTGGCCCCATCTGGCTGTTAGCCTTGAACGTGGCTAGTGCTACCAAGGAACTGAACTTTAGCCACATGTGGTTCATGCTACTGTATCAAACAGCACAGAGACCTTTCTCTGTGTACATACTAAAAAATACACACAATGGATGATTCTCTTTGGTTATCTTCCCACAAAGTTGCAACATATATATGTCGTGAAAATATGCTGTTTTAAATAACAGTAGATCTTGGAGGACTATCCATTTTTGTAATTATAGTTCGATCTCACTCTTTTAAATCACTGCATGAGATTCTGTGGAATGGATGGTTTTTAAAGTTTTTTTTTTTTGGCTGTGCTGGGTCTTCCTTGCTGCACAAGCTTTTCTGTAGTTGCAGCAAACAGGGGCTACTCTCTGGTTGCAGTGTGCCGGCTTCGCAGTGTGGGGGCTTCTCTTATGGAGCACAGGCTCTAGGGCATGCAGGCTCAGTAGCTGTGGTTCCTGGGCTCTGGAGCACAGGATCAATAGCTGTGGCACACAGGCTTAGTTGCTTCATGGTATATAGGATCTTCCCAGACCAGGGATCAAACCCATGTCTCCTCCATGTCCGGCAGATTCTTTACCACTGAACTCCCAGGGAAGCCCTAAAGTTAATTTTTTAAAAACTCAGGTATCACATTCCTGTGGTTCAAAATGTGAAAGTATGTAAAGTGAAAGTGAAAGTGAAAGTCACTCAGTCGTGTCTGACTCTTTGTGACCTCATCGACTATACAGTCCATGGAATTCTCCAGGTCAGAGTACTGGAGTGGATAGCCTTTCCCTTCTCCAGGGGATCTTCCCAACCCAGGGATTGAAGCCAGGTCCCCCACATTGCAAGCAGATTCTTTACCAGCTGAGCCACAAGGGAAGCCCAAAAGTATATAAAGGATATAACAAACAAAATCTTCCTCCTATTCTTGTCCTCATCCTTTCTGTTTCTCACATGAGAAGCAACTAGTGTTAATTTTCTTGGAAATCTTTCATAGATATTCTGTGCATATATAAGCAAATATACATTTTATAAAATGCCATAATAATTTTTCTAATTTCTTTTTTATTTTAGTCCATTTACAGTCTTGTTAGTTACATATATACACATTCTTTTAAAATATTCTTTTTCATTACATTTATTGTAGGATATTGAATGTAGTTATTTGTGCTATTCAGTAGAACCTTGTTTTCCATTCTGTATATAAAAGCTTACATCTGCTAACCACAGCCCCCATGTCCATCTCTCTCCCAACCCTTTCCCCCTTTGCAACCACTAGTCTGCTCTCTATGTCTGTGATTCTGTTTCTGCTTTATAGATAGGTTTGTTTGTGTCATATTTTACGTTCCATATATAAATGACATCATTAAAATATCATATTTATTTGACCATTTCTTTACATAGAAATCTCCCTCTTTTTATATAAGGTACTTAGCCTTACTGTCTAAATACCGATGAATTGATTTAGTATTTATTGAATATGTTGTATGGGCTATGCATCATTTTCATTGACCATTTCCATTATCTATAACTTATTGAATATTAATACTGCTTCCCTTTGCTTATGATGAAGGTAGAATTTCCTAGCTCAGTTATTTCTGATTACACTTTAAACCTGTTTTCCTGTCTTCCTGAGGGATATTGGTTGGTCAGCCCATATTCTGTCACCTGGGAGTCCAGGCCCCAGGTTAAGGCTGAGGTTGGGAGTAGGGACAGTGAGAAGCTGTTTGCTGGCATATTCATGGTGTCTTGATCAGCACACTGAGTGTGCTCTGTTCATCAAGCCAAGCTGGCCCAGGCCGCAGAGACCCAGGAAGAGCAGCAAAAGCAGCTGAAAGGGAGGTAGCAGCCTAAACAGAAGCATCCTAAAGTTGACCATCTATAGTTGTGCAGAGACAGGTCAGAGGATATCTTAAAGTAGGATTGAAATTAGTTATGACTAGATTCTTACGGTGGGCAAAAAGAGAATGTCTTGATGAAAGCTTGTCATCAGTGTCACTCACTAAACCTTTCAGTGACTTCCCAGTGCCCTCCAGACAAACATCAACTCCATAAATACCAGCAGGGTTACCAGCCCAACACCTCAGACACCTGTGTCCTCTGAGGCCTCAATGGACACCACCTCCCGACCTGAGCATGTCCCCGAGCCACACTGCACTTCTCGTGGTTCCTCAGACGTGCTGTGCACCTCTTCCCTCAGGTGTTTGCACATGCTCCACCCTCTGTGTAGCTCCTCTTTTTAGCTCCTGTTTTTCCAGTTCCAGCCCATCCTCTGGGTCTCTGCTTAGTTGTCTCATCCTCCAGGATGCCTCCCTCATCCCTCTGAGGAGGGGTTAGGTGGCCCCCAACACTGTTCTTATCACACGGAGTACACCACTCTCCCCCTGCCGTATCCTCGCCTCATTCTAGACTCCAGTTGACCCTGGATCAACTCTGTGAAGCCGGGAACCATGTCTCCTCGTTCTTTATTTTACCATCAGCCCCCAGCACAATGCTTATCAATGTGTGTTGAATGAGTGGATGGATCCAGGGAAAGGCAGTGTGTCTTGGGTGTGTGTGGTGGTGGGGTGAGGATGGAGGGTGTGTTCTACCTGGGTATTTTGCACATGTGTACATCTGTCATATGTCTGTGGATCAAAGTGGAGACTGTGGAGGTGGAAGAAGAGCAGCTCGAGCTCTGGTGGAGTTTAGAATCAAGTCTTCACTTGACAAATGATGTCCTCCGGTTTTGGGCAAGTCATTATACTCACCGAATCTCAGTTTCCTCATCTGAAAGACAGGACTGAGACTCTGATGAGATAATATATGCAAAGGGCTTTTAAAATGGAAAACGAATACTGTCATTATCCTGCAGTTTAGACTCTGGTGCTCAGAAAGGGCTGAATGACCCCAAAGGCTGTATTTGCTGATACACTGTGAATCTGATGCCGCCTCGTAGACCTCACCCACAGCCATATTGGAGGGAAGAATCAGAAGAGCTGTTTACCTTACGTGACCCTCCCCCACGGCTTGTGCCTCCCCCAGCCCTGCCAGCTTCAACCACCCACTCCCAGCAGAGGCATTTCACGACCTGGCCGTGTGTCGTGCAGTGCACCCTGGGGCTCCGGGGGACCCTGGTCACTCAGCACCAGGATCAGCCTGGACCAAGGCAAACGCAGAGATGAGTGAACCAGACGCTAACACGTCATTGTGAGCTGAAAGCATCTTAGGAAATCGCTATGCAACCTCTCATTTAACTCATAGAGAACCTGGGACCCTGGGGAGTACGGTCATTTGCCCCCAAAGATGCAGCTGGCCCATTGAGGTTTTCTGGCTACTTATTGGTGTTGGCCACAAATCATGGGTTGGTGTGTTTCTCAGAACCATCCAGCGTCAGGGATCTGAGATAGGAGAAGAGGCGCAGATGGTGATGTCTTTAGGAGAGAAGGAGGATTCATAAGACCACCTCACAGCTTGAGGAAAATACCTCTTATTATATAGCTTGTTACAAAAATGACACATAATTACTGTCATAGAATGGTGTCAATATTTAAGTTTAAAAGTTTACAAAACAGCATATGAAATATATGTAATTCCATTTTGGTAACTATGTATGTAAGAAAAATCATGAAGGAATATGCTCAAAACATTAACAATGGCTTTCTCTAGATGAATCCTTTTCTCTTTCTTCGGCATACTTTGCTGGTTTGCTGTGTTGTCTGAGGTTTTGTTTGTTTGTCTTTTAATGATAAACACATACAATGTCTATACTTTGATAAAACAATAAGGTATTTTCATTTTTGTAAGAGCATACATATTATCTAAATTATTTCAGCTTTCTTTACTCTGATTTTGTGTTTGATGATCAGACATCTTTTGTCATCTGTAGCTTGCTCTCCTGTGCAAGGCCCTTATCTACATAGACCTAATTCTGAATTCCTATGAAAAATGGTGAAATTGCCCTTTGACTTTACAAAGTCACCCCCTCAGAACTTGGTTTCAGAGAACAGATCACTCTCAGATGGACTAGCCGAATTCAGGTTCCGATTCTGTCAAGCAGACAAAGAGCCCCACCTGTGATGACTCCACAGAGGCCCATCCACACACCCTTTGAGGCCCTTCCTACACATCACTGGACCCTCAGTCCTTATAGCCACTGCTTGGGCTTCAGGGTAAAGTAGTCTTGGGAACCTTTGGCAGTGAATCCCTGAATCTCCAACGTGAGGTGAGAGCTTCAGTTTGAGGTTGTACAAAAGTATGGCTGGCTGCTCTGGCCACAGGCTGACACTCCTAAGAGACTTACATGATACCAAAAGAGTGAGATAAATTGGGGGATGCGAGTTGTTAAAGTGAAGTTCAAGCTACCAGAAGGACAGAGAACCTGCCGAGATTGCAGGGGACTGGGGACTGGAGATTAACTAACCCCTAGATGGCACCTGACAAAGTGATTGCACCAAATCATCTCTTATCCCTCACAGCCCTGAGAGTAAGATGAAGCAGGTCATTGTTACACCTGCTTTCTCCAAGGACACAAAACCAGTCACACCAAGTCTGTGGCTGTTACTTACTACTCACTAAGATGTAAGATTGATGTGCATCAAGTTCATGTTTAAAGCTATAGCTTGGGTATCAGAAGATCTAGGTATTTGTAGAATTACAAATCCTTGTGGGATTCCCTTCATCTTGCTGAATGTTAGCTTCCTCATCTGTAATTTGGGAATAATAATACCTGTTCAACTTGCCCCATGGGTGGGGATATGACAGGACAATGGACATGAAAATAGTGTGCTTTGAAAACAGTGAATTGCTAAAGGATTGTAAGGGCTTCCCTTGTGGCTCAGCTGGTAAAGAATCCACTTGCAATGCAGGAGACCTGGGTTCGATCCCTGGGTTGGGAAGGTTGCCGGGAGAAGGGAAAGGTGATGGTAAAGTACGATCAATTTCCCAGTGTGGTACTGAGGGATATGTTTGTGAGTAACTTTTTCTAAACAAAATTGTTATTTTAGGACTGGATAAGCTTAATACAGCCCACAACAATCCAATAACCCCCAGTCAGCTCCCTAGGAACCCAAACCTTCTATTTTCCCAACCCTTGACCTTCTTTGGGTAGATTCTCAGCTTTGAACTTAATCAGGTTTCCAGGAAAGAGAGGCACCTCGGCCAGCTGCTTATTCTCTCTGGATACCCTGGGTTAGAGTGAGCTTGGGTTAGGGGCTCTTCCAGAAATAGTTGCCTGGAGGGCCATATTTTAATCCTAAGAGATTGACTTTGCCTGCTTATTTCAAAGGATATTTAAGTACAAATAACTTTAAATCTGTGCTGTGCTTTTCACATAGCAGGGGCTACTGGAGGGAGGGAGGACCCTCTCCCACCAACACTGCTTAAGCCAGAACACTCTGCTTTCTTCATTGCCCTTTTTTCTATGCTTCAGGGTGAAATTTATCTAAAGAAAGCACTTCATGCTTTAAAAAAGAAAGTCTGAAAACCACTACGACTTAAATCTGCAAATCACCAAGCTTTGTCTCATGATCAGCCACCCAGCCAACTATTTATCTCCCGTGCCTGCTCCTGACCTCACTATTATCTCCTCTCTGAGGTCTGCTGCCCTGGGTTTGCTCTGGAGCCCTTCCTCTGGGCAGTCCAGGTGTTGTGTTGTGTCTTGTTTTGTTTAGAGATAAGATGTTTCACAGAGCCTGCAGAATATATATGCAAAGCCAGTTCTGAGAAGGAGGTCAACTCTGATATGTAATGTGCTGTTTTATGTCTTATATTTTCAATGGAAACAGTAAAGAAATGAGGTGGAGCTGAAGGGCTGGCCTTATTGACACTTCTCTAAATTTCTATGAGTAATCCTTAGCCTTTTCACCATCGTGGGACTTGCCCGGTGGCCCAGAAGGTAAAGAATCCGCCTCTCATGAGGGAGACCAGGGTTCACTCTCTGGATTGGGAAGATCCCCTGGAGAAGAGAATGTCCACCCACTCCAGAACTGCCTGGAGAATTCCATGAACAGAGAAGCCTGTCCATGGGGTTGCAGAGAGTCGGACAGGACTGAGCAACTTTCACTTCACTTTTCTTCACTTTTTCTCCACTGTGGATATAAATGTTTCTTATGTGAACACTGGCAACATAGAATACTTTCTGACACTTCACGTGTATCCCAGTGAATGTTTGATGAAAGAAAAGAGAGGAAAAAAGGAAGGGTGATAGGAAGGAAGAATGAAATTGGAAGTGGGTACAGAAAAGTAACTTTAGAATTTTTGAAGTGGCCAACCTAGGTTGAAGTCCTGTTTTTGCCAATGATGTTTTGTGTGACATGGAATAACATATATCAGTGTTTTTTTTTTTTTTTTTTTAATGTTTTATTTTGGCTGTGCTGGGTCTTCGTTGCTGCTCCGGCTTTCTCTAGTTGTGGTGTGCGGGCTTCTCATTGCAACAGCTTCTCTTGTTGCTGAGCACAGGCTCTAGGCTTATGGGCTTCACCAGCTGCAGTGTATGGGCTCAGCAGTTGTGGCTTCCCAGCTCTAGAACACAAGCTCAGTAGTTATGGCACAGGGGTTTAGTTCCTTTTCTGCATGTGGGATCTTCCCAGACCAGGGACCTAACCCACGTCTTTTGCATTAGCAGGTGGATTCTTTACCACTGAGCCACCAGGGAAGCCCAGTATATCTGTTTTTGTTGTTGTTTAGTCGCTAAGTCATGTCCAACTCTTCTGTGACCCCATGGCCTATAGCTTGCCCAGACTCCTCTGTCCGTGAGATTTTCCAGGCAAGAATGCTGGAGTGGGTTGCCATTTCCTTCTCCAGGGGATCTTCCTGACCCAGGGATCGAATCCACGTCTTCTGCGTTGTGGGAGGATTCTTTACCACTGAGCCACCAGGGAAGCCCATATCCGTTTCATGAGGATAAAAATATTTGTTTCATAGACCTCACAGGGATGCCGTGTGGATGGCTGAAACTATGAATAGAAAGGGACGAGACTTTCAGATTTCAGTTAAGAGGGCATTGTTTCTCCCCAGCTGAAGACTTTATCATCATTTTTTTTTTCAGTGTTCTTTGAACAGATGTTTTGAAGGATTAGGGTCTTTCCCTCTCTCATTTTAATTTTGAAGCTTGAAACTAAACCCAGCTGTTTCTACAGTTTTCAAATGCTAGGTCTCAATGGTTTTTCACCAGGTAGAATTTAAAATTGACATAAACATGTCCATTAGAACTCTTGAATAATGATGAGAATAAAGATAACACTACTGACAGAGGAGTTTCACTCTAATCTTTTAAAAAAATACATCACCTAATAATTTGAATTTTGCCTTGAATGTAACTTTTCCACCCTGCCAATGCAGGTAAGATTGATTTTTCATGAACCTTGCGTTATTTAGAAAAATGAAACATTTTACTTCACGATTAACTAACTTAGTTTCACAGGGCCTAAAGAAATGATAGTTTCCTTTTTTCTTGGCTAACACACCAAATTTCCAAATGAAACAGATTATTTATATATTTTATTTAGACTTCTTAAGACAACTAGGACTTTTTTATACTTGCGTACTCTTAATTAAATGCTGTCTCTCCTTTATGACTTACTTTGTTTGAGTTAAACATTCAAATCTCTATCTAAAAGATTTTAACACTAGGCTTAGCTCGTGTGGAGTAGTAAATGCAATGAGCAAGTATTTCTGGGAAATCAATGTGAGAAGTGATGAAAACAAGCTAAGCTACATTCCAGTACTGGATGGACGTCCATCTCTTGGTCCAACAACATGCCTGTTTTTATTATTTTTTTTACATACAGGTCACATTGCTCCCCCAAAAATGCCTTTTCAAAATAAGCTATGCTGCTGATCTAGTCTATCTTGGGACTCATTGTTAAAAAATTCTTCCCTTCTTTGGGGCAATACCAAACAAACATTAACAACTGTGGAGCAGATGTTCTAACTGAAGAAGATTCCAAAGCTAGGCTCAGACATACCCTGACCAGAACCCCAACCACAGAGATTAATCTTCAAGTATGGGTGCTATGAGATAAAAGCACCTTCTGGATTTCAGCACATATTTTTATAAAACATACTCTAGAAGGTTTTTTTGTTTGTTTTAAGGACTGAAAAGACCTTGATGCTGGAAAAGACTGAAGGCGGTAGGAGAAGGGGACAACAGAGGATTAAATGGTTGGATGGTATCACTGACTCAATGGACATGAATTTGAGTAAACTCTGGGAGTTAGTATGGACAGGGAGGCCTGGAGTGTTGCAGTCCATGGGGTCGCAAACAGTCGGACATGACTGAGCAACTGAGCTGAAATGAACTGACTCGAGAAGGTTTTTTTGTTTAAGGACTGGGTCAAAAAGTTCTTTCATTTTGTGAGCCCAAGTATCATACAAGTGCTTATGTGTGGTGTTTGGGTTTTAAACACCAAACAAAGTAAACAGAAATGCTTTCTGTTCCACTATTCTATTTTTTAAATAAGATGATTTCTCTGCTGCCTTTTTTTTTTTTTTTTGATGGACAGTGTTAAGAAATCATTGTACGTTGTAGCATAAGGCTTTTTAAGATGATGAATTTTGGTATAGTATGTGAATTGCAGGATAGCAAAGAAGACAGGTCCTACCTTCTCTCTAAGTATCCATGCAAAGTCGTATGCAACCCAAACACCATGCTCCCTATTTCTTCATTTAACCAACAAATGTTTGTAGATATTCTACCATTGACCTAGTGCCAAAACATCCTGTCTCCTATCTTTAGTTAGCCTTTAATTGTGAAAGTTTGAAAAGAACTGTGATTTGGCTTTTCCTGCATACTATAATCTAGTCTGTTAGATCAGATTAATGGAGATAGAGTGATTCAGCTGGGGAGGCTGGAGGATGATGATACTGGGGAGACTGGAGTGTTGTTAGAGGAAGAGTCAATCCATGAAGGTCCAGATTCTAGCCCTCAACCGAGTGGGTCTTTCCACCTCATTAGATGGGGAGGGAAAGTGAGAAATAGTCCACACAATGAGATCAGCAAGGAATCTCCCCTGACAGGGGGAGAATCAAGGGAGGGGAACTAGAATCATCCAAGGGCATCATTAAGCCCAGACAGAGAGCTTTCTGTGTATGGTTTGGTAAATTCCTTGTTTACTACTCAGGGAATCCTACATTTCCATCCCTGAACAAGAGCTTTGCCTTCTACCTAATATTTCAGATCTATCAATTGTTTTCACGCAATATCTAGTGTTAAATTACTTGAAGGATACTTCTGTAGCCTTATTCTACCATTCTTCATTCTCACACAAAACCAAAGGAAACCTGCTTTATATTTTCACTGCTGCATAAGGAACACACAGCATGTAGACGTGAAGCCTTCTTGGTTGTCTCCTATTCCTCTCCCCATAGAAAAGGAATGGGCTCCTAATAAGGGAGCCCATTTTGTTAAGCCTTTTAAAGCATTTCCCAATCCATAATCATCTGCTTGAGTTGAGATATAAAATACTGCTATCAATAGCCATGGACTAAACAGAAACATGTTGAGTTCCTTTTGAATATCTAATCTCCATGATTAGAAACTATTCTCCTGATAAATACATTTATTGTAAAAGAAATTTTTGTGGTGCCATTACCTTACCATTGACTCCCTTATCTCCTTTCCTAAGTATGTTTAGAATGTATTCTTTCCTTTGCCACTAAAAGTTGTATTCCAATCTTGCTCCCTTCCGCCCATGAATCGGCATGTCCTTGCCAATCAGGAATCAGCTACAATCACATCATTTCCTTTTTGTGTATTCTAATACTCAGATATTTGTCCCTCCTCTCGTTCACCAAAGGCATGCCCTTCCCTTTCATTAGTGTATTGGATGCATAAAAATTGTCCATTTCCGAACCCTCCTACACTGCAGTCAGATTCTCTACCCCTGAGCTATATATCCCCACAACCTAACCCTCCTACACTGTTGGTGGGAATGTAAGTTGGTGTAGCTATGCAGCCACTATGGAAAAGAGTGTGGAAGTTCCTCAGAAAACTAAAAATAGAATTACCATATGATCCAGCAATCCCATTCCTATAGGACAAAACTATAATTCAAAAAGATACACGACCCCTATATTCATAGCAGCACTATTCACAATAACTAAGACATGGTGGTGGGGGTTTAGTCGCTAAGTCGTGTCCACCTCTTTCGACCCTGTGGACTGTAGCCTGCCAGGCTCTTCTGTCCAGGGGATTCTCTAGGCAAGAATACTGGAGCGGGTGGCCATTTCCTTCTCCAGTGGAAGAAGACATGAAGACAACCTAATGCCCATCGATAGATGAATGGATAAAGAAGATGTGGTACATACATACAATAGAATACTACTCAGCCATGAAAAAGAATGAAATAATGCCATTTGCAGCAACAAGGTGCAACTAGAGATTATTGCACTAAGTGAAGTCAGAAAGAAAGAGACAAATACCATATGATATCACTTATATGTGGAATCTAACTATGGCATGAATGAACCTAACCACAAAACAGAAACAGACTCACAGAGAACAGACTTGTGGTTGCCAAGGGGGAGGGGGTCAGGAAGGGAAGGACTGGCAATTTAGGGTTAGCAGATGTAAACCATTATATATAGGATAGATAAACAGTAGGGTCCTACAGAATAGCACAGGGAACTATATTCAATATCCTGTGATAAACCATGATGGAAAAGAATATGTTTAGAAAAGAATGTTAAATGGGTATAACTGAGTCACTTTGCTATACAGTAGAGATTGGTACAAAATTATAAATAACTATTTCAATTAAAAAAAATTTTAATTGCCCATCCCCTTTAACTCCCATATACCCTTTCAATTATGGAAAATCTTTCATTTAATAGAAAAATTGCTCAAGTACCTTTTACCTTCTTACACCCAGGTCTGGTGACTTCCTATTCATATATATATAAATGAAATTGCTACTGTATGAAGAGGAGCTAAAAAGCCTCTTGTTGAAAGTGAGAGAGGAGAGTGAAAAAGTTGGCTTAAAGCTCAACATTCAGAAAACGAAGATCATGGCATCTGGCCCCATCACTTCATGGGAAATAGACGGGGAAACAGTGGAAACAGTGTCAGACTTTATTTTGGGGGCTCCAAAATCACTGCAGATGGTGACTGCAGCCATGAAATTAAAAGGCGCTTACTCCTTGGAAGAAAAGTTATGAGCAACCTAGATAGTATATTCAAAAGCAGAGACATTACTTTGCCGACTAAGGTCCGTCTAGTCAAGGCTATGGTTTTTCCTGTGGTCATGTATGGATGTGAGAGTTGGACTGTGAAGAAGGCTGAGCGCAAAGAATTGATGCTTTTGAACTGTGGTGTTGGAGAAGACTCTTGAGAGTCCCTTGGACTGCAAGGAGATCCAACCAGTCCATTCTGAAGGAGATCAACCCTGGTATTTCTTTGGAAGGAATGATACTAAAACTGAAGCTCCAGTACTTTGGCCACCTCATGCGAAGAGTTGACTCATTGGAAAAGACCCTGATGCTGGGAGGGATTGGGGGCAGGAGGAGAAGGGGACGACCGAGGATGAGATGGCTGGATGGCATCACGGACTCAGTGGAGTGAGTCTGAGTAAACTCCGGGAGTTGGTGATGGACAGAGGTCTGGCGTGCTGCGATTCATGGGGTCGCAGAGTCGGACACGACTGCGTGACTGAACTGAACTGATATATATATATATATTTATATTTAAGAATATATATCCATAAAACATACATCATATATATCTTAGAGAGATAAAAGCTTTTGAAATATTCAATATTATAATTAATGATACATGCTTATCCTCATTGTACAGAAACTGGAAAATATTTAAGTGTTTTAGAAAGAAAAAAGTGCTTGAGTTAATTTTACCATACAAATCCTTCCAGGATTTTTTTTTCCATGTATATTTTCCACATAATTGTATATTGCATATATCTAATGTATCTTGCTTTCTCCCTTAGCCTTATAACTTGTCTTTATTCTAGTTATCAAACTATACTTTTAACATTATTTTAAGGCTCTGTAATATTTTATCATATAAATGTACCAGTTTATTTACTCCTCCCCATACTGACGTTTACATTATATATATATCAATTGGGCTTCCCTGGTGGCTCAGACGGTAAAGCGTCTACCTGCAATGTGGGACACCCGGGTTCGATTCCTGGGTCAGGAAGATCCCCTGGAGAAGGAAATGGCAATCTACTCCAGCACTCTTGCCTGGAAAATCCCATGGACGGAGGAGCCCGATAGGCTACAGTCTATGAGGTCATAACGAGTCGGACACGACTGAGCGACTTCACTTCACTTCATATATATTAATATTATAAGAAGGCCACGGTGAATATTTCGAGGCATATGGCTCTTTGGTTATGTTATAATATTTCTTTGGAGGAGATTGCTAGAAGTAAAATTAATGTGTATTATTAGTCACGACTCTTTTAGTTGGGAGTAGAGGAACTCAAACTACTAAAAAAAGGGTGGGGCCGGGAGCAGACCAGTGGTTACTGATTCATATATGCAAACTTGAGCAAAGGCAAGAGTTGGGGTAGGGGTGCTTGACCTCTGGAGGCTGGAGCCTGAGACTAGTAGCTTTTCCCTGTCTGTGTAATGGCCTAATAGCGTTTATCTTTCAGAGATAAGCGTAAATAGAGATAATGCAATTCAAGTGCCTAACCCAGTGACAACCCTGCCCCGTCTTACACGTTTGGGGGAGGGGCGTAACATTTTCTTTATAAGCTTGTCTTGCCTGGAGGTTGAGCTTTTCACCCATCACCCCTCCTGGTCCCCTTTCTCCTCCTGGCCGGCTGTGTTCCTCGGATGCCCCCACCCTGTGCCTGCCAGCTCCATCTTTGTTTCCACTCCGACCGTCCTGCCCAATCATCTCTGACCCCAGCCGCCCACCACAGTGCTGGGATGCCGACGTGGAAAACAAAGGAATCTCCGAGGGAAAACCCGCTAGTCTGGGAAGGACAGGCCGAGAAGGGGATATACGAGGAGGTTCTTTTTCGGCGGAGCACTCACTTCACTCCATTTCCCTCTGCCTGCTCCTCTGTCGTTTGCTTGCTCACCTGGGTTTAGGTGAGGCCCGCGCCGGGCACCTTGTCTGGGGTGGGACAGGCCCAGCCGGCCCCAGGCAGCTGGATCCTGCGACCCCCTCCCCGTGCCCGCCCCCGTTCTCGAATCCACATCGCAGCCCTGCCCGCTCCGCCACCCCGCTGCCAGCCGAAGAGAGGCACCGCCCTGGAAGGCCTTGGGACCCGAGAGCGCACAGCAGCTCTCGACCCCTCCGGGCGGCATCTTCATCTTTACTGTATAGTTAAGGCCACGTCCCTTCGGATCCCTCTCAAAAGAACAATGACGCTGCCTTCTTCCTGCGCCACGACTTCCCTCTCCCGCCACTCCGCCCACGGGTTTCTGATCCTCTTTCGCGTCGGGAACCTGACCCCCTGCGGCTGCGGGGAAAGCTCTGCGCCCCCGCGCGCCTCACCAAGCTTCCCAGACGCCTCGAACCGCTCTGAGTCACCCGACGCCCGGCGGACCCCCGGGCACCGCCGCCTTCCCCGGAGGAAGCGGGGATCCCCGGGCAACCAGAGGCCCCAACTCCCCCGAGGTCCCTGGAGCTCACTTCGGGTCGGTGAGGGCTCGGCAGAGGGGGCGATCCTCACCCCCAGGGCCATGGAGCCGACCCTCACACAGAGCAAGAATGGAGGGAGGAGGGACGCCCTGAACACCAAAATGGGCTTTTATTTGTTTGTTTTCTTAACCACACACAGGAAGAAGGAAAACCCGTCAGATAACAGGAAAGGAAAAATGAGAGGAGATGCATCAGAACTTTAGGAAATTGTTTTAATTGACTCATGTGATTTACTGTCAACTGAGAGGGAAGCCGGTGGAAACACCAGTGGGGGCTGGCCCAAGGCCTGGCCTGGCCTGGCCATCTGGGGCGGGGCAGGGGTCCAGGCTGGATCTCACTGGCTGGAGGCTCTTGGGCAGGTCCTCTGGGCTTCAGGGTCTCAGGCAAAATGGAGTGAATCTTTACCAAAAAAATGTTTACATCACTTCTGTGATTCGTATCCTTCCTTTCAAAGGGAGGGACTAACTTTATTGTATGGACTGCAAGGAGATTCAACCAGTCCATTCTAAAAGAGAGCCGACCTGGGTGTTCTTTGCAAGGACTGATGCTGAAGATGAAACTCCAATACTTTGGCCACCTCATGAGAAGAGTTGACTCATTGGAAAAGACTCTGATGCTGGGAGGGATTGGGGGCAGGAGGAGAAGGGGACGACCGAGGATGAGATGGCTGGATGGCATCACCCACTCGATGGACATGAGTTTGAGTGAACTCCGGGAGGCCTGGTGTGCTGCGATTCTGGGGTTGCAAAGAGTCAGACACGACTGAGCGACTGAACTGAACTGAACTGAACTTTAGTCTTCAGCTGTAGTGAGAGACTTTCTTTTGCTCTCCTAGCCTGGCATTTTAATACATACTAATATATGTAATTTGGCTCAAAAATCCCTACAGATGGTGCCTGTAGCCATGAGATTAAAGACTCTTGCTCCTTGGAAGAAAAATTATGACAAACCTAGACAGTGTATTAAAAAGTAAAGATAGCCCTTTGCCAACAAGATTCGTATTGTCAAAGCTATGGATTTTCCAGTAGTTATGTACAGATATGAGAGCTAGACCAGAAAGAAGGCTGAGCACCAAAGAATTTATGTTTTTGAACTATGGTGCTGGAAAAGACTGTTGAGAGTCTCTTGGACAGTAAGGAGATCAAACCAGTCAATCCTAAAGGAAATCAACCTGAATATTCATTGGAAGGACTGATGCTGAAGCATCAGTGCTTTGACCACCTGATGCAAAGAGCCGACTCACTGGAAAAGATCCTGATGCTCGGAGAGGCTGAGGGCAGGAGGAGAAGAGGGCGACAGAGGATGGTTAGGTATCATGACCAACTTGATGAAAGCAAATTTGAGCAAACTCCGAGAGATAGTGAAGGACAGGGAAGCCTGGTAAGCTGTAGTCCATGGGGTCGCGGAGAGTCAGATACGACTGAGTGACTGACCAACAAACAACAATGGAGGTTTGGACTATTGATGCTGTTTTTTCCACGTGCCCTCTCCTTCATCCTTGAACTTCCCTCCAGGTGGGACCCCCGAAGAGACAGAGAAGGCACACTCATGAGTGAAAAAGAAAAGTTGACACCGGGGACATTCTGCTACTGTTAGCCGCCTTTCTTCAAATATGTGAGGTTCCTGCCATCCTTGCTTTTTAAAAGTGATCAAGTTCCATGCAAGTCCAGTGTGGTTGGACTCTGTTATCTGCTATCTTCTCTGTTATCTGTATGTGCTACTGCTAAGTCACTTCAGTCGTGTCCGACTCTGTGCGACCCATAGATGGCAGCCCACCAGGCTCCCCCATCCCTGGGATTCTCCAGGCAAGAACACTGGAGTGGGTTGCCATTTCCTTCTCCAATGCATGAAAGTGAAAAGTGAAAGGGAAGTTGCTCAGTCGTGTCCGACTCCTGGCGACCCCATGGACTGCGGCCTACCAGGTTCCTCCATCCATGGGATTTTCCAGGCAAGAGTACTAGAGTGGGGTGCCATTGCCTTCTCTGTATCTGTATGTAGTCTGAGGCAAAATGAATGCTGTAGAGTTTTTTCTGTTCCCTGTTTCCACCTTTTAAGAACATGCCACCTTCTTTAGCTCCCATCCATCTTCAGGACATTAAATATTCTTAATTTACTTCAATCCTCATAGCACACAGGCAGAGCCCTAGGAAAAGTATGGACTGTGTAACATGTTTATCTGTGGTATCATTACAGTTTTAAGACTTCAACTGGCCTTTCTTGAGAACAGTCCTTTATTCTGAAATTATGTTCTTTAAAACTTTATTTACTTTGAACTGTCCATTCCACTATGGAATAATAATGTTTTATTATTGTTTTTAGTTGATGTCCTCTCTCAGAAAAATACAGAATCAGTGAACCTCTGTGAATCCTCTGAAATAATTTATAACTGATTTGTGAAAACCAGAAATCAGGCACCGTTGTTATTGTTGAACATCTGGTTCACACCAAGATGGTGGGACCTTCTTATTGCCCCTCCCATGGGCATTTGTATCTCTTTAAAGAAACTGCCAGAATGAGAACCTCAAAGAATTTCTCTCTCTCTCTTTTTTTTTTTTGACATGTACACACTGCTTTATTTTCGGTTGTGTTGGGGCTTCGTTGCTGCATGCGGGCTTTCTCTGGTTTCCGCGAGCGGGGCCTTCTCCTCCTTGCAGTGCACAGGCTTCTCACTGAGGTGGCTTCTCTTGTTATGGCGCACAGGCTCTAGGTATGGGCTTCACTAGGTGTAGCTTGCTGGCTCTAGGGCCAGTGGCCTTCCATAGTTGCGGCACAGGAGCTCTTAGTTGCAGCTCGCAGGCCCTAGAATATGCAGGCTTCAGTAGTTGTGGTGCTGGCTCAGCTGTTACTCAGCATGTGGAATCTTCCCAGACCAGGAGTAGAACCCATGCCCCTGGCATTGGCATTCATCCTGGGACATTCTTATCCACTGTGCCACTAGGGAATTCCTCAAAGAATTTCTAAGGAGGGATGTGAGGAAAATCTATTTGGGCAACGAGGCCTTTCTGGACTCCACAGCAGCACTTGGTCTGGTTAAAGGCACTACAGTTGTATCTGTTCTTAACTTCTGGCATTTGGCAATTAACCTGACTTTTGGTGGACCACTCCTTTCAGTAAAACAGAGAACCTGTTTCGAATGTGCCAGGGTCTTTTGGTCTTTCAGTTTACACATTAGCAGAATGACTAATGAAGATACTATGCTTTTCCTTAAAAGGTGAAAATAGGGCATGTGGGTAAGCAATAAGTAATAATCTTCAGTAGAAATGTATTGTGATCTTACGTCTTACCATCTTAAATTGGGCCTCACTGGTTAATATTTATCGAACAGTCACAGGGTGTTTGGTGGCAATTAAAATATCTTCAAGCCACAGAATTACTGCCTTCTGGTCACTGATGGTGCAATGAGGTCTATTGAGATCTGTTGAATGGCACTTAGCCACATCAGTACAGACACTGCACGGTCATACCCATTCCTTTGGGATGTTAAAGACCAAACTTTGCTTAAAATTATTTCCTTAGATTTGGGAAGTAAGGGAAAGGCAGATTTTTTTAAGTTGGAAATGAACATCCTAAGACTCCTCGCCAGGATGTCCTGCCAGTTCTCAGGCACATTGTTCAGTTGCTCAGTCGTGTCAGATTCTTTGAGACCCCATGGACTGCAACACGCCAGGCCTCCCTGTCCTTCACCATCTCCCAGCTGCTGCTGCTGCTGCTGAGTCGCTTCAGTCGTGTCCGACTCTGTGCGACCCCATAGATGGCAGCCCACCAGGTTTCTCCGTCCCTGGGATTCTCCAGGCAAGAATACTGAGTGGGTTGCCATTTCCTTCTCCAATGCTTGAAGGTGAAGTCGCTCAGTCATGTCCGACTCTTTGCCACCCCATGGACTATAGCCTACCAGGCTGCTCTGTCCATGGGAAGAGTACTGGAGTGGGTTGCCATTGCCTTCTCCACACCATCTCCCAGAGCCTGCTTAAACTCATGTCCATTGAGTCAGTCGTGCCATCTAACTGTCTCATTTTTTGTCGTCCCCTTCTCCTCCTGCCTTCAATCTTTCCCAGCATCAGGGTCTTTTCTAATGAGTCAGCTCTTTGCATCAGGTGGCCAAGTATTGGAGTTGCAGCTTCAGCATCGGTCCTTCCAATGAATATTTAGGTTGATTTCCTTTAGGACTGACTGGTTTGATCTCCTTGCAGGCCAAGGGACTCTCAAGTCTTCTCCAGCACCATAGTTCAAAGGTATCAATTCTTTGATGCTCATTCAGGCATATTAGTACCCTCTGATCTTAAAAACACTTTAACACATGACCTCTGTTGACATTCCCCAAGATCCTGTGACTCTAGGAGGCAGACTGGAGAGTACTGTTGCTCACACTATACAGAGAAGGAATTTAAGTGGCTTGCCCAAGGCCACATTGCTGGGTGGAGAGTCTGCTCAGTTTCCCCTCCCACTGCCCTCCTGTCTCCTTCAGCTGTCTTCTTCACTCTGTACAGTCCCCCAGGAGGGAGGCGAGTACAGGGCACTTGAGCCAGGGGATGACGGGTAGAGGGGAAGCCACTTCTCGTGCCACATGCCTAAGAATCCACCTTAAGACTGGGGATGTGCTGTTCGACAGCCAGGGAAAAACAGTGGGGAGAGGACGTTGAGGGAAATGAGAGAAAAGCTACCAGTAATTCTCAAACTTTGCTGCATCTTAGCATCAGACCTGGGAAGTTTAAAAACTTCTCAGTGGCCTACTCTCGCCCCATGCTGACTAAATCAGCATCTCTGAAGGTGGAAGCAGGCATTCGTATTTTTTTAAAGTTCCTCAGGGTTTTACGGGGTGCAGCCGATTTGAAGATGAGTGGCTGAGAGCTCATCAGACTTCAGTGTGTGCAGGCATCACCTGTGGGTCTTGTGAAGCTTGGAGTTCCTATTCAGTTAGGTGGAGGGTGAGGCCTGCTATTGTTTAAGAGTCAGACAGTCCAATGGCCCAGAAGAGCTCCTTGGAGGATGATGAGTTCAGGCTGGGCTGGGAAGAGCACTTGGCCTGGGTGGTGGACCATCAAAGGCCTGCAGGTGGAGGCATGTGAGGGTACTTGGGGGACAATGGCTGGTCCAGTGTAACTAAAGGGAAGTTTTTCAGATACTTGCAGCGTAGCCCTTGGCAGTTGACTGCTTATTGTTTCAGGCGCAGATGTGTTCTCTTCAGCCTCCTTGTGCAAAGCCCTGTTTTGTACTTCTTTTTGTCTCACTTGATGCTAAGCCCTCAGCAAGTGTCCAGAGCATGAATGAGGGTTTTCATCTCTGCATGCTCTTCCCTCTGCCTGAAATGTTCTTCTAATATACTTACCCTGCTCACTCACTCACTTCCTGTGAGACTTTAAACTCAGCTGTCACCTTCCTTAGTGGGGCTCCCACTGTTTAAATAATATGTAAAGGGACTTGGCTATCTATTTAAACAGAAATATCCTCCTTTACTTACCCCTCCCACACACTTCAGGCTTCCCAGGTGGCTCAGTGGTAAAGAATCTGCCTGCCAGGAAGGAGACGTGGGTTCAATCCCTGGGTGGGGAAGATCCCCTGGAGAAGGAAATGGCAACCCGCTCCAGTGTTCTTGTCTGGAAGATCCCATGGACAGAAGAGCCTGGTGGGCTACAGCCCATGGGTCACAAAAAGTCGGACACAACTTAGCGACTAAACAACAACAACCCACATACCTTTTCCTGCTTTATTCTTTTCGTTAGCCTGTAAAGAATCCACCTGCAGTGTGGGATACCTGGGTTCGATCCCTGGGTTGGGAAGATCCCCTGGAGAAGAGAAAGGCTACCCACTCCAGTATTTTGGCCTGGAGAATTCTATGGACTGTATGGTCATGGGGTCACAAAGAGTTGGGCACAACTGAGCAACTCTCACCCTCACTTAGTCATCTAAAGAGAACCATGTAAGATGTATTGTGTTTATCATATACATATTTACTTTTTTATCTTGCCTAGTATCTGTCCCCTCCATTAAAAGGCAGCTCCATAGTAACAGAGAATTTCATCTGTGTTATTCATTGTTGTCTCATCAGGGCCTGGAACAATATTAGACACTCCATAAATGTTTATTGAATGAGTGAATGAACTGAATTGAATGTGTATACAATGCTGTTGCCAAAACAGTAAATTCAACATTCAAGGGCAGAAAAAGCCAAAAGAGTCTATCTTGCTACTGTTCCCTTTTTAGAAGGGGAAATGATGATTGTATTTGAAATGATGGTCACTAGGTAGGAAAATTTGGAATAATGTGCTCATAAAGATAAATTACAGTCCCTGGTAGACAAGAGATCTGTTTCAGATGTCCTGGATTATGAATCTAGGATTAAATGTTTGGCTGATTAAAAAAAGGTCAAGGATCTGGGGAAAAAATTTCTTTAAAGATTCTTCATAAAACCATCAATTATTAATTTCATGTTGAAGTATTTAAAAATACAATTAATTCAAGTAAAGTCCACCAAATATAATAGATTAAATGCCATGAAATACTAGGAGGGATAAATATAAGATCTGAGAGGATATTTATGAATTAATTATGGGATTTAGGGGTACAAAGTGACTTTAAATCCACTCCAGTAATCTTGCCTGGAAAATTCCATGGACAGAGGAGCCTGGAGGATTACAGTCCATGGTGCGCAAAGAGTCAGACATGACTGAGTGACTGAATAAGTTACTTTGAAGATCATGGATGCTTGTTTGCTCCAGTGGTGGTAAACTTACTACCTCACAAAGCAGACGCATCTGTCTGTGAACAGTGCTGCAGATTGGAAATCCCGCCTACTGTCAAGCAGTTGGCAACATCCTCACACTAGTTTTATAAGCATAAAAAACTGACTGCCTGTTACCATCACACTGGAGACTGCCTTCTTCTGCACAGCATTGCAAAGTTTGAAGATCTCTATTCCTTCTCCTCCCCACCACCCCAACTCCTACATGTTGCCAGAAACTCCAACTCTTTCCCAAGCCAACAGAGCTCAGATCGTCTGTTTTTCTGCATAGGACATTATTTTAGGTCCTTCAAAGTAGACTTTCTTGAACCTGGTCCAGTCTGCCTATGCCCCCTTATACTGTGTTGCCCCAAAAGAGACTTGATGTGCCAGGCGTCAGCTGAGGAGCCTGAGTGGTGTTCTCACTCTTTCTAGACACTGTGCTTCTAGCAATGCCACCAGAGAGATTTCAGTGTCCGCATCACACTTTGGACATCTTGTGCTCCCTGGCTGGTATAAGCAGCAGGGAAATGAGTTGTGCCCTTGGAAATGAAAAAGTGATACTCTAAATCAAATACCCATTATATGGCAATAGACAATGCATAATGGTTTAGTTGCCAACTCGTGTCCAACTCTTTGCAGCCCCATGGACTGTAGGCTACCAGGCTCCGCTGTCCATGGGATTGCCCAAGCAAAAGTACTGGAGTAGGTTGCCATTTCTTCTTTCAAGGGATCTTCCAGAACCAGGGATTGAACCTGGATCTCCTGCACTGTGGGAAGTCTCCTGTATTGCAGGCAGATTCTTTACCAACTGAGTCACTAGGGAAGCCCCCGGACACTGTATAAGATGTTTTAAAATTGAATGTGGCATTTGCTCATTACTTTCTCATCTATGTTTATTATCATAAAGTTACAAGCTTTGAGATCAGACAGACAAGCTACCATTGCCCCTTCCTAGTTGTGCAGGCTTAACCTCTGCACCTCTGTGTTCTCATTTATTAAAGAGGATTATAATACCCACTTTTCAGCATGGTTGGGGAGAGGAAATAAAATCATATATGTAGATGTCTGGCATATATAGATGCTTGAAATGATAGCTCCTGGAAAAATAATAATCATCATTATTCCAAGAAATTTCTGTTGGACAACTTAATCACCCATGATGGGATGTCAGACATGATCACCGCGTGCCTCAGCACCTTGGAAGGCACCTAAAATCCCTATGACAAGGAAGTTTTTGTCTGAGAATATGGGCCCAGGATGCAGAATCCCTGGAAGGTACCCTGAGCTCAAGACTTCAGGGTCCCTGCCGCTTCAGTGTCTTTTAAGACCATGATGGCAGATGGTCACCAAGTTCACCCTTCTCTGCTGCTTCGTCTCTGGAGCCACTGGAGCCTGTGTTGAGTACCCCAGGGTTGCCTGAGGTGCCACCGCAGGCCAGAACTGTGTGCATGTGCTGAGCAAACACCACAGGCTCCTCCTGGTCCTCCTGCGTGAAGTCCTCGCAGCCTGTGTGTGTGGGAGCAGCTGAGTGGAATCAAAAGGTGTTAAGGGGGAGCTGGAGACACGGAGAGCTTCATGCAGTGATCTGTGCCCACCGGGGTCCTTTTTTCATTGGCCTGCAGCATTTCTGTCTCCTCTTTCCCATTCTTTTCCCTCCTTCTTTGCCAGGCCTAGAACCCAGCCATCCATATCCGCCTTCTGAGGAGCCTCCAGTGACAAACAAAGGCCCCTCACAGGGCCTTGCCACCCCCACCCTGCCGTATCCAAGGTTACAGTGGGGAACTTGGAAGCCCGGCTTGGCTAGCAGTCAGAGGATGCCCTGCGTGCCCGCTCACAGAGCTGTGCTCATTCCATCACGGCCAGTGAAAGGACAGACTGTTCTGGGACTGCACCGTGTCCACAGTGTCCCCAAGCTTCATTGTGTGGGTCTTGGTGGGGCCCAGAAGCCAGTACATGAAGACCCCATCTGCATAAACAAACATAGACACTGGGGGAGTCGCAGTGGAAAAGAGAGACTGTGTCTAAGGCCAGTGGCTTTTCCACTGTCATCAGCGACTCTGCCAGTTGCTTCATAAATCCAACTGGTTTGCTGGGTGTTTCCATTCAACTGACTGATATTTGAACTGAGCTAATAACCACTCTGTTTAGTACTCTGGGCCGAGCCTTCAGGAAAGGAGTAAACCGAGCTGGAAGCAAGACTACACACTGGCAAAGTGTAGGGAATGGGGTTTGTGTCTTTTCGCATTTGCCTCTTCATATCCCTTGAATGTGAATGTGAAGTCGCTCAGTCGTGTCCGACTCTTTGCGACCCTATGGACTGTAGCCTATCGGGCTCCTCTGTCCATGGCATTTTCCAGGCAATAGTACTGAAGTGGATTGCCATTTCCTTCTCCTTAGTGGATGGAAACAGCAGTCATAGAGAACCCGGGGCTGCCTCAGAGGTTGAGTAGGGCTCATTCTACTCTGCAGGCAGGGTGATGCCAGCAGCTCAGCCCGCTGGCTTCATAGGAACGACCCTGCATTGCATGCCAGCAGCATGACTGTTCCTGTGACCCGGGTGAGAACCCCGTGGTCTCTATTGCAGCAGCCAAAAAATGGGGCAGGGTGTGCCTCCTGGGATGAAAACCAGGGCTCTCAGCCCCCAGTGGCTTTGCCTGTTTTTAGCATTGCCTTGTGGTTTACAGTATGGATATTTTCTTTCCACCATCACATAATAAACTCTAGTCTTAGAATCAGAAAACCTGGGCCTAGCCTTAACTTTCTGACAACCTTAACACCTCCTCTCTTGGAATCCCGGTTTCCTCATCTGTCAAATGAGGAAGATGGAGATGGTGTGGAAGTCGCTGGCAGACAGGGCATCTGTAGTATAATACTTTGGGGAGAGGCCTGGCCTTCTCTATCTCTTCATCTTTCATCCTACACCACTTAGGAGAAGCCATTGCTAAATGAGCTTTGAAATGCTTTTAAACAGCAGTCGTGTATATATACCATGCATAGAAACAGATCTGTGCCGTGTACGTGCAATACATTTATAAAGTGTGCGCCTTTGAAAGCGTCAGAAATAATCTCTGCTGTCAAACTCTCGCCTCACCAGGGCACTTTAAAGCTGCTCTGCTTATCAGTGGCTCCTTCAGATCTGCCACGTTGCACATTCCTTGGGAGGTGGCTGGGCTGGTGGTGGGAGTGGGGTTGTTTATAATTTTTCAGATTAAAAGTCATTGGGTGCTCCTCTGAAACTGCTGACATGTTTCAAATGTCCACTTCTGATGGTCTGCCCTGCTCAAATGAGTTCAAGGGGTGCTTGGCTAGGAACTCAGGGTTCCCAGATTGCCTTTAGCCCCAGGGTCCCATGCTGAATAGTTGAACATTGTGTGAGCACTGAATTGAACTTGTATAGCAGTCCATGCTTGAGATCTTAAAACTGTTGTATTTGTGGGGAGAAAAGAGGGTCAAAATTGGCCCTTTAATCAGTTTCCTTCTATGTATGTATGTTTAGGGTTCTGTACAATTATGTTGTGAACTTTAGAACAATTGGAGAAAGAAGACTAAAACTAAAATGGCTTAAGGATAGTGATATACACTATTTTTAGATTTTAAACTTAAAAATAATTTAACTTTCAGATGAAGCAATAATAAATAGGACTCTGACTTGGAGGTCCAGTGGTTAAGACTGTGCTTCTACCGCAGGGGGCATGGCTTTGATCCCTGGTTGGGAACTAAGGTCACACGTCTCGGAGTGCAGCCCCCCAAAAAAAGAACCCGAACAAACAGGTCTCTGACTCCAGGATGGATTTTTGAATGGGAAGGAAGAGTCAGGAGAGGTATATATATGGTGCCTGGAAACCTCAGAAAATATTTATTCTCTAATTCCAGACTGGAATGGAAATCATCAAAAGTGTTCTGAATCTGATAATGAAAGGAAAACAGCTCAACGTATTCACTATTCCTCTGACTTTTAACATGTCTTCAGGCGTAACTACCTTAATTAACCATTTTTAAAAGTTCAAGATATATAAAATATGATTTCATAAGACCAAAAAAATTACAACAGGACTCTGTTGTAAGATCCAGGACTCTGTTAAGGGCCAGTTGACTCAGACAGGCCCTTGAAGGGCAGTTAATTACCCCCGTGCCCAGGGCAGGAGTCCTGGACCCTAGTGTTGGTGAGGTGACATTCCCCTGGGTGAAGAGCTCCTGGTGATCAGGAGTCACTGCTGCGTTTGAGCCACACAGTGCTCTGTCATTTCTACCTCCGGGTCCTGATTTGCTCTTCAGACTCACCGGGAATATGTCTTTACCTTCTGCAGGGAACCCTTTACCTAGTTGGAAACAGTTCTCACTTTGTCCTAAGACTTGTCTTTTCTGGGTTCAACCCTCCAACTCTTCCAACCACTCTCCAAATGAGGCAGTGTTCACACCCACTGGACTCCTCGTCACCTTCCTCTGGATGCCCTGTATTTTAAGAAGGGCATTTGAAAGCTGCACCTGGAGCTCCAGATGTGGGATGTGGTCTAATTGAAGCAGAATACATAGGTCTCTCTCTCCCTGCTCCCTGCTCCCCATACACATGCACACACACACACACAACACACAACACACACACACACACACACACACACACACACATGTTCCAGACCCTATATTTCCATTTGCAAGGCCTGGGGTGGGTTAGCTTTTTTGGCAGCCTTGTCTCACCACTCACTCACATTAACTAGTAGCAGACAATTGCCGTAGTCCTGGTCCCAGACTTCCTGGCAGTGCAAGGCAGAGGTCAAAGTGTTTTCACGATGAGTTCCCCCCATCTCTTCTCCCCCCATCCCCCCAATGCCCTGTGCCAGGCACTATACTTGAATTGTGGTAGATGTTACTTAGTTCAGTTCTCATAGCAACTAGATTAGGTGGCTACTACCACTTCCATTTTCCTGGTGAGAGCACCGAGACTCAGTGAGGCTGAATAACTTGCCTAAAGTCGTAGAGAAGCAGTCAGGGCCAGCTTGAAAAGGAGCCAGGGCTCACTGGATTCCAGGGCCCACACGTTATCTATAACACTATGGCGCTTTGATCAAAGGTGCTGCTTGTTCCATCTTGACATATTGGGCCAGAACAGATCAACTTGGCATTCTGGTTCAAACCAAGTGTGTTTGTTGGAAGGAAAAGATCATCCTTCTTCAAAACTAGATTCTGAAATTCCATTAGTATTAATATTCTAGTATGGGCCTATTATCCTGTATCTACCTCAACTTTGGGGAACGATATTAGTTTTTTGTTTCCAAAGGTAGGTGTGGTTAGCAACTCCCAGTAACTTATTCAAGAAGCATTTCTTTGGTGTTCGAAATTGTCCTGATTCTAATATAACAGAACCTGTTCATTATGACCTTGTGCTCGTTAAGAGAATCTGTGATGCAATCAGTGAATTTAGCTGTTAACAGAAAGGTTGGTGGTTCGAGCCTACCCAGGGACACCCTCACCTGCTATTTGGGACTTCCATAGTAGCCCAGATGGTAAGGAACCTGCCTGCGATGCAGGAGACCCGAGTTTGATCCCTGGGTTGGGAAGTTCCTCTGGAGAAGGGAATGGCAACCCACTCCAGTATTCTTGCCTGGAGAATTCCACAGACAGAGGGGCCTAGAAGGCTACAGTCCATGGGGTCGCAAAGAGTCGGGCAAGACTGAGCGACTAACAGTTTCACTTTCAGCTATATTATTTAAATGTGGTATTATGTTTCTGAGCTTCTTTCTTAAATACAAATCATGAACGTCTGCTTTAGAAAAAAAGTTGCCACATGATTATCTTTCTATGTCTGACTTGTATTTGTATAGCACTCCACAGTCTTTGTAGTGCTTGACTACCCATGTGCTTAGTCACTCAGTCGTATCCGACTCTTTGCAACCTCATGGAGTGTAGCCCATCAGGCTTCTCTGTCCATGGGGATTCTCCAGGCAAGAATACTGGAGTGGGTTGCCATTTCCTCCTCCAGGGATCTTGCCAACCCAGGGATTGAACCCAGGTCTCCCATTGCAGGACTGTCTGTTTACCTTCACAACAATTATTTCTTCATTGACAATTGGGGGAAATGAGCCCAGGAAGATGAAATGACTCATCTCAAGAATCAATGTCACAAAGAGAGATCCTTTGCTGTTCTCCTGAAACTATCACAATATTGTTAATTGGCTATGCATGTGTGCTGAGTTGCTTCAGTTGTGTTCGACTCTTTGTGACCTCATAGACTATAGCCCACCAGGCCCCTCTGTCCATGGGATGCTCCAGGCAAGAATATTGGGTGGGTTGTCATGCCCTCCTCCAGGGAATCTTCCCAACCCGGGGATTGAACCCGAGTCTTTTACATCTCCTGCACTGGCAGGCAGGTTGTTTACTACTAGCAACACCTGGGAAATCCTAATCAGCTATTAGTTCAGTCGCTCAGTCGTGTCTGACTCTTTGCGACCCCATGAATCACAGCATGCCAGGCCTCCCTGTCCATCACCAACTCCCGGAGTTCACCCAAACTCATGTCCATCGAGTCAGTGATGCCATCCAGCCATCTCATCCTCTGTCGTCCCCTTCTCCTCCTGCCCCTAATCCCTCCCAGCATCAGGGTCTTTTCCATTGAGTCAACTCTTCGCATCAGGTGGCCAAAGTGTTGGAATTTCAGCTTCAACATCAGTCCTTCCAATGAACACCCAGGACTGATCTCCTTTAGGATGGACTGGTTGAATCTCCTTGCAGTCCAAGGGACTTTCAAGAGTCTTTTCCAACACCACAGTTCAAAGGCATCAATTCTTCGGCGCTCAGCTTTCTTCACAGTCCAACTCTCACATCCATACATGACCACAGGAAAAACCATAGCCTTGACTAGATGGACCTTTGTTAGCAAAGTAATGTCTCTGCTTTTGAATATACTATCTAGGTTGGTCATAACTTTCCTTATACCCCAATACAAAACAAAATGTTCAAAAGAAAAAAATAAATAAAATGAATGTTACAAAGAAGCAGAACCAGGATAGAAGCGGATTCTGACTCCCACCCTGTTATTCCTCTCTCTAATCAAGCTTGCACTTGATTAGTAGGGCTTTTAATCATGACTCATTTACAAGATAGCTACTTCATGAGAAGTCAGTACTCTGTGAGTAGTACTCAGGTAAAATTAAAATATGCTGCCAATTCTGTTTATTGAATGTGGCAAATTGACATGAGCAGATGGAGGAAACGTTGCCTTAGGAGGTTTAAATGGCGCTGCCTACATTATGTTTATTTTTTTATTTTTTAGTATGTATTTATTTATTTGGCAGTGCCAAGTCTTTGTGTGGCACATGGGATCTTTTTAGTTGTAGCATGAGAATTTTTAGTTGCAGCATGTGGGAGCTAGGTCCCTGACCAGGGATCAAACTTGGGCCCCTTGAATTGGGAGAAGAGAGTCTTAGCCACTGGACCACTAGGGAAGTCCCCCTACATTTTGTTTAGTCTTTGTTACCTCCGGCAGTCTCAGAATCACTGATCAACCATGGCACATATATTATGTCATGGAGGGTACAGCCCGGATGTGCCCTAGACAATGCCTCAGCTCCTTTAAAGATGAGGAAGGATGGAGCCAGATACCATGGGGGCCTAACGCCCAGGTACCCTGTCCATGCACAGTGAGACCCATTGCTCTTCCGGCACCTTGCTGACCTCCCGTGCTGATATCTCTGACACTTTGTCTCCTGGCTCACGCTCACCTCCTGTTTGGCCTGCCGACTTGGCCTCCTCTCCAGCCCCCACCCTGCCCTTGTGGCCTGGCTCCTTGGCAGGACTCCTGGCTGACCAGACATTTGCGTGACTGTCGGTTCTTTTGGCTGGGCTCCCTAATCCCTGTGAGCTCTCTTCCTGGCTTCAGAGTCTCAACTTTGCTTCTGGAAACATCCAAACAGTAGCTTTCAGCTCCCTGGTGAGATGCTCCTGACAGAGGCCCAACTTTCGTATAATTATGGAGCTCTGGCCTTGGGGTTGTATGATCTTGTGAAGTCACTCTTCCTGGGCCCCACGGGCCAGCCATTGGCAGGTACGGTCACCATATAATTTATCATCCAGATTGGGGCGTCTTAAGAGTGAAAGGAGGCATCTTTACTAATTCCGCCTGCACAGCAGGATAAACAAGGGCCCTTCCTTGCCAATGGGGATATATTCTGGGTTGTAGTGAGCTTGACTACATGCTTAAAACAATATTACACATTTGTTGCAGGTGGACTCAGTGCCAAACACTGCACTAGGCACTTTACTTGCCTGCCTATTCGTTAATTCTCCTGATAATCCTATGTGTGTAATGTTGACCCACCCAGCAGAGGAGGAACTGAAGCTCAAAAAGTTACATAATTTGTTTGAGGTGGCATCTAATAAGTGGCAGGCCCAAGCCTGACTCGAGAGTCTTTGTTTTGAATCTTCCATTTGGGTCCTAACTAGTGTAATAATGGAATCAATAAAAATGAAACTTTGTTGGAGAGATGATAGTCAGCCCTCAAATTAAAAATGACTTATGCTCTAGAGGAACACTTGTACTTTGAATGCTTGGAATTTGAAATGCATTTTCCCATGAGAGTGGGGGAAAAAGGTCTAAAATGGTGGTTAGGCTCCAAGACCAATCAACAAAAGCTATGCAGACTTATAATTTCATTGTGGTTTACTCCTCTGTATAATACTGAACTGGAATAGGAAGCAGAAACCATAGGTTTCTATCATAGCTCCTTCCCTTCTTGGCTATGTGATTTGGGATAAGTTACTTAACCTCTCTGAACCTCAGTTTTATCATCAACATTGAGAAAATGTCTAGAAAGTGTTCTAGGAGCTAGAAAAATGTGTACCTCCTAAAAAGTCCAAGAATTACAGGAGGCAGTGTACATGAAAGTCCTTGAAAAATAGCACTTATAGCACAGTAAGAACCGATCACCATTCGTGACACTGACAGGAGGCAAATCAGCATTCCAAAAACGCTAGCTAACCCTGACCCTCAGAGTGAAGACAAAATCTCTTTTGAGCTGGTGGAGTAGTAAGTAGGTCTGGGAGCCTCTGGGGAAATGTGTCATCCTGAGCTGGAGCTGGTGGCACTGTGAGTAGGGGGATGAGGAATACCAGAGGAGAAGAGTGTGGAGGGGAGAACACATAGGCTCCCACAGACTTGGGGCACAGTCAAGAGAGGGGCCATGTGTGGTAGCCATGCTGCCACGGGGATCTGGACTCAGAGGACCAGGGGCACTGGGCCATGGCTGGTGTCGAGGGCGGGATGATCACGGGATCAGTGTCTCCAAAGCCATGGGAACAGGGGACTCTTACTGTTTTGGAGTTTGGAAAGAGCAGCAGACGTTTATGGACTGTTATCAGTATAGGGTGCTTTGTGCTGATCAACTGCACAGCAAATCTGAATCCTGGGGTTGAGTTTAAAAACAGTGATTTCTGAACAAAAAGTCTATGGAAACTCATTTGACTATATAAAGTTTTATTTCATTTTTAACAGGCTGTTTTCAGGGACTACTCAGTTGTAGCATGTATTAGTACTTCATTCCTTTTTATTGTCGTGTAATATTCCTTTGTATGGACATGCCACCATTTATTTATCTATCCATCAGTTAATGGACATTTGGATTGTTTCCAATTTTTCAGCTATTGTGAATAATGCTGCTGTGAACATTCATGTATGAGGTTTTGAACAGATGTACGTTTTTATTTCTCGGGTATATATATATATCTTGGAGTGGAATTGCTGAATCATGCTGTGATTCTATGTTTAACATTTTGAGAGACCATGACTTTTAATAATACATATGCAAGCACATTTAGTACATTAGTACATTTTTAATACTTATCTTTTAGTGAATATTGTATGCTACATGGACGTTGACTTGGAGACCACCAGCTTTTACAGCCATCCCCTAACACAGAAGGATTCAACTACAAGTGCTCATTTTAACAGTTTATATTGGTTTGAATAGTTTGAGCTTGTTTCAGGGGGCAATTTATGTCTTCAGCCCCAGTGGTTTTACACATCCCTGCATTTAAACAGCAGATATCATATAAACAACAACAGCACAGTGATTACAAATAGGGGGAAACCAAACTTAATTCATTACATGAGCACTTAAGGTTTATGCTGCTGCTGCTAAGTCGCTTCAGTTGTGTCCGACTCTGTGTGACCCCATAGACGGCAGACCACCAGGCTCCCCCGTCCCTGGGATTCTCCAGGCAAGAACACTGGAGTGGGTTGCCATTTCCTTTTCCAATGCATGAAAGTGAAAAGTGAAAGTGAAGTCGCTCAGTCGTGTCCGACTCTTAGCGACCCCATGGACTGCAGCCCACCAGGCTCCTCCATCCATGGGATGTTCCAGGCAAGAGTACTGGAGTAGGTGCCATTGCCTTCTCTGCTTAAGGTTGATACTTGTGGTCAAAATTTAAAATAGTAGAGTAGAGTATATTTTTGTTTTACTATTTATATTAAACAGAATATATTATATGGCAAGGTATAATATTTTTGTTTCACAAGTACAAATTGTAGTTCATACATGAAATGGTTTACTGAGCATGAATATTTTTAAAATAGAATTCTATTTTCCTTTGCAGGTAAATTGATGTAAAATTAAAGAACAAAATACAAAGATAACAAATATTACTGTATTACTATTATATATTTCTCACTGAAAGTAACTCCATTACATAAAAGAAGATAGTATTTAAAAAGGACCTGCTCTGGATGTCAGATATGCTGGTGTGCCACTGTATAAGAGCATGTGCGAGATGACTGAGTTATTTAGGGAATGTTTCTTGCATGGAGTGAGCTTGACTTGGTAGAAGCAAATGGAAACAGATTAGCTTGGCAGTGTGGAAGGAGTTCCTGACTAAGTTCTAGGAATAGAGAAAAGTACAGAGTCATGAGTTATTGGGTATATCAAGAATGAATGAGAAGCGGACGTTTCGGGAGTCTGCAGAGAGGGTAAACTTGAGTAGAGAGCCATCTGAGACTCCCAGACAAGAACTTTGTGGAGGAAGGGTCGAGGGCCATCATTTCAGCAGCAATAGGCCAGAGTAAATGGGGGAGCAACCGAGGAGCACAATCCGAAGCAAGTTATAAGGTTAGTCAAATAATTCAGACATGAACTAATGACATTCTCCTGTGGGTGGCAGTGATAGGAATAGAGAAGGAAACAAATCAAAACAAAAAGGTTCTTATAGCCTCACCACAGGAAATGAGGTCAGTTTCCCCCTAAATTGACCTATATGTTTAATGCAATTCCTACCAAAATCCCAGCAAGGTGTTTTGGTAGACAAAGACACGCTTATTCTGAAGTATATATGGAAAGACACAGATCCTAAAATAGAGCAATCTTGAGAAAAAGAAGGAGAAAATGGGAAGAATCACTCTACCCAATCTAAGGCCTAGTACATAGCTATAGTAGAAAGAGAGTGTGGTACTGGCAAAGGGATAGACACACAGGGCAATGGAACAGAGTAGAGACTCAGTAATATTCCCACATGAGTGCACCCAACTTGTGTTTGACAAAGATACAAAGGCATGACAGCGGAGGAGGAATAACCTTTTCAAAAAAATAGTACTGGAGCAATTGGATATTCACAGTTCGAAAAATAAACCTCTATCTAAACCTTACACAAACGTTACCTCAAAATCAGGACTTCCCTGGTGTTCCAGTGGTTAAGACTCTTCTCATGTAGGGGGCCTAGGTTCAGTCACTGGTTGGAGAGCTAAGGTCCCACATGCTGTGCTGAGTGGCAAAAAAAAAAGTTAACTCAGAATGGATCATGAACTTATATGTAAAATGGAAGACTATAAAACTTTTAGAAAAACAATTAAAATCTTTGGAATCTGGGACTAGGTAAAGAGTTCTTAAACTTTACACCAAAAGCATGATCCATAAAAGAAAAAAATATTGATAAATTGGAGCTCACCAAAATTAAGAACTTTTGCACTTCACTGGCAGCCCATTGGTTAAGAGTCCATGCTGCCATTGCAGGGGGCACAGGTTCTCTCTCTGGTTGGGGATCTCTGATCTCATGTACTGTGCCACATGGCCAAAAAAAAAAAAAAAGTTTCTAAACTTTTGCTTTGCAAAAGATCCTGGTTCACAGATAAGAGACAAGCTATAGAAGGGGAAAAGATATTTCCAAACATATCTGACTAAGGACTAGTATATAGAATATATAAAGAATTCTCAAAACTTGGCAATTAAAAAAAAAAGAAAACCTAGAACAATCCAATTAGAAAATGACCAAAGATATGAGCAAACATTTCATTGAAGAGGATATACAGATGGATAAATACATGAAAAGTATTTATCAACATTAGCCACTTGGGACGGAGAAGGCAATGGTACCCCACTCTAGTACTCTTGCCTGGCAAATCCTATGGATGGAGGAGCCTGGTGGGCTGCAGTCCTGGGGTCACTAGGAGTCAGACACGACTGAGCGACTTCACTTTCACTTTTCACTTTCATGCACTGGAGAAGGAAACGGCAACCCACTCCAGTATTCTTGCCTGGAGGATCTCAGGTACGGGGGAGCCTGGTGGGCTGCCGTCTATAGGGTCGCACAGAGTCGGACACGACTGAAGCAACTTAACAGCAGCAGGAGCAGCAGCAGCCAGTTGGGAAATGCAGCTTAAAAACTACAATGAGATACTTGTCATGTAGTCACTTCCAATTTTGCTGAGCCACACATTTGTGGCAGTCACTGAGGGTCTGATGTGCAGAAATTAGTAATTTAGCCAGCAGAGGAGCATAGTTCATCCCAGTGGCCATCCCTTAAGATGACTCATTCTTTTCTCATTTTATCATGTAAATTCGGTGCTCTAGTTGTATCCCTAAATTTGGAACTCCACAAAGGTCTCCGGATCCAGCTCTTCCAAATTCAGTCTATACTTCCAGTAGAACTTAGTGACTAGTTAGATGTAGGAGTAGCTCAAATCAGCACCATTTGATCCCATTAGCCATTGAAATAGTAGCAGCTTGGTGAGGTGAATGGAGTCTGGGCCACTTAGCAACTGCATGATGTGACAAGGGACCTCTTTTTCTGAAACTCAGTTTCCTCCTCTGGAAATGAGAATGATGATATGAGGGTGTTGTGAGGATCAGATCAAAACCCACAGACATGAGGTATCCAGCCTCGTTCTCACAGAGTGAATGTGGGTATCATTTTCAAGGCTGCAGCCTCTAGGAGAAATGTAAGTGACTCTTTCTGGAGCAGTTTATTGCTGTTGACCATGTGGCCAAGAATAGGAGACAATCCCATTTTTATTATTCTGTCTAGCTCTTCGGTTAAGTAAGCTAATGCTTGTCCAAACCCATAGCTAGATTGAAAAACCCATCGTTGATGTTATGTAAGAAACCAGAAATCCATGCCCAAGACATTCCTGCCACCTCTCAAGAGTCTCCCAGCTGTCCTCTCACTTTCCGACACAAGCTTAGAAGCTCTGGGCTCTCCCAAAATGTTGCTGTAAAGCGTATCAGACTGCATATCACAGCTTGTACCCAACCTAGTCCCCACCACTTTTTTCTTAAGATGATCACTGTTTTACTTTGTTAATATTCATTGTCACATTCCTCAAAGTCAAGTCCATCTGTGCTTCACAGCCTGATGTCCTATGATTCAGAGAGTGTATGTGTATTTGCGTATAACAGAACGTGTGCTATGACTGCATGTGCTTTTGGAAAACAGTTCTAACCTAGGCCAGCAGCTTCAAGGGTTTTTTTCTGTTCAATAGGCTCTGCATCTTCATCCAGCTGTAGCTATGCTCTGCTAGAAACAGACTGAGGTCATTCATGTGTAAATGGAAACACACCAAGAAAAAAATTAATACCAAATGTACATCCAGATCAAAAGAAAAATAAATTTCTCAGTAGAATACTCAGAGTTATGCAGAGAGTTGGTTACTGCTGGTTTACATAAAATTGAAGGTCAGAGCATGTTTCAGTAGAGTTCTTAAAAAGGCAGTGACCAGCCAGAGGCTATGATTTGAGAATCCCACAAGGATGATTCCTCAAAAAGCCAGCTGACTCCTGAATTACACAGGGATATGTTTCCCCAAAACACTGTAATGAATGCAGACTATAAGTAGGAGCATCAAGGTCTGTGGGACTCAGGACCTATCACCAAAACATTTTCATTTAAAAACAAGTACTCCAAATATCGTAATGAAATTAGTAGCCACAAAATATTTGATCATGAATTATACTTTGATGAATTTTTTAAATCAAAAATTATAGACACATCATGGCAAATCATTCTTTTGATGATCATTGCCTGGTGAAGTTTTTACAGAAGTAAGTGTGTCTCTTTGGGTCTAGATACATTCATTTACACATTCAATCAAGCCTTTGTTCAGGAAATAGTAATTGAGTACCTAGTAGGTGCCAAGGTGTATTCTGAAAAAAGAGCAAAGTGGGAAGCTAATTATGAGGGGGATTCAGAGTCAGAGAGATTCACTTCAGTACCGCCATTTGCTAAGCAAATGATGTTTAGCAAGGCAGTAAACGTCTCTTAGATCCTCATTTCTCCTGTAAAATGAGGATAGTTATCCTTGCCTTGCAGGGTTGTACGGACTGGCTACAGTAATACATACCAGATACTTAGCCCAGTACCTGGCACACAGTAAATGTTCTAAGAAAAAAGTAGGTGGGACTCCCAAAATTTACACTCCCTAAAGTCAGAGGATGCCCTGGTATCTTGCTCCTTCCTTTTCTAAAAGAGTGCTCAAAAATATTCTTACCCATCCACATACTCATACAGTCAAAAATATACTTGGTAGCCAAGGGAAGGGCCACCAGGAGGTGGGAACATGCAGAGGCAGGCTTTGAAGACAAAGAAACCTATGGGAAGAGAAACTCTGATCAGGATGTCAAGACTGGCTTCATCCTTGTTCCCCCCCAACCAGAGACCAGGTGGGGAAAGAGCTCACCTTATCTCTGCAGGGAGGGGAGCCCACCAACACTGCTGGACATTCAGGTGCCTCTGACCCAATGAGGATTCTGGCCCCCTGACATATCCCTACCCCTTTCTCAGTTCCTCTTCTTGTTGGAGGGAGCTAAATTGTGAGAGGTGTCCCATGGACAGGCCTCAGTTCTGTTCAGTCTAGTCACTCAGTCGCGTCTGACTCTTTGTGATCCACGGACTGCAGCATGCCAGACCTCCCTGTCCATCACCAACTCCGAGAGTTTACTCAAACTCATGTCCATTGAGTTGGTGATACCATCCAATCGTCTCATCCTCTGTCATCCCCTTTCTCGCCTACCTTCAGTCTTTCCCAGCATCAGGGTCTTTTCCAATGAATCAGTTCTTCACATCAGGTGGCCAAAGTATTGGAATTTCAGCTTCAGTATCAGTCCTTCCAATGAATGTTCAGGACTGATTTCCTTTAGGATGGACTGATTTGATCTCCTTGCACGACAAGGGACTCTCAAGAGTCTTCTCCAACACCACAGTTCAAAAGCATCATTATTCTGCACTCGCTTTCTTTATAGTCCAGCTCTCACATCCATACATGACTACTGGAAAAACCATAACTTTGACTAGATGGACCTTTGTCAGCAAAGTGACTTCTATGCTTTTGAATATGCTGTCTAGGTTGGTCATAGCTTTTCTTCCAAGGAGCAAGTGTCTTTTAATTTCATGGCTGCAGTCACCATCTGCAGTGATTTGGGAGCCCCCCAAAATAAAGTGTCACTATTTCCACTGTTTCCCCATCTATTGTCATGAAGTGATGGGACCAGATGCCATGATCTTGGTTTTCTGAATGCTGAGTTTTAAGCCAACTTTTTCACTCTCCTCTTTCACTTTCATCAAGAGGCTTTTTAGTTCCTCTTCATTTTCTGCCATAAGGGTGGTGTCATCTGCATATCTGAGGTTACTGGTATTTCTCCTGGCAATCTTGATTCCAGCTTGTGCTTCATCCAGCCCAGTGTTTCTCATGATGTACTCTGCAGGTTGGTCAGTAGGAGTCAGGGAAGATTTATGGATGTGACTCTGTGAGTATGAGGCTTAAAGAGAACACTGTTGGAGGGGAATGGACAGCAAACAGGAGGAGATGGACTCAGACATAAGGTCACCATGATTAGCAAATAAAATAAGACACTCAACTGAATTTGAGTTTCAGGTGAATTACAAATCATGTTTTCATGTATGTTCCATGCATTGTTGGGAACATACATTAAAAATTATTCATTGCTTGTCTGAAATTCAAAGTTAAGCGGTGCTCTGTATTTTCCCCAGCAACCCTACTCAGAAAGGGAATTAGAAGAATATCTTAATATTCTCCCATGATTCAGTCTTATGCAAAGTAGGAAGCAACATTTTGGGGCAGGTCACCAATCAGCTGTTTTGCAAGTTCACCCTGGTGTGGCTAAAGCCTGTGAGCCTTTGGGCAGATGTAGAGCCAGAATCACCACTGTGCTGGGTGCTAGGGACCCAGAGAAGAGTAAAACAGCCCTGGATGTAAGGATCCACTCAAGGTGGAGGAAGGACCAAGTCCAAGGCACGATAGTCACTATGCGAATAACAATGGTGATTATTAATATGTACTGGAAGTTTATTGAGATACTGTTACAAGTACTTTTCAGATAAGTGTGTTTAAATCCCACTCTATGAGATAGACTTTATTATTAACTCCAGTTTACCAGTAAGGAAACTGAACCTTCCATATAGTTCAGGAAACTGAACTAACCATATAGCTCTTGACCCAAATTGGGAGACATTTTAAAGTGAAAGGGATTAGAGTCGGTAATTACACAGAAAGGCAGGCAGGACCTGGAAGCCAGCAGTCACACCAGGATAATGGCATCCACCTCCAGGAGACATGCCCATCTCACTGGCCAGAAGTGTCAATGGGAGGATTTGAATCCAGGCCTAAAATCTCCAGACACTGTGCTCTTAAGCAGGCATAGTACAGGAGGAGGTTCATTTAGACAAACTGCCCTCCCCACTCCATAGACTCTAAGGGCTCCCCTGGTGACTAACTTCCGTAGTAAAGAATCCACCTGCTATGCAGGAGAACCAGGTTCCATCCCTGGGTCGGGAAGATCCCCTGGACGAGGGCATGGCACCCCACTCCAGTATTCTTACCTGGAGAATCCCATGAACAGAGGAGCCTGGCAGGCCACAGTCCATGGAGTCACACAGAGTCAGGTACAACTGAAGCGACTAAGCTACAGCAGCATAGACTCTAAGCTCCCTGAAGAGGGGGCCTATTGTTTCCATGGCATCCTTGGCAACTAGTGTGCAGCCCCCAAAGCGCACAGTGGGTGCCAAAACATACTTGATGGACAGACGAGTCTGCAAAGGGGACGGGACATGAGCACAGCTTGAACAATGTAGACAACTAAGGCAGGGACCTTTTTCTCCTCCCTGATATGTCTCTCTTCCCAGATGCTTGAGAGAAGGTAAGCAAGAGGGGACCACTGAGTGAGTGTGATAGTCGTCAGTCAGGTCCGACTCTTTGCGACCCCGTGCACTGTAGCCCGCCAGGCTCCTTTGTCCATGGGATTCTGCAGGCAAGATACTGGCGTGGGTTGCCATTTCCTTCTCCAAAGCAGGGACCTTCTTCTCCTCCCTGATGTGCCTCTCTTCTCGGATGCTTGAGAGACAGTAAGCAAGAGAGGACCACTGGGTGAGCTAATAAGCAAGTGACTCCAAACCAAGACAGCGGGACATGCGTCGTGAAGTCTGCACTTGAGACTGAGTCATGAAGGGTCCATCGGCCCTCGCCCACCTCCTTTGTGTGGACACCCAGGCGCCCACTGCCTGCCCCTCAGTCCCTCTCAGATCCCCTGGGTGGAGAGTCAGTCACATGCCTGCATCCTGGGCAGTCAGCCAGCCTCCGCTGCGTCCTGGGGCACCAGACCTGCTGCATCCTCCGTACAGAGTTGATCCTCCTGGCATGTCCCCCATCTCCTCTACCGGTTCAGGCTTCTTTACCCTGTGTCCCCTGGCCTCTCCTGCCACTCTGTTCTGAGAGCACCCTCAGAGGCTGCTTGCTATTCTGTCTGTCTCCAGGGGATTTAAGCCATTGCAAGTCCACACCCTCTTTAAACAGGAATTGTGGAATCTTTAAAACAATAAGCAAACCCCTCCTCCTTGCTCAGGATTAGCTAGTCACTTTTTAAGCAGAGAAAGCAAATTTATAGAAGGAAGAGTCAGCCTCTGGCAGCTGACTCCCTTTCCTCTCTCTGCAGAAAGATATCATTAAACCCAGCTGACTCCTGCCTGACAGCTGTAGTATGAACAAGAAAGGGTTCTTCCTGACTTTTTTGTTCTACCCACAATTTAACCGCATGTAATTGAACTAACTAGACTGTAAGCTGATGTCCTGGGCAGGGTCTTATAAGTGCAGGATACTTCTTTGAATCCACAGAATCTGGCACAGGATTTTACACATGAAGATCCGATAAACAAACTTAATTTGATTTGACTGCTAAGGGTGTGTCTCAACTTAAATACCCTAAATTACTTCTGACACCAAAATGTTAGTCAGTCTGGGCCAGAGAGAAGCCTACCAGGCATTTAAACTCTAATCTACCAACCGGAAAGAAAGGAAGTCCTAATCACTTTTCAACACTCCGATACCCTTTTCTCAGTCTCCCTCTAATGCTAGGGCTTTACCACTGTCCAGCCAAGTGACCTTGGATAAGTCTCCAAATACCTGGAGCCTCAGTTTCCTGACACTGAATCAAGCGGGTGATCTTAAGGTCCCTTCCACTTCTGACATTCCAAAATTCTAAAGATTCTAGTTGACCAAGCATGGAAAAAAGGAATGAGGTATGGAGCAGACGCATGCAGATAAGGATGGGGCGGTTGCGAAGAAGAAAATAAATATGGAATTGGGAAGGAAAAGAGCCTTGAAGACCAGTCTGTACTTTGCATCTAATCTGGTCCTTGCTCGGACAGTGTCATCTCATCATGTCCTCCATAAGATCCAGATGATGTTCATGTATCTGGCCAAGCCTTTCTTTTCATCATCCATCCATGTGTGAGCTTTGCCTTGTTCCTAGTCTGCTTGAGGACTAGACTGTATGCCAATATCATGGGCGATACAGATTGAGCAAGATAGGCACAGTTCCTTATAGAGTTTATGGAATAGAAAAAAAAAAAAGATATTTAAAAAACACCAAAACAAAACCCACTCAATCAAATATGAATTTTGCACAGGTTGTTGTAAGACCACTCTCTCCTTTTGGAGATCAGGGATGGCTTACCACAAGAGGTGATCTGGAGGTGAGTTACCCTGTGCCTGGACTCTCTCCCAGAAGGTTTCTCTGCTTCTAGGTTCTCCTCACTGTGATTGATATTGACAGATTTTTTTCTTTAATATTGGAGCATAGTCGATTAACAGATCTTTCATAACACCAGTTTCTTGTCATTTTTCTCTTCATGGAAGCTTTACAGTGGCCTCCTTGTGTGCAAGCTTGGGCAGAGACTCAGTCTCCATTTGGAGCCTCTTTAGGCTGTTACTTCCAGTACAGGCTGCTGCCCTCTGCCAGAGAACCTTGGGGCTTCCCTGAGCCCTTCTGTTTACCCAAGGAAATGGACCAGAATCTGAGCGTTCCTTTTAAAAGCTGTCACCCTTGGGCTACCCTTGGATCAGATCTGACTGCTGACATTTTCTATAGCAAAAAGAAAGCAGTAGAAAATTCCTTTTTTTTTTGGCCTTGTCATGAGGCAT
Source organism: Aepyceros melampus (assembly GCA_006408695.1). NCBI lineage: Eukaryota > Metazoa > Chordata > Mammalia > Artiodactyla > Bovidae > Aepyceros > Aepyceros melampus. The sequence goes on from SJXQ01012506.1 coordinate 174,347, forward strand.
TGTAGGATCATATTTCCCTAACCAGGGATCAGATCGAACCTGTGCCTCCTGCAGTAGAAGCACTGAGTCTTAATCACTGGATTATCAGAGAAATCCCAGAAAATTCCAGTTTTGGAGCTGCTAAGGAAAAAGTGAAGAGAACAAAAGTTAGAAATTTAAAGCATAGAGAAGTATTAATATTTGATTTCCAGCTTCTCTAACTCTAGAAATAAGTCTGCATGGTAAACTAGTATTTTCTTTATTAATTGCCTATGTTCTTTAGGTATTATTTCTGACTGCCTCCTCCTCTAAGAAGGTGCCCAGAACTTTGACAGTAATCCTTCATGCCATCTTTATCACTGAGCCTTAGTCTTAAACATATCTGGTGAGGATCACTTCTAAAGACAGAGCTGAGAGAAAGTGTCAAAGAGTGGTGAGTAAGGAAAGGAGTGATCAGGTTCAGAGAATTATAGTATCTGGCCTTTGCATGAAGCTGGTTCTGTGTAGGAGACACTCAAAGCATACTAAGTAATTCATGAGCTGCAAACCCAGGATAAAACCTTCAATATCGTCTTCCCTCGACCTTTTAACAAACTGCAGATCGCTGTTAATTTTGCCTGATTTTGTGTAAAAAATAATGCTCTCCCTGCAAAGATAAAGGTGCAGTCTCTGGAGAGCATATCTTTTTGTTGTGATGTGTCAGAGATTCAGAGAGAAAAGTGGGGAAGGGAGGGATGCTAGTCTCCAAAATGCTCTACATCATATCCCTCAACTATGTTTCCCAAGGCCAAAACACAGAAGCTCAAAGAAATTAGATGATCTTCATTTGCCTCATAAAATGGTGCCCAGAGTTCTAGATAATACAGCAGAGCGCTGTGTCCTATTTTTTGGTGATTTACTCTCTGAGGCTGCGGGAAGGGCTCTAAGAAGTAATCTGAAGAACCATGAAGCATCTGGCTGAGGGGTGTATCTCAGTCAGAAGAAGGGGAGGGGAGCCTGAGGGATGGACTTCAGGACCAACGAGGAGCGTGCTGTGACTAGAGAGGTTGGCGCAGAGGAAAAGACTGCAAAGAACCGAGCATGCCCCCGCTGTGGTTCTTGGTCTTGCCTAGGGACAAACACAATCAGATCTGTGTCTTTGAAAGTTCATCGTGGCAGCCTGCAGGGAGATGGACTGAGGAGTCTCCTAGCCCTTGCGGGCTTCCCTGGTGGCTTAGATGGTAAAGAATCTGCCTGCAATCTGGGAGACCCAGGTTCGACCTCTGGGTGGGGAGGATCCCTTGGAGAAGGGAATGGCAACCCACTCCAGTATTCTTGCCTACAGAATTCCACGGACAGAGGAACTGAAGGGCTACAAGTCCATGGGGTTGCAAAGATTCAGACACAACTGAACAACTTTCACTTTCTTTCTTTCACTTCTAGCCCTTCAAGTCCCAACAATGTCACTGCTCTGACACCTCCTCAACCTTTATGTTCAGTTGCTGCATGAGCTCCTGCCATATTTTTAAATTTTATTTATTTATTTGGCTGCACTGGGTGTTAGTAGCAGCATGTGGTATCTAGTTCCCTGAACATGGATCGAACCTGGGCCCCCAGTACTGGGGAGTGCAGAGTCTTAGCCACTGGATCACCAGGGAAGCCTTCCTGCCATATTTTTTAGCGGAGTTTTTAAGAGGATCTCTTTCAGAGTTTCTCCAAGAACAGTACTGAGAATTTGCAGGGGCATCTCTGGGAATCTGCACTTTCCTTAAGCTCCTCAGAGCCTCTTTTGCAAACAAATGTATGAGAACCTCCGAGAGGCTGGTTTCTAGGCAGGCCTCCCTGCCTCTGTTTCAGCCTTTGGGAATGGATGGCCCTGGGTCCAGGGTAAATTCTGTATATGTAGGTACATGGTTTTAAACCATGAACACCAAAGAGGTCTCAAGTGCCAATAGCAAAGCATGAGATTAGTGACTTTTTTCCTTTTGCTCATCTGTATTTAATTTCTTTTCTACTTATAGCCCTTGTATAATAAGGGAGGAAAAAGCTATTAGTTTAATGAGCACCCAGTATTTGCAAGCACAAAACAAACCTACCACAGCCTTCTTCTCGTGGTAGAAATGAGTTGCCCCAGAAGGGTTACATAGGCAGGCAAATGCTGTTGTTTTCAGCAGGAAGGAGAGGCCTTGTAACAACAGGAAGCTCTGGGAGGCCAGGGTACCAGGGCTTCCAAGCAGAGCGGTTCTGGAAACAATGGCTGCCTGTGGCTCGGGAATACTGGGCAGGAAATGAAAGGATGCTAGGAGAGGGTGTGCCCGGAGGAGCTGATAAGGGCTACCTGGCTGTTCTTCCCTTAGACACAGCGGGCCAACGATGCAGTTGTTTTTTTCTAAATGCTCCCCATTTTTCGTTAGCAAAGATGATTTTAGGAAAACCTAGAAATGAAAAGAACCCTGGAAGCCATCAGGAAGCTGAGGCTCCCAGGAAACCCGGAAGGTACAACAAGCAAGAGAAGATATTTCTTGCTCTCAGGCCATGGTCCCATCAGTCAAGGGAGACCTTCAGATGAACTCAGCACCATTTAAAACCAAGTTCCTGGACGATTCCAGGCTCCATAATAATCAAAATAGCACTGGGGTTAATAGGAGTCCAGCCATAGCAAAGAGATACATGTAAACCTGCTGAGATTGAAGTTTATTTAATACAAATTTCTATTCTTTTGGATGGGGCAAGTTGGGGAGTCAATGAACAATACAAATAAGAAACAAAAACAAAACTAACAAGAACTTGAGTGTTTTACCCTAGCAGTCTTAGATATAAACCAGAACCAGTAGAGTGAGGACCTGAATATCGAAGGTAGAGGTCAAATCTGGCTTCTTAATTTCTAACCCAGCTTCTCCCCAGCTTCATCCAGGAAGTTCACAGGTCACAGGATGTTAGACCTGGAAGGACCATTAGCAATCATCTAGATCCAGAACTTGAACCTGTGCGATGAAAGTTCGAGGCTGGGAGTAGCTGTATTTTTGCTCGAGTATATACAACTGGTCATGTTGTTTTAACTAATGTGTACTTAGCACCTAGTACCTGTGAGTCACCTGGGGGCAACTCAAAGAGGAAATGTAGTACCTGGAGGTCAGGACTAGAACCCAGGTTTCTTAATTCCTTATCATAAGTCCTTCTTTCTCATCAGGTTACTTTCAGACATGAAAGTGAAAATGTTAGTCGCTCAGTCATGTCCGACTCTGCGACTCCATGGACTTTATGCCAGACTCCTCTGTCTGTGGAATTCTCCAGGCAAGAATACTGGAGTGGGTAGCCTCTTCCTTCACCAGGGGATCTTTTCAACCCAGGGATCAAACCCGGGTCTCCAGCATTGCAGGGTGATTCTTGACCGTCTGAGCCACCAGGAAAAACCCAATCACCTCAATTTTCTGCACCTTTCTGGTCTTCCTCATGCCTGTTCTGTGCCTGGGTTTCCCTGGTGTAGAGGTTAGGCTTATACAATGTACTGGAAGTACATGAACTTGGAATCCAGACAGACTCATAATTGTATCCCAGCTTTGCCACTAACATTTTGACCTTGGGCAAGCCATCCAACCACAACAAACCTTAGTTTTCTATCTGTATGATAGGAATAGCAATGCCTATACGTCAGAGTTGTGAGAATTAAATGAACTGACAGAGTCCCCACAGAGCATTTGGTTAGTGCATCCCATGATCACCTACTAAGGCATGCAGGAAAAAAAAAAAAAAAAAAGATGGCCTAGAGACACTCAGATGAGAAAGAAAGCGTGCATTGTCCTCATTCTTAAGATGACGGGTATTAGTGAGCACGCAGTTCAAGAAGCTGGTTTGTTTTCCCTATTTCTGTCTCATTAACCGACTCAGCTCCATCCTTCCCCCTTCTGGGACTCTCTCTGTAGGCAGACGTGGCCATCCTCGTTATCCATCACTGTGGAAGAGCCTCCATCCGTGGAATCTCAAGGAGCAGGTGGGAAGAAAGACAGGGTCTCTTTAGTCCAGGAAATAAAATCTTGATTGGGTGAGCCAAGCTGACTATGGTCTGGATGCAGTTAAACTGATGAGTTCAGTGATTCGTTGGCAATAATAAGGGAACTGATGCTCCCAGCTGGGCCTGGAAGTGTGCTGGGGCATGCCCGGAAGAACTTTCTGGCATCTGTGAGCAGCCTTATGGAGTGAGTGATGTCTGCTCCACACTCCCCTGAGAGCAAAGTCAGACAGTAGGAAAGATGAGCCAAAAAAAAGTCTTCATGATTATGCAAAGCCTAGCAACCCCCATGTTCAGCAAGGGACAAGAGGGACATTCCCTGCACAGTTCCTATGTACAAGGCAGGCAGGGCCCGCTCTGAGCCTGAGACCATGTGGGGTCCTCCAGGTTTGTTCTCCATGTGGCCTCATCACACCTCACCCAGGTTCTCTAGTCAGCTCCACCCTTCCTCATGGTCACAACCCTCCTCTCGCCGAAACCAAAGCACACCCCAGAGGCCACTGTGACAGGCCCTGGTAGGCTGTTTCCAGTTGTTTATTAACTGATGGTGTGTTGCCCCAGATGTTCGGCTGCCCTCAACCGGCCTTTTATCTTTGAGTCACAAAAGCACTGAGCTTTCTTAAAGGAATTTTCAGAAGCAACCAGAAAAGAGTAGGCCCTCTCACCTCCCCTTTCATCTTATGCAAAGTCTAAGAGGTCCTCTGCTGCTGCTGCTGCTAAGTCACTTCAGTCGTGTCCGACTACACTGACCCAAAAGGGACACCTTATTTTCTCTTGTTGGAGTGATAGATTTGTGGCAAGTCTTTCCCTTCATAGGACTTTCCTGGTAGCTCAGCTGGTAAAGAATCCACCTGCAACGTGGGAGACCCCAGTGGTTCAGTCCCTGGGTTGGGAAGATCCCCTGGAGAAGGGAAAGGCTACCCATTCCAGTATTCTGGCCTGCAGAATTCCATGGACTGTATAGTCCATGGGGTTGTGAAGAGTCAGACACGACTGAGCGACTTTCAATCTCCCTTCATATTACCGCTTCCTGACCCAACTTTCTCAACAGTCTGTTCCCTTGAAGGGAAGAATTTCAGGGTTACCTCTGAGTAGGCAGCTATCTAGATTGGACATTATTCTATAGGCAGTGGGGAGCCAGTGATGATTTCAGAGTAGGGGGGCTTTATCATAGTGTTTTAGAAAGGTGTTTCTGGCAGTGGAGCTCAAGACAGAACAGTCTTCCTTAGCTGTCAAAACTCCTCCAATTTACCTGAATTTACCTTTCCCTCCACCGGACAGGTCTAGTCAGCATTCCTGGAATTCACCACATTATTTCTTGTTTTCCTACCTTGTTTATACCATTCCCTGCCCTAGCTCCCATCAGAAAGTGGGTAATGTTTACAAAGTGCTTATTATATGCTGGCAGCTTACCTAAGCTTTCTGCGTGTATCGCAGTATGTATTGCATCACATTGTATCTAATCACGTCACAGCATCTCAAATCACCCTCTGGGAACCAGTGTCAGAGTTCTTATTGCATAGCCTTGTAGGTCCTTCTTTATCCAGTGTTCTCACAGCATCGTGAGGCACCGGGGTGAGGTCCTGCCTCAGTCCTCTCTAACGAAGTTCCTCTGTCACTGTCAGCCCTCTGTAATGCACACAATTTCCTGTTCTTGATCAACACCTAGAAACCCTGCCTGACTTCCCCCATCTTTGTGTAATCTTTTTAGAAGAAATGCTGTCACATTTTTGTGCCTTTCAAGGGCACTTAAGATATTTTGCTTGGTTTTTTCCTACTGGCTGAGTTGCTTAACACCTCTGAACTTCAGTTTCCTTGTTTATTAATATAAAACAAGGACATACCTTCCTCAGAAAATGGTTGGGAGGATTGCACTGAGTATAAATAATGCATGAAAGTGGTGAGCCCAGGGGTCCGCACATAGTAAGTGCACAGGAATTGTCTCTTCCCTTCTTGGTTTCTCGTGAGCAAAGATCTTATTCACCTTTTTGTCCCTTAGGCTGGATAGACTCTCAGTACATGTGCTTTTGATGGAAGAAGAATCACTTCACTGGAAGCCGTGGACATATCAATAGTAGAGACCAGAGGGCTCAGGTGGGATGAGTGAGGGTGTGGGCCAGAGGGAGGACCTGGACACTTCTGTGGGAAAGAACCGTCTTGATTTGGGAGCTGAGAGCCTGGAGGGGTGGAGAAGAGGGGCCTCTAGGGTGCAGTCTGACGTCAGCAGCCTCACCTGGTGGTGGAGCAGAGTTAGTCCTTGGCCACACAAGGGCAGCAGGTTAGGCAAATACTTCTATTTAACCAGGAGTAATTACCTCCCAGGGTCATTGGGAAGGACTTCAACAAACATACAGAAATTGCCTCACTAACTTAAAAAACCCTTTGACTTCTTTACTGAAATTTCTTTTTTTAAAAAACTCATTCTTTAAAAAAATTATTTGTACCTCATCCTTGCTACAGAAAATTCAGAAAAGCAAAATAAAGAATATAGAAAAGTAAAAACATGCTATTAACTTTTCAGTGTGTGTCTCTTTTACTGTTTAAGATACTGGGGAATGTTGTGTAAAAGGGACAGTATAGTCACTCTTTGCTCTTTATATTTGTGTATCTTTTTCATTTTGTATTCTTTTCCCCAGGTTTTATTGAGATATAATTGATATGTGTGTAACTGTGCTTAGTTGTGTCTGACTCTTTGCAACCTCATGGACTGTAGCCTGCCAGGTTCCTCTGTCTGTGGAATTTTCCAGGCAAGAATACTGGAGCAGGTTGCCATTTCCTCCTCCAGGGAATCTTCCCAAACCAGGGACTGAACTCACATCTCCTACATTAGCAAGTCGATTCTTTGCCAATAAGCCATCTGGGAAGCCAGTAATTGACATACCCCACTGTATTTCAGTTTAAGGTGTACAGCATAATGGTTTGGCTTACATATATTGAGAAATGATTACCACGGTTAAGTGTAGTTAGCACACATCATCCCGTATAGATATAATATAAAGAGAAAGAAAAGAAAATTTTTTTCCTTATGATGAGAATACTTAGGATTTACTATCTTAATATTCATATATATGTACAGCAATGTTAACTCTAATCTTCATACTGTCCATTATAACTCTAGTACTTATGTATCTTGTGATTGGAAATTTGCACCTTTTGACCACCTTTCTCCAATTCCTTCTCTCCACCGTCCCCACCCCTGCCTCTGGTGGCCACAGATCTGGTCTCTTTTTCTATGAGTCCCTTTTTTTTCTTCTTAGAACCCACATGTAAGTGAGATCATTCAGTATTTGTCTTTCTCTGTCTGACTTATTTCACTAGCATCATGCCCTCAAGGTCCGTCCGTGTTGTCACAAATGGCAGAATTTCCTTGTTTTTATGGCTGAATATTATTCTGTTACATATGTGTGCCACAGCTTATTTATCGGATCATCTTGAGAGATGCATGTCGTTTCCATGTCTTAACCATCGTCAATAATGCAACTGTGAACTGGGTGGTGCAGATATCTTTTCAAGTTAGTGGTTTTGTTTCCTTTGGATATATTTCCATAAGTGTAATTACTAGATCATATGGCGGTTTTGTTAATGTTTTTAATTTTCTGAAGGTCCATACTGGTTTTCATAATGGCTATAGCAGGTTATAATCTCAGTAACAGTGCACAGGCATTCCCTTTTCTCCACATCCTTGTCAGCATCTATCTCTTATCTTTCTGATGATGGTCATTCTAACATGAGGTGATATCTCATTATGGTTTTGATTAGCATTTTTCTAATGGCTAGTGATGTTGAGCATTTTTCATGTATCTGTTGGCCTTTTGTATATTTTCTTTGGAAAAGTGTCCATCCAGATCTTTTCCCCATTTTTTGACTGTATTATTTAGTTTTTTACTATTGAGTTGTTTGAGTTCTTATTATTTTTTGGATATTAACCTCTTATCAGATACATGGTTTACAAATATTTTTTCCCATTCCATAGGTTGTCTTTTCACTTTGTTGGTTGTTTCCTTTGCTGTGTAGAGCCTTTTTAGTTTGATGTAGTCCTGCCTGTTTATTTTTAATTTTGTTGCTTGTGCTTTAGATGTCATAGCCAAAAAGTAATTGCTAAGACCCATGTCAAGGAGCTTTTTTCCTATGTCTTCTTCTAGGAGTTCCATGGTTTCATGTCTTTAGTCCATTTTAAGTTAATATTGGTGAGTGGTATTAAGATACAGATCTAGTTTGATTTTCAACATGTGAGTATCCAATTTTCCCAGACTGTCTTTTCTCCATTGAGTCTTCTTGGCTTCCTTGTCAAATACAATTGAGCTAAAAGCCATCACCACCATAAGGTAGGGACTGCAATGATAGAATTTCAGACATTTTGGTAGTCAAGGGCAAGGACTCAAACAGCTCTCCTTAAGTGGTTAAAAGGTGCCTCTATACCTGGCCACTAACTCATGGAACCTGTCCTCCTGACAAGGAGGGTTTGAATCAGATAGGTCTACTTGGTGTCTACTAGCTGTGTGATGTTGGGCAACTTACATAACCTCTCTGAGAATCATATTTCACATTTTCAAAATCAAGAATTTTACCTGTTTTGTGGATTGGCTGTGATTGTGGAGAAGGCTACTAAAAGAGAAAAATAGCACCTTATGCAGTACTATTATTTCATGATACATAAAAAGTATTTTCTTCTTTGAAGGACCCAGGTATCAATGGAGCACTGAAAACTTATCTGGAGAGTAATGACCAATCCCTTGTTTAGCAGCACACTTTAAGTGCTTGTGTTTTCAAGGCTATTTTATGAATAAGATAGTGTTATCTTCACTGTCCCTAGAGAGCTCACAGCTTAGTGATGGAGATGACATAATTTCAGGCAATACCCAGCACCTAGTGCTGGGTAAGAACAGATTTGCAGTATTTGTTGAATTGGGATTTTATGAAAAAAATTGGGGAAAGGTAATATATTCTTATAGTTCAAAATTCAAAAATATAAAAAGTATATAATGAAGAGTCTCCCTCTTGCTCATAGCCCTGACTCCAGCTTCCCAGTTCATTTTCCTGCAGGCAACTAGAGTTATCACTTTTTTATGTGTCCTTCCGTAGATATTTAATGCATGTACAAAGGATTTTATAGTGTTCTTTTATTCTCTCTTTTTAAAAAACAAATGTTAGCATATTGCTATACTGGTCTGTACCTCATTCTTTTTGCTTAACAATTTATCTCGGGAGAATGCTTCATGTATATCAGTATATACTTCATGTATATCAATACATGAAGGGTTCCTCATTCTTTTGATGACTATATAGTATTCCATTATATGGCTATTCCATAATTTATATAAATAGCTTCCTATTGATGGAGTATCTCATGCTATTACAAATATTGCTGCAGTGAATAACCTTGTGTGTAGAGAAATGTTCTGGAATTGGAGTAATGAAAATGTTCTGAAATGTGATGGTTGCTTAACTCTGTCAATATACTGAAAACCACTTAATTGTGTGCTTGAAAAGGGTGAACTTTATGACATTTGATTTGTATCTCAATTTTGTTTAAGGTTAAAAGAACAAAAAAAAGAAACTACTCCAAGGAAGACAGGGCATACTTAAACTTTTTTTCCCCTTAGAAAATTAGAAAGCAGTTAATTTGCTTTTTGTAAAAAACAGAAAACATTATACTTTAAAAAATAAACACCACAAATTCTATAATTCTACATTAGGCCAGGAGGAAGGGAGTAGAAAGAAGTTAAAACAGAAAGGAGGAATAAGAACTAAAGCGGGGGGTGGGGTGGGGGAGAGGGTGCAATCAAAGAAGGAGAATTGCAGAAGGACAGAGACCTCTTAGCCAAGCCAAGACCCACAGAGGCTGGGAGGAACACAGCACCAGAGTTGGAGTCTCGGGCCTGAGGAAGGAGGGAGCAGAAGTAGAGTGGGAGCTGGCAGAGGGAGAAGCACAGGAGCCGCTCTGACAGCTCTTGGATTCCTGGGGGATGGAAAGCTAGGAAGTTCTCTGCTGACTCCCAAGAATAACAGAAAAGGGATTTAAATCTTTATTTCATCTCTTGAAAAACTGCCTCATTCAAGCACAGCAGAACTACTTGAAGCCCTCCCTCCGTCCCTCCCCTGTGCCCAGCAGAAGAGTCTCAAAGCTTTCTTCCCGTTCAGCCACTTGTCTCACTTTGCCTTTCCCTTTGCAAGTATCAGTTCTTTATCCACCAGTGATCCTTGGTCTTTTCTATTACTTCAATCAAGATGATGAATGTTTCCATCATGCCCCTAGTGTTCTCAGCCCCTCTGCAGTCCTGCCTCTTCCCTGCTTTCTCCCACTATAAACTGGTTTGCATTTTCTCCAGTTCTGTGTGGATGGAATCATATGGCTTCTGTCGCCCATGTGCTATATCATTCTTAGTTATTGCTGAGTAGTAGTCCATTGTGTGTTTGCCTCACTAGACTTTACCTTGAAGATCAGGGATGCAACACCCAGAGAGAAAATGAAATCTGAGCAGCCCAAGACCTTAACAAAAATCCAGAATGGGGAAGGGGAGTGCCATGTTTCTCTGAAACGCAAATGCAGTTTGCATTGTGAAAGAATGTGGCTGCCAAGAGCACATAACTGACCAAATAAAACTGTGCTTTTTCCACTCTCCATCGCCAGATCTGGTTAGATCCTGGCCATGCAGGGAGCTGGGGTAGCTTAGCAGACATTACCTCTAGGGGGGATTCAAAGAAATGATTTGACTGCTGGCCTTTTCTTCCCTGAACCTTTGAAGAGGTTCACAAGTGAGGAGGCTACCCCCACATGTATTTACAAGTATACAATGTCTTTTAGTTGTACCAAGTTGGATCAAATGAAACAAAGGACTTTAAAACATTTGTGAAACTGTTAGGTGTAAATCAAAGTGCTCTTTTCCATCATAGAAAACCACCTCAAGATTTATTTTGTACCCAAATTAAAATTTAACGTTTAAGATTGCTGATCCAGAAAAAAAACAAAACAAGAAAGGGACTTAGAGAACCATCAGTGCAACAATTCGAAGAAGTCACAGCATTATATCATAATCAGCAACTGTGTGCCCCTCTGTAGGAGGAGACTTGAAGTTCTTTGGGTCCATGGTAAATCCCACAGAACTAGCTCTGTGACTCCAACCTCCAACCGCAACCTAAATAGACAATGGACACTTCTTTCCATCTCTAACTACTCAGCTATTTTGTTTCAAGCTTTTATTCCTGTCCAGAACCCTAGGTTGTCCCCAGTTTTATTGGACCCCAGGAACAATAGTCTAAACAATTCTGAGACTTTGAGACTAAACTCTTAGTAAGCCCCTGAAATATCACCAATCAGTTAGAGCATTGCTACCTGAGCATGGGCTACAGATTGGCTGTACCTGAATCACCTGGGAATTTGTCAGAAACGCAGATTCTTAACTCCCACCCTCCCGTTGGAATCTGCATGTTCACGAGGTCCCAGGGGGTTGTATCCATGTTAAAGTGTGAGGATCACTGGTCTAGACAGTGATTCTTCAGCCTCAGTGTTGAGGCACTTGCGAGGCAGCTACTGCTGCTGGCCCTCTTCAGGACCACACTCTGAGAAGGGCTCTGCTCTGGCTCTAGAGCTGGATGGTCACAGAGATCGAGTGGCTCCTTTCCCATTCACTGTGAGCGATGGAGAATTCCTGCGTCTTCCAACTCGACCCGAGACGAGAATCCAGGAAGGTCAGCACTCCTCAGGGACTGGGACCACGGCCTTTTCCCTCGGATTGTTTTAAAATTGCCTCCTGTTTAAACAGAGCTGTGGACAAGAGGTTCTAGGGCCTCTGTACCGAAGCCAGAGTAAATTTATGGCAGAGGCTCCATCCGGGAATGTGTTTTCCTCACCTTGAAAACAAACAGAGCCTGAGGGGCCGCGGCGGAGTGCTCTGGTGCTGGGAGGTGGCTTTTTGAGAAGGGGCTAAGACAGACTTGTGACCCTGCACTGCCCTTCTGGGGAGTGTTCTTTGTAAAGGCCCTTCAAGGCTGAGGATTTTGAGTCCTCCTTGGGACTGCCCCAAGCTCTCAAGCCCACCAGTGCCCTGCAACAGCCATATTCCTTGGTACGGACACACACTGAGAAGCATCAAGGGCGTGCATAGCTCAGAAATCTAACAAAATCTGTACCCTGTTGGGTGCCACTGCCTTTGTTTTATGAAGATACACCTCAGTGCATGAAAAGTGACGTCAGATGAGCAAAATCACTTCAAACAGAAACACTGAACCATAGAGGGATGCAAAACCCATTCCGCATAGTGGAGGTGAATGTGAACTTGTAAGCAGTTGGTCAGCTCTGCCCCCCTGCCTACCAGATAGGAGGCAGCACAGTTTTCACCAAGACTGCATCTCACAAATGGTAAGCTTACATCATAAAGAAGCTTCAAACAGAAACAACTGTTATTGTAGAATGCATACTGTATTCCAGGGTCTGTGCTGTTAACGATTATTTCAGTCCTAGCTATGAGGTTAATATCACTGTTATCCTTATTTTGGCTTCCCTGGTGGCTCAGAGGTTAAAGCGTCTGCCTGCAATGCAGGAGACCTGGGTTTGATTCCTGGGTTGGGAAGATCCCCTGGAGAAGGAAATGGCACCCCACTCCAGTACTCTTGCCTGGAGAATCCCATGGACGGAGGAGCCTGGAGGGCTACAGTCCACGGGGTCGCAAAGAGTCGGACACGACTGAGCAACTTCACTTTCACTTTCATCCTTATTTTCCAAATGTGGAAATTAAGAAACAGAGTTACTGCATATTTTGCCCAGGGTTACAAAAGGCACTTTGGAGTCCAAAGCTGGACTCTCCATCGTGGCCACCTGTGGCAGGCTACAGAACAACAGCTTGGTGTGGTGGAGAAAGAACAACCTGTTGTGCACAATAGGGATCTGTTTTTAAATGAGACAAATTTTTTAAGCATTGGAACTCTGTTTGCCATTTACTTATTTATTTATAAAATATATTTAGAGGCACAAGGATAGGAGACAAAAATTTCACCAAGAACCTTTTTCATAAAATGAATGGAAGTAAAGCTCTTCTGCTTGAAGCCAGGCAGGGACTCTGGACCCCTGCCCACACTCACAGCCCCTCATGTACCACACCCCACTCCCACCCTGTATTCATTCACAGGGGGTAGTTCCACCTCTGTGGTCTCTGGCCTCAATAGTTCCAAGCGCAAGTTCACTCCCTGCCCTCTTTCCACCTGGGTAAGTTGGTCATGAATGACAGGGACAAAACATGGGTGTGTCCTGGAGGGGAAAGGCTCTGGAGATGCATGGTCTTTGAAAGGTGGGGGGGATATGGTAAGTACGATGAGTTTTACTTAGCACCTAAAATGATTAGTAGTTGAAATGGTGGGGGAGTTGTGTGGAAAGTATTGTAATAGAGAATCCAGGAAGAATGTTGAGTCTGAATGCCTAGTATCTACTCATGTAAAGGTCCAGTCCAACTTGGAATTGTGTACAGGTGTGATCAAGTGCATTAAGCACTGATAGATTGGTATTAGTCTAATCTAAGATATTAATGGATTGTGTATGTTTTGGGGGAGTGAGCACAGCGCAGTAATGGAGTTTCCATCCTACCTGTATGCTGGAAGACTTCAGCACCCGGGGCTTTGGTATTTCCATACCATCCACAGCACGCTCACAGAGGGACCTCAGGTGGATCTGCCCAAGGATCAAAGTGGCAAGTGACTTGCCACTCTCTCCATGCCATCCCTGTGGCTTCCATTCTGGGTCACTGAGCTGGCTGGGCTGATCAGGTCCAGCCCTGAGGAGAGAACAGGACAGCCAGACCCTTCTACCCAGACACTGGACTTACGGAGTGGCAGGAACTCAAAGAGGCCATCTTGGTCCCTTGTATGAGGTCCATTCAAATAATGACTCTTTGACCCATTTAGTGGTGGTGAAGTGGGGGGGTAGTTCTCACCTTAAAAAAAAAAAAAAAAAACACTTTTAAATCACCTTTAACATTCTGGCAAATATTCTTCCAGTCTTTTTTCCCTTTGCCGTTTTCTAAACATAGCTGAATTCACAACATATATTTGATTTTGTGCCTTGTTTCTCTTTCACCTGTCTACATCATAAGCATTTTTCCATATGTTAATTACATTTTACGAGCAACAAGTACTCTTAAGTGAGGTAAATAAATTTACCTGCCCCTTGGCTTCCTCATGTGTAGAATAGGCAGTAGTTCTCTAATTTTATCACAGAGGTCACCTGGAAGGCTTTTAAAACACAGATTGCTGAGCACCACCTCCAGAATTTCCAGTTCAGTGGGTCTGGAGTGGGGCCTGGGAATCTGCACTCCCAACAAGTTCCGAGGAGAGGTTGGTGCTCTTGGTCAGGAGACCACACTGGGAGAATCAGTGAAATGAGGAGACTGAGCTGTGGGATTTCCAAGGTCACCGCTGGTTTCAAAAATCCAAGTGTTTGCATATTTTTCAAATTCTTTAAGACCTAACTCTTAAAACACACACATTTTCCAACTTTAACAAAACCCTATGATTTTTTTTTTAAATACCAAAGAACATCATCTCCCATTTAAATGTAATTGTTTCCACTTGTAACTCATATGCGTTCCATACTTCTCTTTAAAGTTACCTGGATTTTTAAAAGCCTACTCTAAAAGACAGTCAGACTTAAACCTAACGCTTTTTTCTTTGCCTTTGCATAGTTCCATATGTATTGAAGAGCTGTGCAGAATTTATAGAGACTCACGGCATCGTGGATGGAATTTATCGGCTTTCAGGAGTCACCTCAAACATACAACGGCTAAGGTAAGCCCGAGAATCGCCCCCAAAGAATTCTCCCATGGTCCTTCCTCTGTCCACATGTTTATCTGCAAGTGTCGGGAGTACCAAAAACTGAAGGGACTGAGGGAAGTATGTCAGGGCGCAAGACCAAGTGCTGATGTTTTCAGATGCCTAACTGTTCTTAATCTAATCAGGAAGCTCTCCAATCTGATGTAAGTCCTTCCAACAGAAACTCCTGAGGGCTTTTAATCTGTTCCTATGTCTTGCACCAGATTTATTCTTCTTAGGTGGATTCAGCTGAACTCAAATGATTTAAATTACAAGTTGGGAAAAAATGATTTATTATTACTCACTTGCCTATCCAAAGCTCAGATCCCATACCATTACATGGTATTCAGAACTGAGTGGTCAGTGTGCGTTTTTCTGTTGACACACACTCAACATTTGATCATTTCATCTGGTCGAAAAGTCAGAAGTCTGCATGATTGTGCGTTTCCTAACTGATGCCTGTATTTTTGAAATTACTGATAGGGGAACTATTTCCAATTCTATGGGTTTATCCTAAACAATTCTAAAATGTATCCCAGAATTTTTTGACTTAAAAGGACAGTAATCTTCAAATATTTGCTGATATTATAGCTGTAAAATAAAAGTAACATATGTAGTGTATATATAGAATATATACATTACATATAATACAGGCACTAATGGTAAAGAACCTGCCTGCCAATGCAGGAGACATAAGAGATATGGGTTCGATCCCTGAATCTGGAAGATCCCCTGGAGGAGGGCATGGCAACCCACTCCAGTATTCTTGCCTGGAGAAGCCTATGGACAGAGAAGCCTGGGGGCTACAGTCCAGCATCACAAAGAGCTGGACACGACTGAAGCGACTTAGCACACACACATAGGTATATATATAGAATATATACTTTATATATAATATATATAGTGTACTAGGACTAAAATAATAGGCTTATGTATTTTAAAGATTGTTCTTTAATACAAAAGAATACATTTTAATATATTTATTATATATTCTTTAGTTACAAACATAGACTTTTAAAATAAAACATTGTTATGAGATTAATGTGTAAATTTTACATTGTGCAGGTAATTCATTTTTACCTTCTTCCTCCTATTCAATTTTTTGCCCCTCCTCCTCAAATCTCAATTGTCACAAAACTATACCACAGGACTAAAACATCCTTTTTACTCCCGGAGAAATGATAACTATTTTAAAAATAGCTGTTTTTTTTTGCAGCCATAGATTTTAACACATCTGTGTGCTTACATCAGTTCACTAATTTACTCACGTGATATTTTTCAGAGTTTCAACAGCAAGTATTGGTTTTCTCTCAGCTCTGAAACATACTGCAGAGAAGGTGGTGTTGTGGAAGGACACTTGGACAATGGCCAATTCTTTTTCACTTAAGGACTGACCTTAGCCTTGACAAGGGAGATTTTTGGCTAACTAGATGAATCAGCTCTAAGTTGTTTGTGTTCTGCCCTTGTAAAAAAACACATGCCTGTGAATTTATGAGGCCACTGCATGGTTTTCTCTTCAAGGCCTCACTCAGTCCTTTTCAGGTTCTGGCAGCATCAGGGATTTCCCTTCTCTTTGTTAAAGGGCAGAACCACAGGAGAAGGGGCAGCAAGCTGTTTCCAAATGCTGGTTTTGAGAGTCCAGTTGCCGTTGTCACCTTTTGCCTGACTAAATGAATACTCTCAAAAAACCTGACTTCTCTTCTGTATTAACGCTCAGATTTACCATCTTTTAAATAAATTTTTAACTTGCAAGTATATACCATTTGAGGCAGTATATTCATTAATCATGCTCAGAAATGTTTTTTCAGTTAGAAATGAGGCCTGGAATCTGATGATGTTCTCAAACACCCCACTATAGAGTGTTTAAGAAGATATTTATAAGCTTATTTGCCCTGTGGGAGTCACTGTCAGGCAGCCTAGAAGTTTCCACTCAGTATCAAAGAGAGAGTTGATTGAAGTTCTCAGACCTTGAGTTTGAGTCTCCAGATAAAACAAGTTGGCTGACATGAATATGTGGACATGAATGATAACAATCTGACTCACCCTGGGTTTGGTTTCTCCTCCAAGAGAGAGAAGTTCATTTAGAACAATATTTTGGAAAAACTGAAATCTCAACAGGGTTTTTGGGAAATTGTTTTCATATTTCTTCACTGTTCACGATTGAAACTACAGACATAATGCCATTAGAAATCCATTCGTAAATGGGATTATGTCTTTCTCATTACAGCAGCTTCTGCAGGGAAGACCCAGACCTAAAGTGGAAATCTTTTGTAGCTTTCTTGGGCCTGGAATAGAAGGTCTTTCTGAATCAAGGTCAAAAATATGGTCAGATCAGCAGTTTAGGGTCCTTTTACCCTCTAAGCAGCCTGAGTAGCTGCTGACATGGAGCACATGTTCCTGGGATTGTTATGTCTCTGTCTGTGTTGTTTCAGGCAGGAGTTTGGCTCAGATCAATGTCCAGATCTGACAAGGGAAGTGTACCTCCAGGACATCACTGTGTGGGCTCCCTCTGCAAGCTTTACTTTCGGGAGCTGCCCAACCCCCTCCTGACTTATGAGCTCTATGAGAAATTCACAGTAAGTGTTTGGATTTCCATTATGGTTACTGGGTGGGATGCATGGATGGGCCAAAGAAAGTTTCAGCACTAAAATTACAATAATAATACTTACCAGCTGGTTGCCATTATCTTGGTGATGGAATTAGGATGGTATTGTGAGGAAAGCAGGGTGATGGGACTATTTGCTGTATATCTTTCCTATCTTAAATTTTCAGAATGTTTGTTTGCTTGCATGAGCTAATTTAAACCATCTCCATATTCACGTAACCAAATGTGTGGCCGTAGATAGGAAGGAAACAAAGAAGCAGAGAATGAAGTGACTGGCCCAAGGTCACACTCTACCCCCAAACAGAATAGGAACCTGAGACTTAAGATGCTACCCCCATGGTTAATTTATTTCAGGCTGTTCCTTCTGTGTTTCTGTTGGAAGTTGTATAAAGAGGTGGGTGGGTAGAGAGGGGAGAGAGAATTAAACAGAAATCAAGAGAGAGATCAGAAAGCTGAGGAGAGAAAGATTCTGGAAAACGCAGCTAAGAGGGAGTGTAGATTGGGCTAGTGAGTTGGGTGGTGGAGGATGAATGGGCAAGAGCAGAACGCCTACCTAGCAGTTGCAGCATCACCATCCCACCCCCACAGGAAAAGGAGAATAAATGCTTAGAGCATGTCTGTAGTGTCAACCTTAAAAATAGGGCTTGAACATTTGGCTGTGATGGGGGTGGGGGAGGTGCAGAGTAGGTGAAGAGTTGGGTTTAACCAAGGTTGAGGCTCAGCTAGAAAGAGAGGAGGAGGGAGATCAGAGTGTGTGCGAGTGATTGAAATAATTGACCATAGAATTTTGTCTGGATAAGAAGAGAAAGGAGGGCCTAAGGCGGGTAACAATGAAAAAAGTAGATCAATGGATCATTCATCCCAGTGAAATCAGTAAACTGTTGAAGTAGGGTGGTCAGAGGGGATGTTGAAATTAAGTTTATGGAAGACTTGCAATTATCGGTAAGGACCAGACCAAGGCTCTAACCATGGGAAAGAATCTTTCTTATGTCTCTTGTAATAAACCTATTTTGGACATATAAATGTTCTTTAATTTGAAATTATATAGGAGTTAATGAGTGCTATTCACATTTCAGAAGATACCCTTACAGATCTGTCTGTCTGTCTCTCTATATATATATCTCCCTTTCTCTCTCCCTACTTTTGTTCCTCAGTACTATTCAATACATTCTGATGTTATGGAACAGTGCTAATTCAACAATTTGACCATCCTTCCATGGTAAAAAATAGAGAGAGACACTATTTTTACAGGGTATTATCTCTTATACACAGTGATTTCTTAAACCAGATTCCTACTGATGGATATTTAGACATTTTGTTTCTTAACATTTCACTTTTATAAGCAATGTTATAGTAAACATTTTTGTACATATATCCTTATACTTTTTTCTGTTTATATCCTTATGGAAAAAAAAATCACAGAAGTAGATTTACTAAGTAAAATGATCTTATTTAAAATTTTGTCACATGTTGCCAAGTTCTGCAGAGACATAAGAATGTTCTTTTTCCTGCAGCCTTGCCAACACTGAGTATTTTTTACTAAATTATTTGCCAATCTCAATCAACCAAAAATATATCTTATTGTTTTAATTTGTGCATAAGACTTTCTTGTTTCCTACATAGTTTTAATCTTAGTACAGTATAATAGTTTCATCCTTAAATAAGACTACAACATCACATGTTAAATAGTTGAATGAGTCCAGCTTATTTTAATTGTTTAATTCTATGATAGTTAGGGATAGATAGGAATTCTTGTCTAGAAATTTCAGAAACACAAGTTTCTTCTTAGATCTTGTTTATAGGGTCAAAACAAAATCCATGTTTATCTCTCTCTTCTCCTGTTCCCTGACACTGCTAATCATTCTGTCTTCCACAGCAACAGAAAATATCAAAGCAATGTTACTGTCCACTTGTCATCAAATCTCAAAAGACTTAACATTGTATTTAGATATAGTTTAAGGACACTAAGAAATAAAAGATGCAGGTGAACTCTACATAGACAGGATCTCGTGACTATTTATCATTGAATTTATAGTTGAGTAGATTTCTCTAAATCACAGTGATGAATTATGAAAATATAAGCAAACCTTTTCCAGGGACATGGGAACAGCTCTATTACATTGTCACACATTCTTACAATGATTTATTTAAACTTACTTGCACAGATGAAGTGGAATAACATTTCAGTGGAATATAATAGGATTAGAAAACTATTAATGAGGTGATGATATATGCTACTTAGTGCTTACTATATGATAAGCTTCTTACAAATATTATTTCATTCAATCCTCAAAAAAACTCTGTGAAATAGGTTTTACTGTCTCTTACAGATGAGTCAATTGAGGCTCAAGTGACTCTTGCCTGGGTTTGTACAGATAGTAAATGGAAGTAAAGATTTAATATTCTGTCTCAGACCTGCCACACTGTTTTTAAACTAGATTTAACAGCCCTTAAATAGGCTCAGGTATTAAATAACTTAATATGAAATACAGAAAACATCCCAAACTAATGAAGGAACAATTCAATAAACAATGTTAGGAAAATTGGCTAAGTGCTGGGAAGGGGAGAAGTCAAGTTACATTCTTACCATTTAACAGATTTCAGGGTGAAGGATGTTCTAAGAACAAAAGCAAAGGAAAAAAATAACCAAAGACAAATTTAATAAACTAAACTAATAAATATTGGATTTTTATACATTAAAAATACATTAACAAAATTAAAAGGTGAATGACCAACTATGGAAAACATTTGCAATAAAGATGACAGGAGATGAATATTTTTTAATTATATAAAACTCCTACATATCAATAAAGAAGAAAAAACACACAACACCCTGCTAAACAAATGAGCAAAGAACCTCAACAGACAGTTTGTAAAGAAACATAGTTATTTAGAAAGTATAAATGTATTAGAAAAAAATGTATTTTCATATTAAACAAAATTTTTTTAATGTAGTATTTCATGTTGCCAAGCCTGTGGTGACACTGGCTCTGTCCTAGTTTTCTATTGCAAGTGTAAATTGGCTGGACATCAAGCAAGTCATTTGAAATTACTACCAAGGGTCCTAAAATGCTCATATTTTTTAATACAGTAATTCTATTCCCAGACTCCATTCTAAGATAATCAGATGTGCACATGAATAATTGATTTACAAATATTTCACTGCTGTAGTAACAGTAACAAAATTAGGGAGTATCTACATGTCCAACAATAAGGGAAGAGTTAAATAAATGATAATAAATCTATTGTTTTAAATCCTGTGTAGCTGTGAAAAGTCATATTTCTGAAGACTATTTGCTGACCACAATACAAAGTTAAATGGAAAAAAGCAGTATATGCAATACATAGGAAATGATAGCAGTGTTCATCTTTGGTGCTGGGAAGCCCCAGGCAGATTGCTTCTTTTAGGTTTCAATGTAAGTAGGTTAACAGTAGCTATGTCTGGGTGGTGAGATAGCATGTGATTTTTATTTCCTTTAAGTACATGTATTAGTTTTATGTGGCTGCAGTAACAAATTACCACAAGCTTGGTGACTTAAACAGTAGAAAGTTATTCTCTCACAGTTCCAGAGTCCAGAAATCTGAAATGAGTTTCACTGGGCTGATATCAAGGCGTCAGCAGGGCCATGGATCATTACAGAGACTCTAGGGGGAAGCCTGTTTCTTGCCTCCTCCAGCTTCTGGTGGCTGCTGGCATGCCTTGGCTTGTGGCCACATCTCTGCCTCTATGGTCATGCCTTCTCCGGTCTGTCCTATCTCCTTCTGCCTCCCTCTTTTAAGGGCCCACCAGGTGGCGCTAGTGGTAAAGAATCTGCCTGCCAATGCCAGAGACCCAAGAGATGAGGGTTAGATCCCTGGGTCAGGAAGATCCTCTGGAGAAGGAAATGGCAACCCACTCTTGTATTCTTGCCTGGAGAAGAGAGTGGACAGAGGAGCCTGGGCAACTCATGGGGTCGCAAAGAGTCGGACACAACTAATTGCACACACACATATTGGATAATCCACGAGACTCTCCTTACTTTCAAAAGCCTTAATCACACTTGCAAAGACTCTTTTTCTAAATAAGGTAAATTTACAAGTTCTTGAGATTAGGACCTGATATCTTTGGAAGCAACTGTTAAACCTACTACATTTTATTTTTATCAGAAAAAAAGTTCATTTTAGGAAAAATTCAATTTAGATCAGATTGATTCAGCTAAAATAATTAAACCCAAGATAGAGGAAAGTTGCTTGCTGATTTAGTATTTTTAGAGAAGGCAGTTTAAAGAGGCATTACATTTTGTATTGAAATAACATCTTTGCATATCCATCTCCCTCATTAAACTGTAAGCCTCCTAAGGACAGAAAGCCTATTTATTTTACTGATTTTTGTGCTTCCTTTCCCTGCTCTCCAGCTACTGGAGAATGTTGTGACTCTTGAATAGTAAACATTTGCTGGCAGTTGGTTGGCCCACACACATCATCTGAAGTGTCAATGGGGGTGGACCACTGGTGTGTGGCATCAGGTTGAGGGTGCCTGGCTGTGAGCTCAAGATGTCTGCCAACGTGGCAGCAGCCAACTGTCCTGGTTTGCCAGGGACTTGCCCACTTTTAACTCAGAAAAGTCCTGAGTTCCAGGACACTCCTCCTCAGTCTCAGGCAAACCAGGCTGAGTAGTCACCTCTTCAGGAGCCAAAACGTGAGGGGAGTTGTCTCAGTAAAGCTGATGCTCCCCACTGAGGAGGTTTGGTCCTCGGATGGTATTACCCTGGAAGTGTGGCCCAAAGTGGGGCTTTCTGGCAATTTTAAATGCAAAGCGAAATACAGATTCGTTCACTTACTCACTTAATGCATCTAACATCTCTTGAGCACCTGCTGTCTATACTAGGCAGGCACAGTTCCAGGTACTCAGTAAGCAAGTCAGATAAAATCCTTGTTCCCATGAAAAGTGAAAGTTGCTCAGTCGTGTCCTACTCTTTGCCACCCGATGGAAGTCCATGGAATTCTCCAGGTCAGAAACTGGAGTGGATAGCTTTTCCCTGCTCCAGGGGATCTTCCCAACTCGGATCAAACCCAGGTCTTCCATATTGCAGATGGATTCTTTACCAGCTGAGCCACAAGGTTCTCATGAAACTTACATTTTAATTAAAGAGATAGAGGACGAATAAATCTAATGCATAATTCGATAGTGAGAACTGTTGATAAGCACTATGAAGACAGTTAACGCAGGATACAGGTCAGAGAGGGCTCCCTGGGAGCTTAGTGGTAAAGAATCCACCTGCCAACGCAGGAGACGCAAGAGACACGGATTTGATCCCTGAGTTAAGAAGATCCTCAGATTCCTGAGTTAGGAAATGGTAATTCCTCCCACTATTCTTGGCTGGGAAATTTCCAGGGAGAGAGGAACCTGGCGGGCTGCAGTCCATGGGGCCACAAAGAGTCAGAGACAACTGAGCACGCAGGCATGCACAAGTCAGAGAATGCTGGGGACTGCTAATCAAAGGTCTCCTATGAGATGATATTTGAACAGAGACAAAGATGAAGTGAGGGAACAAACTGTGCAAGTATCTGGTGGAAGAGGATGCTGAGAAGAAATAGCAGGTACCAAGGCCCTTGTCGAGGACATGCCAAGCTTGTTTAAGGGAATATATGGAGGCCAGCACGGCCCATAGGGAGCAAGCAAGGAGGAAATGATGGGAGACAAGGAATTTGAAGATGAGCCAGGTGCCTGCTGCCACAGGTGTGACAAAAACAGGAAGGTATAACAATTGTCTGGAAGATAACGGTGGTTGTTGTCTCTGGAGACTGAGGGTCTGATGTTGGAAGGAAGACACTTTCTTCTGTGTATTCCTTTGAATGTTTTGCATTTTAAAAATCTTCTGCATGAATAACTTTTTAACCTAATCACTTAAAATAATTAAAAATAACAAAAATGGCTTTATAATGATTTTTAAATAATTGATACAAAATAAAAGGTAAAAACTGAGTTAAAGCTGGGGTGCAGTTAAAACGGACAGACCCGGGTTGCTTATCCATCCTGGGATGGGGCTGCCTGAGCGCAGGGGCTAAGGTGGTGTTCAGGTAAACAGAGGAAGCTAGAGCCTGGGCCTGGCCAGAGGGGATGGGAGACCAGCCCTTGCCAGAGTCCTCAAAGTTCAGGAAGGTGGTCTTCTTGATACTGACTGGAAGAGAACAAATGGTCACAGATTCAACCTGGATTTTTTAAAGTTTAACCGTCAGCAAGATTGTCTTGGGTAATGTTGAGTGAAATTCTCTTTTAGGCAAAAGATTGGGATGGGCAAAGTGTCAACTCCCTTCCTTCATTTCCCCAGTGATGGACTCTGCTGTCCTAATGTGGAAACACAAAGAGATGGAAAAATAGCTTTGCAGTGAAAGCAGACCCTCTGGGAGAACAATGAAGATCTAGAGAGCTTCCAAATAGGATTGGGGTGCGAAGGGGATAAGCTGTGAATAATAAAATGATCCCATATGGGACCTGCAGGCATCAGGGGTGAGCCCACCCAGTCTCTCAGAAAAGAGGTGACTAACAGCTTCCTAAAATATTAAAGGAACTTTCCATGAACGCTGTTAAATTGACCTACACCTTTCTTCCTAAGACACACTTTTAGATAGTGGGGGTGGGGTAGGGGCTTGGGAAGGGGGTGGGTGTAAAGCTTTGCAAAGCTCATCCTCTGCTTGCCAAGAGAGGAAGAGAGGCCTCCCCGTCCCCCGCCCCACCCTTCACAGGATAGAATGTGAGAGGGTCCACGCCTCATTCCTTCACCCCTCCTTCCTCCAAGGCTGTCTCCCTTCACTAGCTTTATGAGATTCTCCCTGTCTTGAGAGTCAGAGTCTCCCCCACAAATCTGTTTCCTAAATGACAGAGCCCAGGAAGAAGGCAGAGGTATCAGATGCTTTATCTGGGCTCTATTCTGGTCCTCACCCTCTACATCTGCACATCTCAAAAAGCAAGACTTGCAACAGAAATCCTATTTATGCCAGCTCCGTTTTGAGGCTTGCAAACCCAGCAGAAGACTGAGACAACTGTGACCCTCTGAGTCCTGAGTTTCTCCCCACTTCTGAGTAGGAAATGAAGTAGAGTTTTCCCACATAGAGATGTTTTGATTGCCTTTGAAAATGGTTAGCTTCTGTGAATGCTTTACTTCAATTAAATAAAAAAGTCAAACAAAAACAAGTTGGTGGCCAAAGCTCTGATATGATGTCCCACTTAGGAAAATGGAGCCCAATAGTTGAGCCCTTTTAAAGTGTCTCGATCTGAGTGGGGTTACACGGTTATGATGCATATGAAAGGACTTGGGAAGGTGTATCAGAAGATTTGTACGTTTTTAGTGTAGTAAACCATAATGTAATGAAAAAAAAAAAAAGATGTGACTACTGACCTTGAACTCAGGTACGGCTCCCATGCGGGCAGTCTTGAGTACTCGGCCACTGGGAGGGGCCCTTGAGCGTGAGCACAGGCAGGACAGATTCACAGGATGGGGTATAGGGGAATCTGTCGGGGACACCTGTGTTGCGCAGGAGCCTCAGGCAGGCTTGGAATCACACTGCATGTACTGAAGCCCTTGCCTCTCTTGAAGGCCTGGGCTGAGCTGGGAACCACATACCCACACAGGAAACAACCAGAGAGCAAGTCCGGACAAGGCCACCGGGTCTCAGGGACAAAGCTCTTATCCTGCTGAGAAGGCACGTCTTCACATGGTCCCCACTTCCTGGAATCAACGACAGGCTGCCTGGTCACAGGAAAGTCTCAGGCTAGATGGAAGTGGCTGTTTGCACCCAAAAAGACAGCTGGCTGAATAAACAGGCAGCCACCCTGTCATCTCCACCTCTCTCTGTTTCTCTCTCCCAGTGTGAGGAGTCTGTCTGCTAAGCAGAACACACCCGAGATTCCATACCATCTTTACCAGACACCTATCTACCATCTGAGGACACAGAACTCTGTGCCCACGTTCTTAGACACTTTGCATCGTGAACCCTCGGAGATTTTAGTGGTTTGTTTTTTTCTAGAAAAGTGTGCCTCCTGGAAGGATGGTCTCTAAGCCTGGTTGGGAGGCTGGAGTACCAGAAGCCTGAATAAAACTCGCAGATCCAGGGGGGTATCTGCCTTCTTGAGAGCTCACTGGATTGCTTCATTTCCTGTCCACAGGAGGCGGTGTCTCATTGCCCGGAAGAAGGGCAACTGGCCCGAATCCAAAATGTTATCCAGGAGCTCCCTCCATCCCATTACAGGTAAGAATTCTTGCTAAAAGAAATTCACATTCTCTCAATGTGATATAATACCACAGATGCAGGCTGGCATCATAAAAGGGGACAAATTCAGTGGACAGTGGCTTTCTGGGGTAGGTTGAGGTAGGCGAACAGGTCAGTTGTGTCAGAGCGTGTTGGGGCCTGACCAGAGAGCCTGGCGGGAAGGGACAGCCCATGTCTACATTACTTTCAGAGTACACCTTGGAGCCCCATAAGAATCATTTCTGATTCCCAGGCCAGTCTCACAGAGATAGTCTAGATTCTTACCCAGGTTCATAGCTTAAAGAAATCACTGGAAACCAAGATGGTTTCTAAACAGGGTTTGACTATCACTCTTGAGCGTTTGGCTGACTGATGTCTCTGTATGCTCATCAATACCAGCCCTTACATCATTTCACCCTTTCTTCTCCTCACAGTTTAGTCCCTAACTGTGCCACCTTTCCCTGTGAAAGTCACTCAGTCATGTTCAACTCTTTGTGACCCTATGGACTCTCCCCACCAGGCTTCTCTGTCCATGGAATTCTCCAGACTAGAATACTAGAGTGGAATCTCATTTCTTGATACTGACTGGAAGAGAACAAATGGTCACAGATTCAACCTGGATTTTTTAAAGTTTAACCGTCAGCAAGATTGTCTTGGGTAATGTTGAGTGAAATTCTCTTTTAGGCAAAAGATTGGGATGGGCAAAGTGTCAACTCCCTTCCTTCATTTCCCCAGTGATGGACTCTGCTGTCCTAATGTGGAAACACAAAGAGATGGAAAAATAGCTTTGCAGTGAAAGCAGACCCTCTGGGAGAACAATGAAGATCTAGAGAGCTTCCAAATAGGATTGGGGTGCGAAGGGGATAAGCTGTGAATAATAAAATGATCCCATATGGGACCTGCAGGCATCAGGGGTGAGCCCACCCAGTCTCTCAGAAAAGAGGTGACTAACAGCTTCCTAAAATATTAAAGGAACTTTCCATGAACGCTGTTAAATTGACCTACACCTTTCTTCCTAAGACACACTTTTAGATAGTGGGGGTGGGGTAGGGGCTTGGGAAGGGGGTGGGTGTAAAGCTTTGCAAAGCTCATCCTCTGCTTGCCAAGAGAGGAAGAGAGGCCTCCCCGTCCCCCGCCCCACCCTTCACAGGATAGAATGTGAGAGGGTCCACGCCTCATTCCTTCACCCCTCCTTCCTCCAAGGCTGTCTCCCTTCACTAGCTTTATGAGATTCTCCCTGTCTTGAGAGTCAGAGTCTCCCCCACAAATCTGTTTCCTAAATGACAGAGCCCAGGAAGAAGGCAGAGGTATCAGATGCTTTATCTGGGCTCTATTCTGGTCCTCACCCTCTACATCTGCACATCTCAAAAAGCAAGACTTGCAACAGAAATCCTATTTATGCCAGCTCCGTTTTGAGGCTTGCAAACCCAGCAGAAGACTGAGACAACTGTGACCCTCTGAGTCCTGAGTTTCTCCCCACTTCTGAGTAGGAAATGAAGTAGAGTTTTCCCACATAGAGATGTTTTGATTGCCTTTGAAAATGGTTAGCTTCTGTGAATGCTTTACTTCAATAAATAAAAAAGTCAAACAAAAACAAGTTGGTGGCCAAAGCTCTGATATGATGTCCCACTTAGGAAAATGGAGCCCAATAGTTGAGCCCTTTTAAAGTGTCTCGATCTGAGTGGGGTTACACGGTTATGATGCATATGAAAGGACTTGGGAAGGTGTATCAGAAGATTTGTACGTTTTTAGTGTAGTAAACCATAATGTAATGAAAAAAAAAAAAAGATGTGACTACTGACCTTGAACTCAGGTACGGCTCCCATGCGGGCAGTCTTGAGTACTCGGCCACTGGGAGGGGCCCTTGAGCGTGAGCACAGGCAGGACAGATTCACAGGATGGGGTATAGGGGAATCTGTCGGGGACACCTGTGTTGCGCAGGAGCCTCAGGCAGGCTTGGAATCACACTGCATGTACTGAAGCCCTTGCCTCTCTTGAAGGCCTGGGCTGAGCTGGGAACCACATACCCACACAGGAAACAACCAGAGAGCAAGTCCGGACAAGGCCACCGGGTCTCAGGGACAAAGCTCTTATCCTGCTGAGAAGGCACGTCTTCACATGGTCCCCACTTCCTGGAATCAACGACAGGCTGCCTGGTCACAGGAAAGTCTCAGGCTAGATGGAAGTGGCTGTTTGCACCCAAAAAGACAGCTGGCTGAATAAACAGGCAGCCACCCTGTCATCTCCACCTCTCTCTGTTTCTCTCTCCCAGTGTGAGGAGTCTGTCTGCTAAGCAGAACACACCCGAGATTCCATACCATCTTTACCAGACACCTATCTACCATCTGAGGACACAGAACTCTGTGCCCACGTTCTTAGACACTTTGCATCGTGAACCCTCGGAGATTTTAGTGGTTTGTTTTTTTCTAGAAAAGTGTGCCTCCTGGAAGGATGGTCTCTAAGCCTGGTTGGGAGGCTGGAGTACCAGAAGCCTGAATAAAACTCGCAGATCCAGGGGGGTATCTGCCTTCTTGAGAGCTCACTGGATTGCTTCATTTCCTGTCCACAGGAGGCGGTGTCTCATTGCCCGGAAAAGGGCAACTGGCCCGAATCCAAAATGTTATCCAGGAGCTCCCTCCATCCCATTACAGGTAAGAATTCTTGCTAAAAGAAATTCACATTCTCTCAATGTGATATAATACCACAGATGCAGGCTGGCATCATAAAAGGGGACAAATTCAGTGGACAGTGGCTTTCTGGGGTAGGTTGAGGTAGGCGAACAGGTCAGTTGTGTCAGAGCGTGTTGGGGCCTGACCAGAGAGCCTGGCGGGAAGGGACAGCCCATGTCTACATTACTTTCAGAGTACACCTTGGAGCCCCATAAGAATCATTTCTGATTCCCAGGCCAGTCTCACAGAGATAGTCTAGATTCTTACCCAGGTTCATAGCTTAAAGAAATCACTGGAAACCAAGATGGTTTCTAAACAGGGTTTGACTATCACTCTTGAGCGTTTGGCTGACTGATGTCTCTGTATGCTCATCAATACCAGCCCTTACATCATTTCACCCTTTCTTCTCCTCACAGTTTAGTCCCTAACTGTGCCACCTTTCCCTGTGAAAGTCACTCAGTCATGTTCAACTCTTTGTGACCCTATGGACTCTCCCCACCAGGCTTCTCTGTCCATGGAATTCTCCAGACTAGAATACTAGAGTGGAATCTCATTCTCTTCTCCGGGGGATCTTCCCTACCCAGGGATCAAACTCCAGTCTCCCAGCTTTGCAGGCAGATTCTTTACCATCCGAGCCACCAGGGAATCCCAGTGGTTCTTAAACCTATACAGGTCTTTATAAGAGGGCAGGTTTTGATGTGGTATAAGAACATCCCAGCAATAACATGTTATTCATCCATCAGATGAGTTCCTTAACCAGTACCAGGGTGCCCATAGCTGGAAGAATTACAAAAAAGCTGAGATGAGGGCCAGTTTCAAGACTGTGTGGAGGCCATGCTGCCCTCGGTGACAAGGAGGCACAGGCTCCGAGCACTGTGAGTCCCAGGATCCGTCTCTGGCTGCATTAGCATCCTCAGCTGACTTCTGCTGAGACTGTATCCTCCTCCCCATGGCCAGTGCTCCTAGGGCCAAGAAAATTACTTCCATCTATCTTGATATCTTCCTGATAACCTTCTAAAATTCATGAAATAGACATATTTAGAATCTCTTAACTCAACCTTAAAAATTATCTCCAGATGTCAGGTTTCACACAAACTCTGAAGTTTTCCTAATTTTTTTTTTTTTAATGAACCGTTACAGGACCTTGGAATACCTGATTCGACACCTGGCCCACATCGCATCCTTCAGCAGCAAGACCAACATGCATGCCAGGAACCTGGCCCTGGTGTGGGCACCCAACCTCCTCAGGTAACTGCCTGCCCTCACCTCACTGCCCCAGTGGGCTCCAAGCAGCCCCTAATTCACACGAAACCTGGATTCTTCAAAACTGAGCCCCCTGGTAGACAAACCTTTGGCTACATGGCTGTTTGTCACACAGGGGAATTAAAGGTGATTTTAACAGCCCTTGCCTGCTAACCTTGGGAACTCTGGAACCCAGAAGTATATTCTGGCTACAGCCATGATGTGGCCAGTGTGATGGATCTGTGTGTTATAATTTCCTGGAAAGGTCTTTCTGGGTCTTTGGGATTCCTTGGCTTTTGTTGGTTTTGGTGGGGTCCTAGCTAGCTAGAACCTGAATTAGCTGCTTCACGTGACTTTGTAAATGATGGCCTGACCTTAGAACAATTCTTTGGAACTTGAAGGAGATCCTATGAAAAAAACAAAATCAATTCCTATATATTGAGCAATACAGTGTTTACAGCTTTGCAGTTTATAGTACCTGGTGACTGTCTCCAAGTTGTCCAGTGTGTTGGGCTTCACAACTTTTGAAGCTTCTCTTCAGTTGATCTTAAATAGTTATATTAATACAAATTAACAAGCTGTGTACATTTAGGAATTAGGGCCTGTGCAAAAGGCCCACTGGCACCCCACTTATGCTTCAGTAGGTAGGGCAGACTCATTCACTGAATCTGTTTCTTCTGTGGTTCAGATCTAAAGAAATTGAAGCCACTGGTTGCAATGGAGATGAGCCTTCCTCGCAGTCCGGGTCCAGCAGGTGGTGATTGAATTCATACTGAATCATGTGGATCAAATCTTTAACAACGGTACCCCCGGGTCACTGGAGAACGATGGTAATAGCTCCTCCTGGCGTACACTTCTTCTTTGCCTGAGGCACGGGATCCAAGAATAAGTTAGAGTGGGCTGGGATCTAGCGCTCAGTGTCAGCTATGTGTGCGCTACAACACTGTGTCTGAGGATCATGCATTTGCACGTGTGTGCCAGTGCAGCAATGTGGTGTGTGCAGATGTGGCTCTAGTATGTTTCTGATCAGTTGCATACATGGCCTATCCCGTGAACATGGTGTGGTGACTTTGAATACTGTTCTTTTTAGTGAGTTCTTAAACTCTTCCACTTGTTATCTAGAGGCCCTGGCAATATCCCCCCAACTATTAGCTTTTATTTTTACTTCCAGTATGATATTGCAGAAGGCTTACGTGAGTGAGTTAAGAAGCATCCTCTTCATGCTTGCATATATATTCAGAACGCCTTCTCTTTGCAAGCATTTCTTTTTTAAATTGAAATATAATTGATTTACAATATTGTGTTTGTTCCATTTATACATATACACACACCTATATTCTTTTTTGGTTCTTTTCCATTATAGTTTATTATAAGATATTGAATATAGTTCTCTGTGCTACACCCTAAATTCTTACTGTCTGTTTTACATATGGTAGGGTGTATCTGTGTAATACCATATTCCCAGATTATCCCTCCTCCACTTCCCCTTAGGTAACCATAAGTTTGTTTTCTATCTCTATGAGTCTGCTTCTGTTTTATAAATAACTTCATTTGTACTATTTTTTAGATTCCACATGTAAGTGGTATCATGTAATATTTGTCTTTCTTGCAAGCGTTTCTTGAGCACTTGCTTTGTTCTGCCCTGCACTGGACAGTAGGCATACTGCAATGAGTGTATGTTTGTGGGTGCATGTATATAGAGACTAGCTAGCATTGAAACCCACTATATGTGAGAAACATTTAGCTATTCAGGTTGGATGTAATGATGCAATTCATGATGTTCCAGTCCTCATAATAACATAATGAACCCCAGGAATGCATTGGTATTGGTTTATGCTGCTTGAACTCATATGAGCCTAATTTGTAAAAATAAAAAATCCAGCTGATCAGTAAACCTGATAACTACCATTTGTGTGAGGGTACAATTTCCAGCATTAGCATACATCACATAACTGGGAAGGCTTGTTGAAACACAGTTTTAGTTCAGTTCAATTCACTTTAGTCACTGAGTCGTGTCCGACTCTTTGCAACCCCATGAATCGCAGCACGCCAGGCCTCTCTGTTTACCACCAACTCCCGGAGTTCACTCAGACTCGCGTCCATCGAGTCAGTGATGCCATCCAGCCATCTCATCCTCTGTCGCCCCTTCTCCTCCTGCCTCCAATCCCTCCCAGCATCAGAGTCTTTTCCAATGAGTCAACTCTTCGCATGAGGTGGCCAAAGTACTGGAGCTTCAGCTTTAGCATCATTCCTTCCAAAGAAATCCCAGGGCTGATCTCCTTCAGAATGGACTGGTTGGATCTCCTTGCAGTCCAAGGGACGCTCAAGAGTCTTCTCCAACACCACAGTTCAAAAGCATCAATTCTTCGGCGCTCAGCCTTCTTCACAGTCCAACTCTCACATCCATACATGACCACAGGAAAAACCATAGCCTTGACTAGACAGACCTTAGTCGGCAAAGTAATGTCTCTGCTTTTCAATATGCTATCTAGGTTGGTCATAACTTTTCTTCCAAGGAGTAAGCGTCTTTTAATTTCATGGCTGTAATCACCATCTGGACCTCATACCTGGAATTTCTGATTCAGCTTGTCTGGAGTGCTGCTGAAAATCTGTATTTCTAACAAGTTTCCAGGTGATGCTGCTGCTACTGGCTCGGGTCCATACCTCAAGAACCAGTGTGTGTTAGAACTATATCTGCAAAATATTTGTATGAGCTGATCAAAGCATTCTTTTCTAGTTTAGCTAATAAGCTTGGGAAAATCAATTATAACATCAAAGTAATCAATTGCAATTAATATCAAATTTTGATTCCTGGTATAATAATTCTTACCCCCATCCTGTCCTCTGTGTGGTTTATGATCTTTCTTTTAAAATTCACATACCATAAAATTCACTGCTTTAATCATTTTATAGTGTACATTTCAGTGGTTTTTAGTGTATTCACAGAATTGTTCAACCATCACCACTGTCTAATTCCAGGATGTTTTCATCACTCCAGAAAGAAACCCCACACCCAGTAAAGGAGTCACTCCACATTTTGTCCTCCCTTCCCACCAGAGTCTGACAACCAGTCATCTACTTCCTGTTTCTATGGATTTTGCTTCTTTTGCACATTTCTTATAAGTGGAATCATACAATATGTGGCTTTTAATGACCTACTTCTTTCACTTAGCACATCTTCTCATAGATCAGCATTTCATTTTTTTAATAGCTGAATGATATTCCATTGTATGGATATACCATATTTTATGTATCCACTTATCAGTTGATGGACATTTGGGTTGTTTCTGCTTTTTGGTTATTATGATGCTGCTGTGAACAGTCATGTACAAGTTTTTGTGTGAACGTGTGTTTTTTAATTGCCTTGACCTAGGAATGGCTGACATTTCTTTTATCTTTATTTTAACTTGCACTTTGTGCTAAGTTTCTTCAGTCTTGTCTGACTCTTTGTGACCCCATGGGCTGTAGCTTGCCAGGTTCCTCTGTCCCTGGGATCCTTCAGGCAAGAATACTGGAGTGGGCTGCCATTGCCTTCTCCAGGGGATCTTCTTAATCCAGGGACTGAACCCACAACTCGTATGTCTCCAGTGGGTTCTTTACCGCCAGCACCACCTGGGAATGAGAAATAGTATGCTTTCATTCATTCATCCTTTTGAATCGACCAGTCCCCACTGGGGACTTATTGTATGCCAGGAACCATGCCGGACCCTCCACACATACCATCCCATTGTCTTATCACAACAACCATCCTAAAGTTATCAACCTTATTTTATGCACGAAGAACCAGAGAACAGAAAAGCTTAGCAACTGGTAGGACTGAACGTGGAACCTAAATCTTCCAGCCTGTGCTTTTTCCTTACCCAGTGATGCCTCTGGGAGGAAAAAAAAAATAGGAAAATGAATAAATAAACCATTGTAGAGAATTAATGACTTTGGGAAATGTTCTTCTTGACAGCAAATTCCACCCATGACTGTTAGTGTTAAGGGTGTTCCTAATTCCAACGTGGAAATGCCTGTCCTTTTTATGACCATTGCCTTAATCAGCTTTTGTCCCGCATATTGAAATTTAGTTCCCTCTGAGCCTTTAACTCTTGACTGCCTCCAATACATATTATTCAGTGCATTCCACTTAAATGTTCTTCTTATGAATTCTTATTGACTTTGGTAACATATTTAACATTTACACAAAATGGAATAAGTCATTTGTTGTCGTTGTCCAGTCACTAAGTCATTCGTATCCAACTCTTTACAACCCCGTGGACTACCTGCCAGGCTGCCCTATCCTTCACTATCTACTGGAGTTTGCTTATATTCATGTCCATTGAGTCAGCGATACTATTTAACTATCTCACCCTCTGCTGCCCCCTTCTCTTCCTGCCCTCAATCTTTCCCAGCCTCAGGGTCTTTTCCAGTGAGTCAGCTCTTCGCATCAGGTGGCCAGAGTATTGGAGCTTCAGTTTCAGCTTCAGTCATTCCAATGAATATTCAGGGCTGATTTCCTTTAGGATGGGCTGGTTTGATCTCCTTGCAGTCCAAGGGACTCTGAAGAGTCTTCTCTAGCACCACAGTTCAAAAGCATTCCTCAGCCCTCAGCCTTATTTATGATCCAGCTCTCACATCTGTATATGACTACTGGAAAAACCCATAGCTTTGACTGTATGGACCTCCAACCTTAAATTGCCTTGGAGGCCATGTTTTCCAGTTGCAGCTGCTGCTGCTAAGTCACTTCAGTCCTGTCCGACTCTGTGAAACCCCATAGACGGCAGCCCACCAGGCTCCCCCATCCCTGGAATTTTCCAGGCAAGAACACTGGATGGGTTGCCATTTCCTTCTCCAGTGCATGAAAGTAAAAAGTGAAAGTGAAGTTGATCAGTCGTGTCCGACTCTTTGCGACCCCATGGACTGCAGCCTACGGGTTCCTCTGTCCATGGGGTTTTCTAGACAAGAGTACTGGAGTGGGTTGCCAAGAGAGAAGGGGTAATCTCCTCCCCACCCTAGCTGAGTGAGACCACCTCTGTGGCTGAACACAGTCTCACCTGACCGAAGGACTAGGCAGTACTCAGGGGCAAATACCCTCAGCTGTTACTCTGGCCCACAGTAAGTACTCAATATGTTGTTGTGTGAATGAATGAATAGTCCGTCTCTGAAAAGTACAGGAATGCAGGTTACCTTCTGAAGCCTCTGTGTGCCCTCTGGCTGGGCTGGCCAGGATTGCTGTCACATTCCTATATGTAGTCTTTGCCACAGACCCCACCATGCCCAAGAGAAGCCCCTGCCAGGAGGTCAGGAATGGGGGAGCTGTGGCTGCGGGCATCTGGCTGGAACTGGTGAACAGATCCACTCCCAGGAGGTCTATGAGCTCTTCTCTTCTCTTTACAGAAAACCGGCCGATCATGAAGAGCCTGACCCTGCCTGCCCTCTCCCTACCCATGAAGTTGGTGAGTCTGGAGGAAGCTCAGGCCCGGAGCCTGGCTACTAATCATCCCGCCAGGAAGGAAAGAAGAGAGAATAGCCTGCCAGAGATTGTCCCTCCCATGGGCACCCTCTTCCACACTGTCCTTGAGTTACCAGACAACAAGTAAGTGGCCTTCTTTCAAATTCTGGGAGATGTTTGGGTGGCGGGGGACAGAGGAGGAAGTGGTTAGAGTCTCAGGGCTATAATGGCAGCATGGGCTGGGGTTGTGATCTGGTTTGGGGGGTAAGGCGGCCTTCCAGAAGATATGGGAGCTGATGCCATGACATCCACCAATGTGCATTCCCTCACTGCCCCAAAGGCAGTCTTTGAGACCTTGATCTCCCACCAGAGATCCCTAGTACTATGGTGGGGTTAGGGCTCTTGGTGTCAAGAATCATAACTAAAATCCCTTATTTCCTAGCTTAGACAAAATAGCCTTGATGTTTTCAAAAGGAAGGTTGCTAAACAGAAAAATTTGGCTGCCTCCTCCCACCCTTCACCTTCACGGCACATTATAAAAGGCGTGGAGATGGACGGAGGAAAGGTTGACAAAGCACCACTCTGGACTGAAAACTCTTGAGGACACGGCACTTGAGGACATGCATCCTGGCTTCTGTTCCTCCTCTCTTACCTGTCAGAGCCCTCCCTTCCCTCCAAAAACAAAACAAACACCGTTTTCACTCACGTCTTTCCTCACTTCTCCTTTTCATTTCTTCTGTTGTAACCCTGGTCTCCACACATTGCTCAGTTATGGAAGCAGAGTCCTAAATTCTAGGCAGACAGTAGGTGGAGGAGCCAGAAGGCAATCTTTTCATTGAAGAGTATCATCCTTGCTGTTGGGTCAGTGAAAGGAGGTGTGAAAGCAGACCCTCAGGCCTCTTGTCAGTGTCCTCCACATTATGGCACGGCTGTTTCCCTCTGGGGAGGGAGAGTGTGCTGGATGCCTGGGAAGGGTGACTAGATCTCACCTGGCAGGAAACGCTCCATTTCCTGGAGGGCACAGATGGCACTGCCCCTCCAAATCCCTGGAGAGTGAGACTTTCATCCAGGGATCAGGAAGAAGGATACCTCCGAAGGACAATCAAGTATACCTTCCCTGTGCTGTCAACCACACCTGGGGGGCACCATGCCTCAAGGTACAGGCGATACTGTAAAATCTACCCCAAGGCCAAGTGCTTGACAACATTAGGCTAGATCCGCCAGAAACCACGAAGCACTGCAGGTCTATCCCTGATAGTAGAAGCGTGTGTTTTATGAGAACCCTGTGGAGAAGAGGTCCTCTGTGGAGCCCACTGGTGCCAGGGTTTCATCCCAGAATTTTATGAAATTTAATGGCTAGGCCAGCCAGAGGCCTGCAAGGCCTCTGTGGTGACCTCTGGTGGCAGCAGGTCCTCTGGGCACCGCTGAGTTCAGTTCAGTCGCTCAGTCGTGTCTGACTCTGTGACCCCATGGACTGCAGCACGCCAGGCCTCCCTGTCCATCACCAACTCCCGGAGTTCACTCAAACTCATGTCCATTGAGTTGGTGATGCCATCCAGCCATCTCATTCTCTGTCGTCCCCTTCTCCTCCCACCTTCAATCTTTCCCAGCATCAGGGTCTTTTCAAATGAGTCAGCTCTTCACATCAAGTGGCTGAAGTATTGGAGTTTCAGCTTCAACATCAGTCCTTCCAGAGAATATTCAGGACTGATTTCCATTAGGATGGAAGGGTTGGATCTCATGGCTGTCCAAGGGACTCTCAAGAGTCTTCTCAACACCACACTTCAAAAGCATCGATTCTTTGATGCTCAGCTTTCTTTATAGTCCAACTCTCACATCCATGCATGCCCACTGGAAAAACCATAGCTTTGACTAGACAGACCTTTGTTGGCAAAGTAATGTTTCTGCTTTTTAATATGCTATCTAGGTTGGTCATAACTTTCCTTCCAAGGAGTAAACATCTTTTAATTTCATGGCTGCAGTCACCATCTGCAGTGATTTTGGAAGCCAAAAAAATAAAGTCAGCCACTATTTCCACTGTTTCCCCATCTATTTTCCATGAAGTGATGGGACCAGATGCCATGATCTTAGTTTTCTGAATGCTGAGTTTTAAGCCAACTTTTTCACTCTCCTCTTTCACTTTCATGCAGAGGCTTTTTAGTTCTTTGCTTTCTTCCATTTAAGGGTGGTGTCATCTGCATATCTGAGGTTATTGATATTTCTCCCAGCAATCTTGATTTCAGATTGTGCTTCATTCAGCCCAGCGTTTCTCATGACGTACTTCTGGTGGCTCAGAGGTTAAAGCATCTGCCCGCAATGCAGAAGACTGGGTTCGATCCCTGGGTTGGAAAGATCCCCTGGAGAAGGAAATGGCAACCCACTCCAGTACTCTTGCCTGGAGAATCCCATGGAGGGAGGAGCCTAGTAGGCTACCGTCCATGGGGTCCAAAGAGTCGGACACGACTGAGTGACAAAGTACTAGTACTCTGCATATAAGTTAAATAAGCAGGGTGACAATATATAGCCTTGACGTACTCCTTTTCCTATTTGGAACCAGTCTGTTGTCCCACGTCCAGTTCTAACTGTTGGCTTCCTGACCTGCATACAGATTTCTCAAGAGGCAGGTCAGGTGGTCTGTTATTCCCATCTCTTGAAGAATTTTTCACAGTTTGTTGCGATCCACATAGTCAAAGGCTTTGGCATAGTCAATAAAGCAGAAGTAGATGTTTTTCTGGAACTCTCTTGCATTTCTGATGATCCAACGGATGATGGCAATTTGATCTCTGGTTCCTCTGCCTTTTCTAAATCCAGCTTGACCATCTGGAAGTTCACAGTTCATGTACTGTTGAAGCCTGGCTTGGAAAATTTTAAGTATTACTTTGCTAGTGTGTGAGTGCAATTGTGCGGTAGTTTGAGCATTCTTTGGCATTGCCTTTCTTTGGGATTGGAATGAAAACTGACCTTTTCCAGTCCTGTGGCCACTGCTGAGTTGTCCAAATTTGCTGGCATATTGAGTGCAGCACTTTCACAGCAACATCTTTGAGGATTTGAAATAGCTCAACTGGAATTCCATCAGCTCCACTAGCTTTGTTTGTAGTGATGCTTCCTAAGGCCCACGTGACTTCACATTCCAGGATGTCTGGCTCTAGGTGACGCATCACACCGTTGTGATTATCTGGGTTATGAAGATCTTTTTTATATAGTTATTCTGTATAGTCTTGCCACCTCTTCTTAACGTCTTCTGCTTCTGTTAGGTCCATACCATTTCTGTCCTTTATCGAGCCCATCTTTGCATGAAGTGTTCCCTTGGTATCTCTGATTTTCTTGAAGAGATCTCTAGTCTTTCCTATTCTATTGCTTTCCTCTGTTTCTTTGCATTGATCATTGAGGAAGGCTTTCTTATCTCTTCTTGCTGTTCTTTGGAACTCTGCATTCAAATGGGCACATCTTTCCTTTTCTCCTTTGTCTTTGCTTCTCTTCTTTTCACTGCGCTTTGTAAGGCCTCCTCAGACAACCATTTTGCCTTTTTGCATTTCTTTTCCTTGGGGATGGTCTCACTCCCTGCCTCCTGAACAATGTCACGAACCTCCATCCATAATTCTTCAGGCACTCTGTCTATCAGATCTTATCCCTTGAATCTATTTCTCACTTCTTCTGTATAATCCTGAGGGATTTGCTTTAGGTCATGCCTGAATGGTGTAGTGGTTTTCCCTACTTTCTTCAATTTAAGTCTAGCACTCAACTCTCCCTGCTTCATCAGGGAAAGGAGAGACAAAGCCAGGGACACAGTGGCTACCCTCTGCGTTTCTCTGCAGTGACCACTGCCCACACCCAGCAGTCTGCAGCTCTCCCAGGCCAGGCTCTCTTCCCAGTTGCTTTCTCATCTACCCCCTGTCCAGCCCACTGAAGTCTCCCTAGCCTTCTCCTCACTTGTGTATGTCCCAGAATTGTGGCTGCAGTGCAGGGAGCATAAAAGAACTGAGGTCTCTGGCCTTTAATGTTTACTCCTGTAAGAAATAGATGTCTTTGAAAACTCAGGAGGAAAGCGTTCATCAGAATTTCTGCCAGAATTCCCAGAACTGTGGTTGCTTGTGACCTCTGAGTCTCCCACCAACCCCTGCCTCTGTTTGCCCCCAACCCCTGCTTTTGATGGGCTTCCCTCGTGGCTCAAACGGTAAAGAATCTGCCTTCAATGTGGAAGGCCTGGGTTCAGTCCCTGGGTCAGGAAGTTCCCCTGGAGGAGGAAATGGCAACCTACTCCAGTATTCTTGCCTGGAGAATTCCATGGCCTGAGGAACCTGGTGGGCTACAGTCCATGGGGTCACAAAGAGTCAGACACGATTAAGCCAGCTTCACTTTCCTGCTTTTAATAGCACATCTGAAAAATGTGGTCCTCCACTCTGACTCATGAAAACCTGGCTTGGTCATCAAGGGCATCCTTGGACAGGGTGAAAGTCAGGCTCAGCTTGGATTTTTTACAAGAATTTCTTCCATGTCAGAGTCGTTTATAACTAAGAACATGTTTGGGATATTCCTTCAATTTAGTTCAGAATCCCATTGAAATGGCTAGTTATTCAACTTAACCCCTGTGGCTTGGCTCTTTTAGAAGAAAGCTCTCCAGTAAATCCAAGAAGTGGAAATCAATATTTAACCTGGGACGTTCTGGATCAGACTCCAAATCAAAGCTGAGTAGAAACGGGAGTGTATTTGTGAGAGGACAGAGGCTCTCAGGTAAGAATCAACAATGGTTATGTTTATAAGAGAGATATAGATATATATTTTTAGTTCTGTTTCTCAAGTCTTTGGTTTGATTAGGTCAAGCTCACTAATCCTAGAAGAGAAACGTATAAATTAGCTGAAGAGCCTTTTTTGTTTCTTACTAAGTTTATTTATTTATTTTTGGCTGCGCTGGGTCTTCTTTGCCACACGGGCTTTTCTCCGTTGCAGCGAGCAGGTGCTACTCTTCGTTGCGATGCACTGGCTTTTTGTTGCAGCGGCTGCTCTTGTTATGGAGCACTAGCTCAGGTGTGAGGGCGTCAGTAGCTGTGGCACGTGGGCTTTAGAGCATAAGCTCAGTAGTTGTGGCGCATGGGCCTTGAGGAGTGTGGGGTCTTCCCAGAGCAGGGATGGAACCCCTGTCCCCTGCCTTGACAGGTGGATTCCCAGCCACTGGACCACCTTGGAAGTCCTGTTTTTTTTTTAATAATTTTGGATTTACAAAAATTTTTCAAAAATAGTACACAGAGAATCCATATACTCTTCATGCAGCTTCCCCCAAAGCTAATGTATTAAATAACTGTAATACAATGATCAAAACCATAATGTTAATATCAGTGTAATACTGTTAAATAATTTACAGATGTTATTTGTATTTGGCCCTTTGTCCTACTAATGTCCAGGTCCCACGTGGCCAGGATCTAGTCCAGGAACCCACACTGCATTTAGATGTCATGCTTCCTTAATCTTCCAGCCTAGGCAGCTCCTCCCAATCTACGCAGCTCCTCTGTCTTTCGACTTTGACACCTTGGAAGAGTTTTGGCCATTTATTTTGTAGAATATACGTCAGTTTGGGATTGTCTGATGTTTTCTCGTGGTTAGATTGAGGTTACAAATGCTGTGCCTGTCACCGTGTGTCGTATCAGAGGGCCCATGAGGTCAATGTTTTATTGTTGGTGATGTCAACTTTGATCACTCGGTTAAAGTGCTGTCTACAAGGTTTGTTCCTGTGAAGTTACTATTTATTTCCTTTGCAATTAATAAGTGTCTTATGGGAGATACTTTCAGACCATGCAGATATCCTCTTCTTCATGATACTTTCATCCATGAATTTTAATATCCATCAGTGGTTCTTGCCTATAACAGTTATAACTATGGTATTTACCATATGGTAATTTTCCACTTCCATCATTCTTTCTACACTTATTAATGAACTTTACTGTAAGGAAAATCTGACATTTAAGTAAGGATGCTGCCCTGTAGAAATTATATCTGAGTAGTAAGTAGAACTGATGCAGGAGGGAACCAAGGGAACCTCTATAAAATAGGGAATATAATCAATCATGCTGAATATTGTATCAGACAAGGAAGGCCAAAGAAATTTGCCGCAGTGGCATTTAGTGTTACAGACTGAAAGCATGAATTTTTAAAAATGAGAGCAGTAGTTATGAAAACAAGTAGTAAAAGGTAAACATACAAATGCAATGAGCAAACCTTGATTGAATCTTAGTTTGAAAAAATAAAAAAGACTACAGGGCTTCCCGGGTTGTCCAGTGGTTAAGAATCCACCTGCCAATGCAGGGAACATGAGTTCAATCCCTGGTCCAGGAAGATCCCATGTGCTGCAGAGCAACTAAGCCTGTGTGCCACAGCTACTGAAGCCCACACTCTGGAGCACATGCTCTGCAGCAAGGGAAGCCGCCACAGTGCGAGGCCTCCACACTGCAGTGAAGAGTGGCCCTGCTCACCAAAATTAGAGAAAATCCACAAGCAGCAATGAAGACCCAGTGCAGCCAAAAATAAACTTAAAAAAAATTTTTTACAAAAGATAATTTTGAGGATAAATAGGCTAGATTTTAGATGATATTAAAAATAGTAAATTTTCATAGTTTGCTGGTGCTTAAGAGGCATATGCTAAAGTTAAGTATTTAAAGATGAAGTGTCAAAACACTGAGACTCACTTTCAAATGATTCTGCAAAATTTAAGTATGTAGGTAGATAAATAGATTAGAAATAGATGAACCAAACATATGGCAAAATGTGAACATAGATGGTAGGTTTAGAGGTCTTCAGTGGTTCTGAATGTTTGAAATTCTTAACAATAAAGAATTTGGGGGGGAAAAACTAATATCTGTAGAGGAAATTTAGAGACTATCTTTAAGAACCTTCCTCAACACTGGTTATAATTGTGTGCCAAGGATCATAAAGCATAGATGTTAGAAGTCATCACGTTGTCCTACTGGAGTAATGAGGGATTTCACCAGGTATAGTGGGTACAGTGTGTGTTTAGGTTGTGTGTGTGCTCAGTTGTGTCCGACTCCTTGGACCCCATGGACTGTAGCCCACCAGGCTCCTCTGTCCATGGAATTTTCCAGGCAAGAATACTGGAGCAAATTGCCATTTCCTACTTCAGGGGGTCTTCCCAAACCAGAGATTGAACCCACATCTGTGTCTCCTGCATTGGCAGGTAGATTCTTTACCATTGCACCACTTGGGAAGCTTGGTTTCAGGTACAAGTAAGAGCAAATCCAACTCTATTGGCTTATTCAAGGAGGTAACTTATTGGGCCACCCAGATGTAGGGAAAGCTTCAGGGACGATTTAGTCCAATGGCTGTGTTTCCATTTCTTCATGTTTTCCTCAGCTATGCCCTCCTCTGAGGGTCAGCTTTATCCTCAGACTGGCTCCCTTTGCAGCAACAAAGTGGGGATAGCATTAATAGTTCTAGGTTTTACCTTTGACTATCATTATGACCAGAAGGAGAAAGAACATCATTTCTGGTAGCTTGCTTCTAGGTGCAGGGCCCCTTCTTTCCCAGAACCTCCACATTCAGTGTCTGTCTCCCTCCCTA
>SJXQ01012506.1:216987-342723 GCA_006408695.1 Aepyceros melampus
ATTCCGTGTCTGTCGCCCTCCCCACCCCCCACCCCACAGTAGTAGCCTTCACTTAGGCACATGGGTCGATCATTATCGCCAAGAGAGTGCTGTGCGCTGACCAGCTTAGGACTGGATTCCTGAACCAATCACTGGCATGAGGAATGGCATTACACCCGTTGGGTGAGGAATGAGGTACACCCAAGCTGGACAGGGCTCTGTGAGAAGGGGAAGGGAAATGGATTCTGGGCAGCCATCTGTAATATCCATTATAAGGGGGAAAATGTATTTCACAAAATGGCAAGATAGCCAGGTGAAGAGGACAGGTCGCCGTAGTTATGGGAGGCCAGATACAAGTCAGAAGTTAGGATTCTCAAAGGAGAATTTAAGGGATGTACCTGGCAAGAAACTCCTGATCTAATAATAGATTTGCTGAAGCACATCAGAGAGAACTTCAGTTACAGACTTAGTGCCACAATGTAAGAGGTTCACCAAGTACCAAAAAGTTAAAAGAACAAAACAATTGAATAAAAATAGAATAAGTGATTGCTTTGATCGTGACTTAGGAAGATTTCCACCCCCGTGTGGTTTTCGAAAGGAAGAAGCTCCAGGTGCTGGATCAAACAGTGGTAAATTCATAGACTGTACAGGATGTCCCTGACTGGCTCCTCAGCTCGGCTGCACCTCAGAATCACCCGCAGGATGTGGTTCACACCCACAGCAGCTCTGCGTCAGGAGGACTGTGATAAAGTCAGGGTACTGGTAGCTTTTTAAAAGCTCCCCAGGAGATTCTGATATGCAGCCAGAGTTGAAAACCACTGCTATCTCATGAACAAGCTAGTCAGAAATAGTTCATCAAAATGGCTAGCTTTTGATGGGGTGCAGAGGTGAAATTAAAGAACCATCAGTGTCAATATAAATAGCTCTCTGACCTTGACTATTGCCTGAGTGGCCATATTTCACCAGAAGAGTGTTTTTGAAACCCTAGAAATTAAAGACTGGGTGGGGGAGGATAGGGGGTGGTCATAACCCTGTAATAGCCTCATTATTTGTTGAAATATACTTGTGAAAAAAGGAAATCATGGATTAACATATTTAAATAATTTTTAAATCTTTTTTTTTAAGTTTCATAATTAATAACATTTTAAAAGTTGATTCACCATGTTTATAGTACTGGAGTTTTTTGTGGGGAGGGGATGCAGGTGAAGGGATGTTTAACCATGTTTAGAAAATGGAACAGAAATAGGAGATACTAAAGAGCAATGTTGCATAGGAACCTGAAATGTTAGGTCCATGAATCAAGGTAAATTAGAAGTGGTCAAACAGGAGATGGCAAGAGTGAACTAAAATGTACTGGAATGGGTGAATTTAATTCAAATTATCATTATATCTACTACTGTGGACAAGAATCCCTTAGAAGAAATGGAGTAGCCCTCATAGTCAACGAAAGAGTCTGAAATGCAGTACTTGGGTGCAATCTCAAAAACGACAGAATTATCTCTGTTTGTTTCC
The DNA here is from genome assembly GCA_006408695.1 of Aepyceros melampus. Classification (NCBI taxonomy): domain Eukaryota; kingdom Metazoa; phylum Chordata; class Mammalia; order Artiodactyla; family Bovidae; genus Aepyceros; species Aepyceros melampus. The sequence continues at coordinate 218,479 of SJXQ01012506.1, forward strand.
AAGGCAAACCATTCAATATCACAGTCTCTATGCCCCAACCAGTACTGCTGAAGAAGCTAAGTTGAACAGTTCTATGAAGACCTACAAGGCCTTCTAGTACTAACACCAAAAAAAGATGTTCTTTTCATCAGAGGGGACTGGAATGCAAAAGTCGGAAGTCAAGAGATACCTGGAATAACAGGCAACTTTGGCCTTGGAGTACAAAATGAAAAGCAGGGAAAAGGCTAACAGAGTTTTACCAAGAGAACGTACTGGTCATAGCAAACACCCTCTTCCAACAACACAAGAGAAGACTCTATACATGGACATCACCAGATTTTCAATACCAAAATCAGATTGATTATATTCTTTGCACCCAAAGATGGAGAAGCTCTATACAGTCAGTGAAAAGACCAGGAGCTGATTGTGGCTCAGATCATGAACTTTTTTACTATAAAATTCAGACCTAAATTGAAGAAAGTAGGGAAAACCACTACACTATTCAGGTATGACCTACATATAGCAAATCCCTTATGTTTATACAGTGGAAGTGACAAATAGATTCAAGGGATTAGATCTGATAGAGTGCCTGAAGAATTATGGACAGAGGTTCCTGACCATTATACAGGAGGCAGGGATGAAGACCATCCCTAAGGAAAAGAAATGCAAAAAGGCAAAATGGTTGTCAGAGGAGGCCTTACAAATAGCTGAGAAAAGAAGAGAAGCTAAAGGCAAACAAGAAAAGGAAAGATACATTCATCTGAATGCAGAGTTCCAAAGAATAGCATGGAGAGATAAGAAAGCCTTCCTTAGAGATCAATGCAAAGAAATAGAGGAAAACAATAGAATGGGAAAGACTAGCGATCTCTTCAAGAAAATTAGAGATACCAAGGGAAATTTCATGCAAAGATGGGCTCAATAAAGGACAGAAATGGTATGGACCTAACAGAAGCAGAAGATATTAAGAAGAGGTGGCAAGGCTACACAGAACTATACAAAAATATCGTCATGACCCAAATAACCGCGATGGTGTGATCACTCACCTAGAGCCAGACGTCCTGAACTGTGAAGTCAAGTGGGCCTTAGGAAGCATCACTATGACAAAGCTAGTGGAGGTGATGGAATTCTAGTTGAGCTATTTCAAATTCTAAAAGATGATGCTGTGAAAGTGCTGCACTCAATATGCCAGCAAATTTGGAAAACTCAGCAGTGGCCACCGGACTGGAAAGGGTCAGTTTTCATTCCAGTCCCAAAGAAGGGCAATGTCAAAGAATGTTCAAACTACCACACAATTTCACTCATCTCACACTAGCAAAGTAATACTTAAAATTCTCCAAGCAAAGCTTCAACAGTATGTGAACGGTGAACTTCCAGATGTACAAGCTGGATTTAGAAAAGACAGAGGAACCAGAGATCAAACTGCCCACATGCTTTGGATCATAGGAAAAGCAAGACAGTTCCATCTACTTCTGCTTTATTGACTATGCCAAAGCCTTTGACTATGTGGATCACAACAAAGTGTGGAAAATTCTTTAAGAGATGGGAATACCAGACCACCTGACCTGCCTGCTGAGAAATCTGTATGCAGGTCAAGAAGCAACAGTTAGAACTGGACATGGAACAACAGACTGGTTCCAAATTGGGAAAGGAGTACATCAAGGCTGTATATTGTCACCCTGCTTATTTAACTTATATGCAGAGTATATATTTCATATATAATATGAAATCCTGGGCTGAATGAAGCACAAGCCGAAATCAAGATTGCCGGGAGAAATATAAATAAGCTGCTATGCAGATGACACCACCCTATGGCAGAAACTGAAGAGGAACTAGAGAGCCTCTTGATGAAAGTGAAAGAGGAGAGAGAAAAAGTTGGCTTAAAACTCAACATTCAAAAAACAAAGATAATGGCATCCAGTCCCATCACTTCATGGCAAATAGATGGGGAAACAATGGAAACAGTGACAGACTTTATTTTCTTGGGCTCCAAAATCACGGCAGATGGTGACTGCAGCCATGAAATTAAAAGGCACTTGCTCCTTGGAAGAAAAGCTATGACCAACATAGACAGCATATTAAAAAGTAGAGACATTACTTTTCCAGCAAAGATCTGTCTAGTCAGTCTATGGTTTTTCTAGTAGTCATGTATGGATGTGAGAGCTGGACCATAAAGAAAGCTGAGCACTGAAGAATTGATGCTTTTGAACTGTGGTGTTAGAGGCAACTCTTTGAGAGTCCCTTGGAGTGCAAGAAGATCCAACTAGTCCATCCTAAAGGAAATCAGTCCTGAATATTCACTAGAATGACTGATGCTGAAGCTAAAACTCCAATTCTTTGGTCTAATGTGAAGAACTGACTCACTGGAAAAGACCCTGATGCTGGGAAAAATTGAAGGCAGGAGGAGAAGGGGATGACAGAGGATGAGATGGTTGGATGGCATCACCAACTCGATGGACATGGGTTTAAGCAAGCTCTGGGAGTTGGTGATGAACAGGGAAGCCTTGCGTGGTGTAGTCCGTGGGGTCACAAAGAGTTGGACACAACTGAGCAACCGAACTGAGCTGACTGAAAGGGTAAGAAAAACTTGGGTACTGACTGAATGGAGACACATAAACTCTGAAGTCTCCCAGACACATGTGTACTGGAATTTGTGTCAATATATTATCAAACAGGAAGATTCTAGGGAACCCTCTAAAGTGAACTCCTTTGAGCAGGGAAATAAAGCCATAGAGATCATGTAAGGCTCAAGGACTCAAAGAAAATGGGTGAGTGCATTTCCATGAGGCCAAGGTCCCAGGCAGAAAAAAATAATCTAAATACAATTAAGCAGACTTTCCTGGTGGTCCAGTGGTTAAGAATCCACCTGCCAATGAAAGGGGCATGGATTCAATCCCTGGTTTGGGAAGATCCCACTTGCCGCAGAGCAGCTAAGCTCGTGTGCTTAGAGCCTGTTCTCTTCAACAAGAGAAGCCATGCAGTGAGAAGCCTGCACACTGCAATGAAGACCTAGTTCAGCCAAAAAGAAACAAAACAAACAAAGCCCTTTCCTGAAAGCCCAGGGGAATTCAGGTCTTTGAATGAATAAATCAATATCTACAATTAGGCCTTCACATCTGCATATGTGGGACGTCTGGGTAGACAAGGCGATTGTAGTTCCCCATTTATATAAGGAGCTTGAACAGCCAGTGGATCATGGTATGTGTGGGGGTCCTGGAACCAATCCTCTGCAAATACTGAGGGACAACTGTACAGTCATAGGCCACAGAGCCTTGAATGCTTAGTCACTGTCCAGACAAGGAGCCAGGGAAGTGTTGGAGACTGTTCCCTTCTGTGTCCACCAGGGCCACAAGGAGCTTCACTGTCAGACAGAGGGTCCCACAGGAAAGGGGAACACTGATGGCCCTGCAGCCAGAACTGTTGTCTGTTCTCTCTGACACCCACGGTCACCAGGCAAAATTTTGTCACCGAATACATGATTGGAGATCTCCTGGTGGTCTCAGGGTTAGGATTCGGCGCTTTCCCTGTCGTGGCTGGGGTTCAGTCCCTGGTCAGGGAACTGAGATCCTGCAAGCTACATATGTGCTCATGCCTAGTCACTCAGTCGTGTCTGACTCTTTGAGACCCCGTGGACTGTAGCCCGCCAGGCTTCTCTGTCCATGGGGATTCCCCAGGCAGGAATACTGGAGTGGGTTGCCATGCCCTCCTTCAGGGGATCTTCCCAACCCAGGGATCAAACCCAGGTCTCCCACGTTGCAGGGAGATTCTTTACTGTCTGAGCTACCAGAGAAGCTACCATGCAAACTGTATAGTGTGGCCAAAAGAAAAAATGAATACATGAATGAAAGGAGGCTGGCCAGACAAGACTTTTTGTTTGTTTCTAAATATTTATTTATTTGGCTGCATCGAGTCTTGGTTGTTGTGGCATACAGGCTCTTTGTTGCAGCAAGCAGGCTTCATTGCCCCACAGCATATGGATGTTAGTTCCCCCACCAGGGATCGAACCCATGTCTCCTACATTTGATGGTGGATTTTTAACCACTGGACCACCAGGGAAGTCCCAATGGCCAGCAGTTTTAGAAGTCATTTTGTAAACTTGTGGAAATAGTCGATCTTCCAAGGATGAGAATTCTGCTTACTTCTGAAAGGAAGGAGGTGGAAGGCAGTCTTGCATCGCCACTGCTAAGTCCTTCCAGAGCCCAGTGGGCCTCAGGCAGAGAAGCTCCGAGCCTGGGAGGCTAAGGGGTTAATTCAGAGCCTCTCAAAGAAGCAGGATGTGGACCAAGAAGGAAAAAAGGAATTTTGAAAGAGGGATTAAACAAGTGTGAGTTAGGACCCAACTGGGGCTAGGGCAACTCTGAGTGCTTCTTTTAGAACCATCTCCTTGGTTCTCCCTTGTTGCTGAGCCCTGGTTTATCTTGAATAACATCAACAACAACAATAAACAATAATGACTTCTTCTGCATTTACTTGATTCTAGATTAATACAACCTACTTTATATGCATTACTCCTTCCATCCTCATAACAGCTCTACTTTTCTTCCTTTTCATGCCAAAAAAATGAAAGTTCAAAAAGGTAAGCTGCTTATCTGAGCCCAACAGTGGGAGAATTGAGATTCACAGTCAGATCTGTCTGGATCTAGAGTTACCTTAAAGCCACTTCTAAAGAGTTACTTTAGAAGCCCTGGCCAGCTTCTAAATTGCCCTCTCTCCCATTCTAGCAAGTGTGACCTGGAAGGAACTACCTTCCAGCCAGTTTGGCTTTCTGAAAAGAGATGATTTTGTGAAAATGCTTATGCCTATACATGGACTAATAAATTTTCACACTCTTCTGAAAACCTCCTTAAGTGGCTTACAAAGATGCATAGAGTCCTTCAGGCTCATAGCAGGTGCTCAAAAAAAGGTTTGGTTGGTTGGGATCTGCTCCAGGGTGAGGTTGGTGGGTGAGAGCTTTAGGGGAGCAAGAAGCAGAGCTGCCTGTGGGAGAAGGGTGACCCACAGGGAAAAGGTGACTCCTGAGAGACAGAGGGGAAAGTTCCCTGGGCCCTCTCACCTGTTGTACTAAATTTCTGGTTGTTGAGTAACATGGCTACAGTCAAGAATCCTGCTGCCTGGCCCATCATCTAGGAGGCGTTAGCTGGAGCCCCATGGGTTCTACCCTATGGATGAATCTTTGAATCTTTTCTGTAAAGAAAATTAAGTTCAGGACTCCTCACTGGCTCAGAGCTTTATGACGAAACTGTAATCTACCTTTATCTGTAAAATGTTAATAAACCTTTGATCTATAATTGCCCTATTTTTATAAGGTCAGTCCCCTAAAGAAAGTGAGAACATCTAAGGTGGCATGGAGAATGCTTTCCAACGGGGAAATTTATAAATACTTGAAATTTCTCTTTTGTACTTACAGTCTGACCTATTGTTCTAAACGCTTCCTCCGAAAGTGCATTCATCAAGGATGTTCTTTTCTTTTGTCTTTAGTGGAAAAGGCTACCATCCGACCAGCTAAAAGCATGGACTCACTGTGCTCAGTGCCTGTGGAAGGTAAGATCTCACAGCTGGCTTGGGAACTGAGGATCACAGCTGGAGGAGTGGTGCCCCCACACAGAAGCTGCTTCATCAACCCCAGAAGCTGCTCATCTCCAGTCTAGCTCACATGCAATCCCCCAGGCCCAGATTCCTCCCTGACCCTGAACTTCAGACGCCTGCATAGCCCCTTCTCCCAGAGGCCTGTTTTTCCAACCTTCCTCCAGCCATAGCTGGAGACAACAGCCTCTTTACATTCCATCCTGAAGCAGATAATAGACCAATACCTGAAAACTAAGGCAGAAGTGGCTCCCTCTTGGGGCATAAGGAAGAGTTTTGAGTTTCGGTGTTTCCATAGGCATTGGCTTCATTGTGTTTGTCAATTCAGGATTCTGAGTTGGGAGATTCCTTCCTTCGTTCATTAATAAGCACCGACGGCACCAGCCTGGCACACAGCTGGTCCTCGCTTATTGAGCAGATGCGCACACAGCCGCATCCCAGCCGACACCCGTCACCAAAGCAGCACCTCACTAGAGTGGTTCTTACAGCTTCAGCCTTAGGAGGCTGACGTGCTGTCACCCTCACTTCTGTGTTTGTTAACTAACAAGCTGACAAGCATTTTTGTAGCTAGCAAGCATTGCTACAACTTGCAAGACTCAGGACTTCCCTAGCAGCAGGCTGTTTAAACTCCCCATACTTAAACCATCGGAGAAGGCAATGGCACCCCACTCCAGTACTCTTGCCTGGCAAATCCCATGGACAGAGGAGCCTGGAAGGCTCCGCCGTCCATGAGGTGGCTAACAGTTGGATGCGACTGAGTGACTTCACTTTCACTTTTCACTTTCATGCATTGGAGAAGGAAATGGCAACCCACTCCCCAGTGTTCTTGCCTGGAGAATCCCAGGGATGGCGGAGCCTGGTGGGCTGCCATCTGTGGAGTCGCACAGTCGGACACGACTGAAGTGACTTAGCAGCAGCAGCAGCATACTTAAACCATAACTTTCCAGTCCCTTTAATACAAGATATTTTGCTCTTTGATAAATGAGGCAGCCTGAAACAAAACAGAAAATCTTTAGAAACGACTTCCAAAAAATAATTCTAAACTTGTAAAATATTCAATGAAGTCTTTTTAAGCGGACATGATCCTTTTAGCATTTTCTCACCTTTATATTCATCACTTTGCTTGGTTCTGAAGCCTCTTGGGGGCAGTTCTTGCCCAGTTTTGCAGAATTTAATATTTCAAAAGCTAGGTCACCACTTCCGTGGGCTTTGGGGAAGTTATCTAACCTCTCAAGTCTCGTTTCCTCATGTGTTCAGGGAGATAATTATACTTCTCCTATAGAGTGTTTTTAAGAATTTTAAATCCAGTGTTATCTAAGATGTGGCACTTTGTGAGAATTCTTTTCCAGATCCCTGGCAATTCGGTTGCTGTCCCCTCAGCTTCGTTATTTCCCATACAGACTTTTCTTTGCCTTCACTTCTCAGTCAGTCAGGAACTCACTCCTCACAGCTGTGCTTTCTAACATTTAGTTAATTTACATTTCTAGTTTCTGAGCCTCTGAATCAGCAGGAAGAAGCCTGGGAAAAGGTGGAAAGGTCTAGCTAAGGACAGCATCTCTTTCCTTGCTGGGAAATCTAACCCCTGTCTGGGTCCATCTGCCAGAGAAAACTTAAATAAGTTTTAAAATGAAACAAGAGTTTATTATTTTGGACTTTTGTCTTCACCTTCATTTTGAGCAAACATCATTTTGTCATCTCCCATCATCTTTTTATTTTTTCATGATTTACATTTAATGCTTGATGGATGACTGTTCCATTTAGCCATTTCAGCAGTATCTTTCTTTTGGAAACTGCTCTACCTGCAAAGTTTAACTCAGATATATGTGTTGTTGTTCAGTTGCTCAGTTGTGTCTGACTCTTTTTGACCCCACGGACTGCAGCATGCCAGGCTTCCCTGTCCTTCACTATCCTTCCCTGCCCTTCCCTGTCCCAGAGTTTGCTCAAATTCATGTCCATTGAGTCGGTGATGCCATCCAACTATCTCATCCTCTGTTCTCCCCTTCTCCTCCTGCCCTCCACTTTTCCCAGCATCAGGGTCCTTTTCCAGTGAGTCGATTCTTCTCATCAGGTGGCCAAAGTATTGGAGCTTCAGCTTCAGCATCAGTCCTTCTGGTGAATATTCAGGGTTGATTTCCTTTAGAATTGACTGATTTGATCTCCTTGCAGTCCCAAGGGACTCTTAAGAGAGTCTTCTCCAGGACACAATTTGAAACCATCTGTTCTTCAACTTTCAGTCTTCTTCATGGTCCAACTCTTACATCCATATGTGACCTCTGGAAAAAGTATAGGTTTGACTATGATACCTGTGACACAACAGCAGAAGGTTCTATCAAGATATCATAACAAAATTCTGTGCACATGTTTCCTCTTGTCAACCAAATGTTATGTACCTGTCTTTATTACGATAGCTATACCCTTATTGGGAGAAGGCAATGGCACCCCACTCCAGTACTCTTGCCTGGAAAGTCCCATGGACAGAGGAGCCTGGTGGGCTGCAGTCCATGGGGTCACGAAGAGTCAGCACGACTGAGCGACTTCACTTTCACTTTTCACTTTCATGCACTGGAGAAGGAAATGGCAACCCACTCCAGTGTTCTTGCCTGGAGAATCTCAGGGATGGGGCAGCCTGGTGGGCTGCCGTCTATGGGGTCGCACACAGTTGGACACAACTGAAGAACTTAGCAGCAGCAGCAGCATACCCTTATTGATGAGCTTCCCTGCTGGCTCTGTGGTAAAGAATCTACCTGCAAATGCAGGAGACACAGCTTCCATCCCTGGGTCAGGAAGATCCCCAGCGGAAGGAAATCACAACCCACTGGAGTATTCTGGCCTGGGAAATCCCTTTGACAGAGGAGCCTGGTGGGCTACAGCCCATGGGTCACTAAAGAGTCGGACACGATTTAGTGACTAAACAACAACATACCCTTATTAGCATGCTGTGCCTTTCCAGTCTTGCCAACATTCAAGTATTGTGTGCTGGCCCTTTCTGGAAATCTCTGCAGTGAGGCCTGTACTCAGACTGCTGACCAGGTTTGTTTGCTTTTTCACTAGGAAAAGAAACCAAAGGAAATTTCAGTCGAACCGTCACCACTGGTGGATTTTTCATCCCAGCAGCGAAAATGCACTCCACTAGCACTGGCAGCTCCTGTGACCTCAGCAAGCAGGAGGGCGAATGGGGCCAGGAGGGGATGCCAGCAGGGGCGGAGGGCGGCTTTGATGTGAGCGGAGACCGAAGCCAGCTGCAGGGGGCTCAGGCCCGGGCCCCGCCTGAGCAGCTGAAGGTGTTCCGACCCATTGAAGATCCCGAGAGTGAGCAAACAGCCCCGAAGATGCTGGGCATGTTCTACACCTCAAGCGACAGCCCCAGCAGATCTGTCTTCACCAGCAGCCTATTCCAAATGGAGCCTTCTCCCCGTCACCAGCGCAAGGCCCTGAACATTTCCAAGCCCTTTGCCGTGTCTGTGCCACTCCGTGTATCAGCTGTCATCAGCACCAACAGCACCCCATGCAGAACCCCCCCAAAGGAGCTACAGTCTCTTTCCAGCCTGGAAGAGTTTTCTTTCCAGGGCTCAGAGAGTGGAGATTGGCCGGAAGAGGAGAAGCCACTGAGCGCTGAGACTTCTACAGGTAAAACGGGAGGAGAGGGTCTCTTTCCATTGCAAGAGAGGAAAAACCAGACTTAAACATTGTCTTGTTGAGAACAATGTAGTGAAGTGGTACAACCATGGGCTCTGGAGCCAGACTGCCTGGTTACAAGTCCAGGCTCAGCCATTTTGCTGCACAGTCTTCAACAAGTTTACAAAACCACTCCATGCCTCAGCTTCTTGATCTGTAAAATGGGAATATTAAATTGTGAATATTAGTTAATATATGTAAAGCTCTCAGAACTGGGTCTAATACATAGCAAGTACTATGCAAATGTCACTTATTATTATTTTATTCATTCACATAGTGAGAAGGAAGAGGAGGGAAGCTCATGGAATGGAATGCAGAGCTGGAATTGGGGATTCAGCTGTTTCAGACACAATCTCTCCATCCACCCATCCCAAATTTCTACCTCATGTCTGCCGGGAACATGGCTAGCAGCCTGAGCAATGAGAAGGAGCATCTACCTCTCAGTTTCCTTGTATCAAACACAGCGAGGACTCTGATTGGGTCTGCTTGGGTCACGTGCCCAGGCTTGGGCCAATCTCTGTGGCTAGATGAATAGGAATCTAAGATTGGCCAAGCTTGAGTCTCTGGGCCTGTCTGGAGTGAGAACCAACAACCTACTGTGAGCAATACAAAAGGGAAATAATGAGAACCTCAGAGGAAAGGATGACTGAGAGACCAACAGATTCTCATTGTGGTTTAAGAATATTTCTATTTCAATTAATATTAGCTAACTTTTTCTGATTAGTTATCATGATTTCAGGCACTGTCCTAAGGGTTCTACATGTGTTATCTCATTTCTCACAACAACTCCTTGAGGTTATTATATAGTTACTATTATCCCTGTTTGCTAAGAGAGGAATTTGTTAACTTGCCTGAGGGCTCCTAGTAAGGGCATATAAAAGTCAGGATTTTAATCCAGACTTTTAAAAAATCCAAGCATTCTGCCATGCTCCCTCTCATGTTTGCTACCGGCTGTAGGGTTACAAAGATTCTTAAAATGCAATCCCTTCCCCCAGCAAGCTCACAGGCTAGGAAGGGAAACTGAAACCCTGCGCCTTCCTGTAGACAGGGTTAACTGGTAGAAGTAGCCTAACACTCTCCTTGGGCTTTTTTTTTTCTTTTTTGAGACTTTATTTTTTAAATTGAAGTATAGTTGATTTATAGTGTTGTGTTAATTTTTGCTGTACAGCAAAGTGATTCAGTTATACATACATATACATTTTTAATATTCGTTCCCATTTAAGTTTGTCATAGGATGTTGAATATAGTTATCTGTGCTATACAGTGGGACCTTGTTGTTTGTCCATTCCATGTATAAAATTTTATATCTATCAACCCCATCCTCCCGAAACCCCTCCCACTTGGCAGACACAAGTCTGTTCTCTATGCCCACAAGTCTGTTTCTGTTTTGCAGATAGGTTCATTTCTGTCATATTTTAAAGATTTTTTTTTTGACATGGACCATTTTTAAAGTCTTTATTGAATTGTTACAATATTGTTTCTGTTTTATGTTTTGGTTTTTTGGCCACAAGGCATGTGTGATCTTAGTTCCTCAACCAGGGATTGAACCCACACCCCCTACCATGCAAGGTGAAGTGTTAACCACTGGACTGCCAGGGAAGTTCCCATTTGTGTCATATTTTAGATTCCACATTCAAGTAATATCCACATACAAGTGATATCAGATGGTATTTGTCTTTCTCTTTCTGACTTACTTCACTTAGGATGATAATCTCTAGTTGCATCCGTGTTGCTGCAAATGGCATTATTTCATTCTATTTTATGGCTGAGTAGTATTCCATTGTACATATGTATCACATCTCCTTTATCCATTCATCTGTTGATGGGCATTAGATTTTTCCACATCTTGGCTATTATGAATAGTGCTGCTATGAATGTAGGGGTGCATGTATCTTTTTTAATTGTAGTTTTGTCTGGATATATGCTCCATTGGGCTTTTTGAATGAGGGAGCACATAAGTTCCCAAAGTGTTAGGAAAGAGGGGTTCAGAAAAGAGATCAATAGCATGAAGCAGTCCTCTCAGGATTCCAGAAATCCTTCTCAGAAGTGGTGACATTTGGGCCTTCTTAACATGTAGGACTTTTAATGCAGAAGATATGGAAAAGGGAGTTCTGCACCAAGAGGAACTGGACCATTATGAGAAGTGTCTAGATTTTGGACTCCAGCTGGAAGGGTCCAGATTTGAGCTTCACCACTTTGGGGCAGCATGAGATCTGGTTTGTATCTCTGAGCCTGTTTCTCTTCTGCAGAGTGGAGATGGCTCCTATCTCAAGGGCTGGGATGAGTTCTGCACGAGAGATTGTTCATGAAATGCCTGCTTAGAGTGTGACCCTCAGAGGACGCTCAGTAAACATTCTCCTCCCTCTTCCCTTCAGGATGGGGCACAGAGGAGAAAATGCTCAGGGGTGTTAAGTGATACCCTATCTGGAGAATGCTCTATGGGCTGGTGTGGGTGGAACAGGGTGAGGGCTAGAAGAGGAAGTGAAACCTTTGGGGAAAAAAGTGTTTCTAAAGGCTTTTATGTGACTGGTTGTCCTTCTTAAAAGAGAGGGTCCCCAGGCCCCACGGGGTCTTTGGCAGACAATCTGTTATCTTTTTTTCCCCCTCTCTCCTTCCATCTCTCTAAATCAGAATACCCAGTCTGTATCAAATTGGCCTTGGAAAGACACTGGTGGAGGCTCCAGCCTGCTTCCCTGACTGTGACTAGTGACAGCCAGGGCAGAATGAGGGACCTTCTAGGAGGCAGCCATGTGAATCTAGGACCAGTGGCCAGAGGGAGATGCCAAAAGTTTCAGGGACACTGCGGGGCGGGTGGGGGGCTCACCTTTGTCTCTGGTGGTGTTAAGTTAACATCGATTCTAATTACCTTCTTTCATAATTATTCCAAATGAAGAACTCCACCTTCCTTAATACATTATCTTTTTATTTCTTCTGTGCAATAGCAATAGTTAAAAGAAAAAGAATTAAGACAGTTTACCAGGTAACCCAATTCAAAGTTTTAGTCACTCTGCTCAAACCCATTCTTCTACTTTTGGCCAAACTTCTACTTCCGTCCCATCTGCCAAAACTCTCATGGACATGCTGACCTCAAGGGAGGCTGAGAAGCGTGGCTGACTGGATGGTCAGGTACCTAGCTAAACTTGAGTGGCTGAGATGGTTCTATTTCAAAATGAGGAAGAGAAAGGATACTAGGGGACATAAGAAGTCTCTATCTCCATGGTCACCCACTTCATATATAAAGCATCCCATGCTGGCAGTCTGACAATGCATCTCCTCTTCTTTTGAGCTACAGAGACTCCTCTACAGCTTACACGTATCTAGCCACAACAAGTACTGGACTCAGTCCTTTACACGATAGTTTCTTGACATAGGTACTGCCTCTGTGCTGAGAAGCTTAACCCAGAGATGAGTGTCACATACGAGTGGAAAGGAAATGGTAACCTGATGGCTTAGCCACACACAGACAATAACAGTGAATGCTGTAGGAAGTGGAGAGGGAGAGCGTGGTCTGGGGAGGCTCCAAAAGATATGTTATTAGGTTGATATCTTGAAATGGGGAAAGTTTGAGTCTCAGGAAGGACCAGAGCAGGGGAGTATAAGGCCGGTCCGGGGTACTGGGTCTGTTCCGTGTCTGCCCCAGGGAGTGGGAGGAGAGTGGACATGTGGCCGGGCCAGAGTGAGGAGGGCTTTGAGCAGGATAGAGAGTGATCTGAACAAGCTCACATGTAATGCAGGCCTTTCTTACACTCCTCGCTTTAAGAGTCTATGGTCAACAAATGGAAGATCCAGAGCTTTGCAAAAAGAGACACTGGCCAACATCCAACTAAGAGATCTTAGTAAAAGGGGAAGAAAATACTTCTTAAAAATCACTGATGCATTACCCTTTTACCCAGTAGTTTCACTTCCAAGAATTTGTCCTAAATAAGTAGCTGCACAAGCACAAAATGTGTATGCATATCGTGGCATTATTTACAATAGCAAAAGACAGGACACAACTCAAATGTCATCTTCAGGAGATGGATTGAATAACGAGGATGCATTCCCGTTGTTGAATTCCATGGGGTTCATAGCTTTGTGAGCCCTGCACCACTTCCTCAGACTCTTAGGCATTGCAAAGGAGAGTTTCTTTGCACACAGATGGTATTCTGTCTCAAGTGTCTGCCTTCTGGTTTTCTGCCTCAGGGCTTTTTCTGAAGGGAGACTCTTACCCAGCCCTTGCTCAGGAAGGCCCAGACGTGTGGAGTTTAACTAAGGCAGCTGTCAGCCAGTAGGCGACGGGGGTCAGTGGGCTAATGAGCCTGCTGCCCGCCCCTGGTGGAGTAACTCGGGGGCACATTTCCTCGTGGCTCTTCGGAGGGCCACCAAGGATGGCATTCTGGTTGCTCTGGTGTGGTCACCACTTATTGACATTTGCTCCATCTCTGTCTCATCTCCTCACTCCTGTTTCCAGGGACCACCTTTCAAATAAGCTGCCTGCTGCCAGGACTTTGGCTAAGGCTCTGTTTTGAGGGGAACTCAAACTCAGCCACATCCTAAAGAAAGTGAAAGTGAAAGTTGCTCAGTCATGCCTATCTCTTTCGCGACCCCATGGACTGAGTCCATGGAATTCTCTAGGCCTGAATACTGGAGTGGGTAGTCTTTTACTTCTCCATGGGATCTTCCCAACCCAGGGATCAAACCTAGGTCTCCTGCATTGCCGGTGGATTCTTTATCAGCTGAGCCACAAGGGAAACCCACATCCTAAAGAACAGTCAATTTCATTATATACTAACAGGGCATAGACTTCAAGATAGGTTCTTAAGTAAAAAATGCAAAGCAAGAACAGTATAGATCACATGTGTAATATAGATCATATTACATATTTGTGTAATAAAGGTGGGGAATAAAAAATAGATGGTACAAGTATCCACTTGTCTATGCAGAAATGAACTATGGCAGAATAAACCAGAAACTAATAAAAATGGTTATCCCTAGGAGACAGTGAGGGTGTGGGACAGACTGGAAGCAACACAGGGGTGAAAACTAAACTTTTCTGAGGTCATATAATTTTAACTTTTCAACTCTGTAGTTGTTTTACATATTCAAAAACTAAATTAAATTTCAAAAAAAAACAAGCCTGCCAAGTGATGGGCGGAGAAAACAGCACTGTTGCCAGGTCTGAAGTGTTATTCGTTCCAACATCAGGATGCTGTTACTGGGTCTGACTGAGCTTCAAGGCCATCATGTGGTCAGAAGCCTTGAGTTAAGACACCAGCATAACTAGTGGCAATGAAAAGAATTTGGTCTTAATCAATAAACTTTCCTGAGCTTGTACTCTATGTCAGACTCTATAGTAGGCGCTTTGCCTCCCTAATCTTCTTTATCTTCACAACAGCCCTGTAATATATTATTATATAGTATTATGCCATGTACCCAGATTACAAGATTCATTGAGAAACTAACATTTGAACTCAAGCTTCTTTAATTCCAAGGATAATATCACTGAGGATCTTCCATATAACCAGCACTGTGCAAGGCATGGAGACTTTATCCTACACTGTGGAAACAGCCTTATATGGTGAAATAGGACCTTCTTCTTGAAAGGCAGTAGGGGCCAAACATGAGCTCTGCTGCCTCTACTCTCTCTTTCTGCTGTTTAAGATCAGAGCTTAATCACTTTAGATGTAAATATATATCCAAGTGAATGTCCAGGTAATCCCTGAGAAGAGTCACATAGGAAGCTGCAGTCATAACCATAATACATCTTTGTAGCTTGGTGTAGATAACAGATTTCTGTGACCTTAGACAGCAAGCAAAAGATTGGATTAGTACCAGGTTTCTCAACCTCAACACTATTGACATTTTGGACTGGGTAGCTGTGGGGGCTTGTCTTATGCTTTGTAGGATATTTAGAAGTGTTCCTGGCTTCCACCCACTAGATGTCAGTAGCCACTTCCCCCACCTGGTTGCAACATCCAGCAGTGTCTCCAGACATTGCCACATGTCCCCTGGAGAGGGGAAGAGTCCATGGTTCCCAGTTGAAAACAACTGGACTAGATGATCTTCGAGGTCCCTCCCACGTCCGGCAGTCTGAGACTCTGGGATCTGAGGACAGACCATTGATAGGAGCAAGGGGCAAAGAACGTGAGGGAGTAGTGAGCTGGGAGAATCCGCTCATCCTTGTGAAGCAGAGCTAGTCCAGGACTATGACTGTGCTGGGAACGGCCTCTCTTGACATGGAGTCTCCTTCAGCTGATACTTCTTATCCTCATTGCAGCATCTGTACCTAAGAAGGCAGCTCTCGAGAATACCAAGCCAGGACCAGACATGGTGAGAACACTGGAATGCAGCAAAGGCCTTCCCCTGGAGCCAGGCACCCAAGTGGAGGAGAGGAAAACCTCAGAAAGCCCCCTGGGCTCTCAGCACTCAAGTGAATTAGAGAAGAAGCTGGATGCAGAGAAGGTGGTGGAGGAGAGTGGAGAGACCAGCCAGGTGGCCAGTGCTCTGCAGGAGAACCCTGGGGCCAGAGCCGAAGCAGTGTTTCTCCACGAGATGGTAAGGTAGACTCGCTGCCTGGTCCAGTCAGCAGGGTCCTCTTTTTCTCAAGGGCTCTTGGTACAGTTTAAAGTTGTTTGTTACTGTTTGTTTATTTGTTTGAAGAACCAGTTTCTGCCAAAGAGACTTGAGGGCACAGCATTCTAATCAGGTCTGGGATTTTTTTTTTTTCTGCAGTGAACTTTTCAGGGGTCCTTTGGTGATAATAAGTAACCATTCAGCTCAAATTCCCTAGGACAAACTCAGCTCTAAATATTTCTGACCTGAAATCACCATAAATCAGTAATTTTTCCTGGGAATGTGATGAAATTCAATCCAGAAAGCAGGATAAAACCTGCTTGTCATGTCCTGGTCCCAAATATGATGACCACTCATGGGGTCCAGCTCTCTTCTTCCAGACATTCTGGATAGACAGTTATCTATGCTTGTTTGTAAAAATCTTCTGTAAGACTTTCAGGATCTATTCCTTCCTCCTATGGCTCTGCAGAACTTTAAACATGATGCCAGAGCATACTGAACCTTTTCCACCTTTCAGAGGTGGGATTTTCCAAGGTTCTGGGGGAAGGGATATCATTACTTAAGCTAAAGTTTGAGGAGGTTTTCCAGGGACACCGAGAGAGGAGTCTTACATTTGGGAAATAGTCTGGTGACCTGAGTGTGACCTGGAGGAGTATGCCAGAGGAGAAAAGAACTTTGCCTTTTAAGTAGCTTTCAGGAACTTGGTCTCTGGGACGGGTATAAAAGGCTAAAAGTTAGGGCAGTGCAGGGCCACCATAGTGGCCTCTGGAGGGCTGATTAAGGGTTCCTGTAAAGTACGTTTATATTTATAGAAAGAGAAAGATGCAAAGATTATTTTGGGGATTGAACTCTGGGAGGAATAAAGTATGAATGACATTGCTTTGAGATGCAGATGAAGTTTATGCTAGGAGAACTAGGCTGGATTCATGAGAACAAGTAAAAGCAGCAATTCATTCATTCATTTAAGAACAGGTATTAAATACCTATCTTGTGTGAGACACACTGCTGAGCACTGGGATCACTACTGTGTGCAAGATGGTCACCATCCCTGTCTTCTGGGAGCTGACAGCTTATAGACAGAAAGATCACAAACCAAGTCTTTTCTAGGATGCTATGGAAGTATGGCTTCTGTGGGAGCATGTCACAGGAGGGCTCAGCCTAGTCAGAGGGAAGAGGGGGCTCATGGGGGTCAGGGAAGGTGTGTCTGAAGAATAGATATTTCTATTCAGAGCTTAAGCTAGGAGAAAGGGGTAGGGAGCAGAATAGGGAGGGAAAGACTCCCAGGCAGAAAGAGTGAGATGTGCCATGAATCTGAAATGGGAAAGAGCACAGAACATTCAAGGAACAAGAACAAGGCTGGAGAATGGGAACATGGACTAGAGAAAGTGAGGCTCAGGGCAAAGCGTGGGTCACGTCATGCAGGGTTGCTTGGAAGGGATTTGGAGCTCAACCTAAGGGCAATGGAAACTCTTCTGATTTGCTCAGAATTTTATAGTTTAAAAAAGAACAACTATTTTATTATTTATTTTTTCTTGCGGCACCTGGGCTTTTCCTGATCATTGTGAGTGGGGGCTGCTCTTCACTATGGCTTCTCATTGTGGTGGCATCTCTTTTTGTGTCACACAGGCTCTCGGCATAGGGGCCTTGTAGTGGCATCGCCTGGGCTCAGTAGCCGTGGCACACAGGTGTTAGTTGCCCATGGCATGTGGAATCTTCCCATGCCAGGAACTGAACCCATGTCCCCTGCGTTGGCAGGTGGATTCTTAACCACTGTACCACCAGGGAAGTCCCATTTTGCTATTTTTCATTCTTTTTTCTTTTAATATGTATCATATCTTTTTCCCATGTGAACTATGTATTTCTTCAGTAGTAAGAAAGGATTGGTTTTATAAAGCAACAATGAACAGGGATTAAGTGCTTATGTTCTGGTGTAGACTAACCTAGATTTCAATCCTTATCTGCTGCTGTGTGACTTTGGCAAAATGTTGAATCTGTTGGAACATAGGTTGCCTCATCTCCAAAATGGGAGTAATTACAGTAGCATGTACCTTTTAGGGTTCTTGGGACAATTAAGAAAACACGTTAAAAAAAAAAGAAAAAGAAAACACGTTTAAGGTGTGTTGTGGTACACCGTGAGCATTAACAAACATCCTCAGTTACCAGCAGTGCTGTATCCTTTGTGTGCTGAGGTCGTGCAGCCGGAGTGCAGTCCCTTCTCTCCCTGGGAAGCTGCGCCCAGTGTCTTTGGCTCTAGGGTAATCAGTTTCTTGATGTTTTTCAGGATGAAGATGATCTGGTCAACGCCCTGATCTGGTCTGAGATTCAACAGGAGCTGAAAATTATTGAATCTGAGGAGGAACTCTCCTTGGCACCACCTGCGCTAAAGATCAGCCCAACTCAGCCTATTCTTGAATCTAGTCCAGGGCCTTTTGCTTCCCCGGAGTCCCCTGGGAGCTCCACCCCAGCTCCAGTCTCCGCCCCTCTGGAGGAGTGGGCTAAGAATCCAACCAATCAGAGTACACTGGGCACTTCCACAGCAGCCAATAGAGAAAAGCTGGAGACAGCCAGCGTCCTCCCTAGATCTGAGCCAGAGCCCGAAAAGGGCCAGCGCCCAGACCCTGCCAGCCTGACTCCTCTGGAAATAGTTCCATTGGAGAAGTCTTCTCCAAAGCAAGGATGGAAGTGGGAGCCCCAGGGAATCTGTCTCCTCTGCTCCCACCTGCTGCTCCCCCTCCAACACCTTTAGAGGAGGAACCTCGAGTCCAGCTATTGAAGAGTAGCCCTGAGAGAGAAGATTCATCTGGAAATTTGAGAACCAATCCATATGCAGACCAACTGAAGTCCAAAGGCAGCCCCGGGATCCCCAGTCTTAGTCAGGGAGACAAGGCCTCTTCAGAAGAAAGTGAAAAGCAAAATTCAAAAAGTGTTGCTCCTGAGCACAAAGGCTCTAGTTTTCCTAGCCCAACCAGGGAGGCCAAGATTTCCCCACAAGGAGAGGAGGACGCAGCCCACTCAGTACAGGAACCCTCAGACTGTGATGACGATGACACTGTGACAGACATTGCCCAGCATGGCCTGGAGATGGTGGAGCCCTGGGAGGAGCCCCAGTGGGTGACAAGTCCCCTGCACTCACCCACCCTTAAAGATGTACAAGAGACCCAGATGCACGGCCCCCAGGGCTACCGACTAGAAAAGAGGCTTTCTCGTAGGCCCAGCCTTCGCCAGAGCCGTTCTCTAGATGGCAAAACCATGGTTAAGAGCCAGTGGACTCTCAAGAGTTCCTCCTCCAGCAGCTGTGCTGATCTTGAAGCAGAGAGGAATTCCAACCCCCTGCAGCCCTTGGCACCCAGGAGTGAGATTACTGGGTGGGATGAGAAAGCCATGAGGTCCTTTCAAGAGCTCTCTGGCCTAAAAAGGACAGAGGTTCCTCCTAAGCAAAAGGCATCAGGTGGTTTACAGCGCGCATCAGCAGAATCCAGCCCTGTTAGTCTAGCAGAAGGAAAGGAACTGGGGACACACGAGGGGCCACACAACCCTCGAGTTGAGCCTGGTGGTGATCCTGAGCCAGACAGCAGCAAGGAGAACTCACCTGGTGTGCAGGACCACACCTCACCTGGAGAGCATCCCCCTAAGTTCCAGCGCAAGAGCAGTGAGGGTGGGGCCCCAAAGGGGAAAAACAGGCCTTCATCTTCAACTTGGACTCCACCGTTCCCATCACTGACCTCTTCCGGTTTGAGAATGCAGCCTCATTTGGGTCACCTGAAGTGCACCTCTCTGAGCCAGGAGACCCAAAGGTCACATGGCTGACCTCATCTCATGGTAAAGTAGACCCCTGGAGGGTTTACTCCCAGGACTCTCCGGACCTGGACATGGTTGCTCATGCCCTGACGGGCCGCCGAAACTCAGCTCCTGTGAGTGTGTCAGCTGTGAGAACCTCCTTCATGGTCAAAATGTGCCAGGCCAGGGCAGTCCCAGTCATCCCACCCAAGATTCAGTACACTCAGATCCCACAGCCCCTGCCCTCTCAGAGCGCAGAGGAGAGTGGGGCTCAGCCCCTGGAGAGGAACCAAGAGGAAGCTGGCTCCACTGGTGGGACCTCTCAGAAACTTACCAAAGATGATTCTCTCTCCTGCTTGGAAAGCCCAAGGGAAGAAAAGCCAAAGCAAGATACAGGAGCCACTGAGTCCTTGCCAGTGGGTACCACTGCGTCTCATGTGTGCGAGGGACCCACCCTTCCTCCAGAGCCAGGCTTGGCCAACCTGCTGACCTCTCAGGATGCAGTAGTGCAGTGTAGAAAGCGCACATCAGAGACAGAGCCGTCTGGGGACAACCTCCTTTCTTCAAAAATAGAGCGCTCATCAGAGGGCTCTAAGCCTTTCCATAGGTCCAGGCCAGGAAGACCTCAGAGCCTAATCTTATTCAGTCCTCCTTTCCCCATTATGGACCACCCACCCCCCTCATCTACAGGGACAGATTCCAAGGTCCTGCTGTCCCCTATCAGAAGTCCCACCCAGACAATTTCCCCTGGCCTGCTTTGCGGGGAGTTGGCAGAAAACACATGGGTCACACCAGAAGGGGTTACACTTAGGAATAAAATGACCATCCCTAAGAATGGCCAGAGACTAGAGACCTCAACAAGCTGTTTCTACCAGCCCCAGCGGAGATCAGTGATTCTGGATGGAAGAAGTGGAAGGCAAATAGAATGACATCAGTCGCCTGCTGGTACCTGAGAAAAATGTCATGATTCATCTGGAAGTTATTACAAAGGCTCCTTGCCTATATTCCAGGCAGAGGTTATCCAAGTTTGGGCTTATTTTGGCCTCTTCTTCTCTTTCTTTAGTCTTTTGATCATTTATTAATTTGGCCATTTGCCAGAAGAGAGATCAGGGGAAGGACAAGAGATGACATTTAAATAAGCCTACTTGAGCAGGCAGGGAAAGTTCAGGTAAGGGAAAAGGATGAAATGCTGGCCTCCAGTGATATGTGGGGCTTAAACAGGTTGCCTCACTCCCCCATTGCCATTATCTAGTGCTGTTAAGTGGTGGATGTGAGAATATCTTTTGAAAGAGAAACCCTTTGTGTATGTTGACAAATGTTGCTATTGAGGTTTGAAGGCCTCCTATTTACTCCATGCTTTTTAATGCTCTTTAAAGCATGTGTTCTTTTAGACCAGTTTTCTGATAAGCTTTGTAAAAGTGTACTATCCAGAGTAGAAGCAGGTTTGGAAATGCAAACTAACGTACACTTCAATATCCAAGTGGGTGAATTTACCCATGCTTTCCCTGAATCCCTGCAGACCTGTCCCAGATGGCTCCATACACCAGCATAGAAAATCAGAATGTATTCTCCAGAGCAGACTCTGAGACTGGTGCAATTCAAGAAGACTTTCTGGGTCTGGCTTTTATTAATTTGGGACTCCACTGTCCTGCCTCTGATTTATAAATCCAGTAGTTGGGGAGGATGGGAGCTGAGCTGAGGGTTACCTCAGTGAAATGTGCTGAATCTTCATTTAGGTGTGTGATAGTGAAGTGATCTGCTCTCCTTCCAATGTCTGAGTTCATGAACAGGATGTCATCATAGACATGCCTCACACATAGGCAGAACTACACTCTACATTTGCAGTGCTTAAATCAGTGGGACATTTGTAAAAAAAACACCTCTAGCTCAGCTTCACTCTCTTTCCTCAGCTGGGATCTGAGTATAGGAGAAGATGAGGGAATCCTAGGAGGAGAGAAAGGACCCATGCAGAGCGGCCATCATTCCCACTTGATCAGAGCTGCGCTTCTTGATGCCTTCCTTCCTCGTTGTCCCTCCATTGCTGAACAGCAGCTTTGAGGCACTCCTCCCCTTTCCATAGTCCTCCTCACCCACCACCCACCCCAGGTGCTCAGACTTGCTCTTCCTCTGTCTGTATGCAAGCGGAAGCAATAAACCAATCTGATTTTAGTTATTTAGAACGTCAAGTGGTTCTTTCCAACTGTAAAGAGAAAGGAGGATTAACATAACCTGCTGACAGATTTTTGGTGCTTTTTCCAAAAAGGGCTTCTTCACAGGAGCCCTTCTCAAGGCAAAACCCATCAAGGTATCAACACTTTTAGACCTTTGAGGACAAATATCTTGTTTGAGAAACAAAGTATAGGACCTATTTTTAGTCCTGTGCACCTCTTCTCAGGTTCAAGGCTGGCTGAACTCTGTCCAGAAGCTCAGTCACTGCACATATTTCTCTTAAGAGCTAGCAGTACCTCTGGGCTGACCTCACAACTCAGGCTGGTACTGGGCTGGCTTAGGGGCTGAACTGAAGTTACCTCCTCTAGTGAGAAATTGGAAGCTGACGCCCTGCAACAGTTACGTATTGCTCTTTCTCTTCTTCCTGATAAGCCTTAGTGAGTTTTGAAACCTTGTCCTATACCTTTTAAATCAGTATCTATGGCAGAGATAACTGGCAGGCCAGCTGAAGAGCTCTGCTCTCAGAGGACACTGAGTGAGCAAGGGCAACAGTTAATAGGTTTTTTGCATTCTCATTGGGTGAGCAAGGTATCAGACCAACAGCCAGTGAGATGTAAACCCTTAAGAAAAGTCCTTCAAGCATAGCATTTCCCCCCTAGGCAAGCAAGGTGAAGGAGTATAGTCATGTCAGATGAGAAGGGCCACATTGATTTGAAAAGGACATTTCTGCCTTATCAAATGTGGCCGGTAGGAGGTATGTCAGTCTCAGTACACTGTGCTATCTACATTTTGATCAAGATCATGTTCCAGTAGCAGGTGAGAGGAGGGAACTGCACTTTTCTTCACCATCAGAACTCTGAGCCGAGTAGTTTATGATGATTTCAAATTTTTGTTTGTAACACTTAGAGGATATATTTTAATTTGGGGATAGACTGAGAAGTCACCATTAACAAGTGAGTTCAACTTGAGGCACCCATGTAGAGTTATTAAACGACTGCCATGTTGCTTAGATTCTGACATCTTTCATTTGTAGCATCTTCAGGGGGTTTTATGTGTGGATGTCATTATGAAATAACAACTGAAGATACTCCCTACTCTGAGCTTTCCTGGCCAATCAATCCAGAAGGCCTTGGAAGCTGACTCACCTTCTTGGCAATGTCCTGCTGCTAAAGGGTGGACCTCTCCATCTTCATAAGCTTCCTGGCGCACGCCTGGCACTGATGACATTCCATTGCATGACAGAGAAAACTCATTACATTCATACTCTCTTGAAATTGTTCCCCCCAAATCTGAGATTACCTATTTGGATATCCACTTGGGACTGAAAAATGAACCCCTCTGGAATGGCTGGATGGAAATTAGACTGCCTGCTTCTATCCAGGGGAAGGAAGAGAAGAGGTGCTGCTGTTTATAGAAGGAGCTACACAGTGCCCTAGAGAGGGCTACAGAAACAGATTCTCAAAGGGCTATTGGTCCTCAATATGGGGGTAGCTCAGATTCAACTAGTGGTCCTCAACATGGGGGTGGCTGATTTAAAACTTGAATTTAAAGTGAAAAACATGCATATTCTAATGTTTCTTTCAGTGTTAATGGCTGCTTAAGAGGATGATAACCTATATTTTGCCAAAATGGCCCTCGAAAGCCAACCTTTCCCCTCCCCCCGACTTTTTCGCCAAAATGTACCAGGTAGAAGGAATGTGGCTTTTATTCTCTGCTTCAAATGGACTATGAAGAGGCCTGACCAAAACCCCCATTAAGACACTGTTAGCCTAATCTAAGCCTTAAAATTCAAAATACTGGCCAAGGCAAAATTCTGTATTCTGGGGAGATTAAAATGTAAACATCCTCAACAGACAATATTTGGTAAGATCTTAGTAATATTTGGGCACTTAAGAACTCTGAAATTCTTGAAGAATCTAATGAAAAGGGGGAGAAGGATGGTAGCAAATGAAATGGCCTATAAGCAACTAGTGGCAAGATTTAGACCCATTAAGTTACCAAATGAAAGCAGAAAGGGGGAAACAAGTAGCAACTTAGCATCTTGTAATATGATTGCTAATAGTGTGCAAGTTACCCACTGACTTTAATCAAATTAAACACAATTACAAATCCAGAAGGTACTAGGAAAACATTCAGGTGTTGAGAATTTTGCTTTGATCAATTGACACAATTAGAGTGGTGACTAAGAATAAATAATTCTGAGGTTTTGCGTGGTCTTAATTAGCTTGGCTGTGAAATCCTCTTGGATCTTTGCAAATGAACCAAGTAACATCAGGGTTCTATACTCCCTGAGAGAGGGTTTTAGACACTTCCATTCATCACAAAAGGGGTTAACTCCTATTGGTGATGAAGTCATAGGTCCAAGATATATTGTTACTTTCATGTCTAATGTTTAACACATGGTAATAACTTTTGCCTCAAGTTGGGTGGAGCAGTCATTGTCCACACAGGCCTGTTCTGCCTGAAAATCTGATGGGAAACTTGGGATTCATTTGTCTGGGATTGTAATGGGAGAGGTTCAGGGAAGGCCCATTTCCCCAGGGACTGATTAGAATCATGTTCTAGCATGTACTATCTGATGACGATGTGAATCTTGGGGTTAAGAGTTGCCAGGAGCGTGATCTTAGGCATCTCCAGCAGGAAGATCAGTTCAAAACGTGGAATGACGAAGAACGTGTCCTCCTTTGTCAACACCTTCCTAATAAAGGTAGAAGAGGGAGCAAGTACCTTTCCAACAAGGAGAAAAATGGGAGATGTTAGAAGCATGATGGCTTAAGAGCAGGGTCAGTCCAGATGGTATAAACTTGGGGCCACCACTGATTTGACTGACACACAGTAAATCTTGTAGCACTGAGTTTATGAGCAATACAGGGATCACTTCTAGGAGGATGGAGGGTGTAGTTAAATATAAGAAACCCATGAAATACAGAGTCATGTGTTTTACTGGATGAATCACAATGCTTTGCATTAACTTAATGCCATAGTACTTCCTGGCTTATAATTCTGTAAGGTAAAGCACTTTCTCAAAGGAGTCTATCGGAAAGCCACATGATTTCAGCTGTTTGTTGAGCTTGATAAATGTTTCCAAAGATATAATCAAAATGTTTTTCTATTGATTAAAGAAGCATAAATATTAAAACTATCCATAGAGACATTTAAGTGTAATTAAAAGATTGTTATGCTTTAAAGTGTACTCTAATAAATGATATATAATGCTCATGATGGCACTATGAACTAGAGGACATGGGTCATCTACATCAATAATAGGAAAAGTGGATTATACGCCTTCTGGCTCATTGTTCTTGTTTGTTTTGTTTGATTTTGTTATTCCTTCAAGGTTGGGTCTCCTCAAGGCAAAAATCCTGATGATTTGCTTCAGTAAAATTTTGCTTTTGTTATCTTTGCATTTTAATAATTGTCAAATATTTACAACTTCACTCTCTTACTGTGGCAGTCATACATGTCACCCAAGATACCCAATCAATGAATGTTACAATGAAAAATGAGAAGGAAAAAAATGTTATTCTCTGAACTCCACAGCTTAAGGAGTTATGTGGATCTACCTATAGAAACGTGAACTTACACTCAAGTTTTTCTATTACTTGAATTAGGGAGGACTGTTTGTTTCAGTGATTTTTGTTAATGGTGCTCTGAAGGAAAAGCAAAAGTTTGCTATCCTGGCATGTATTACCTCAGAAGGGGGTTGCAGGGAGGGGGGAAAGGCACTCAGTGAGTTTAAATGTCAGGCCTTAAAAAATATGATACTGCCCAGGCTCACAACTTGGTGATATTTGCAGTGAAAAGTAGTTACCAAGAGGATTAAAATTCAAGCATTTTGGCAATATCCAATTTAGAGCTTTACACCAGTCAGGCCTGCCCTCTTCCTTCATTACCGTTAAAAACACCTTTTTTTCTTATGCACTCCCAGATCCCCACACTCCTGTTTCCCCCTCCTGAGTGAGCCCACCACCCTTCCCCATCTCCAGTCTGGCATCAACAGTTCCCCTCACTCCTAATCTTTCCTCCAGTTCCTCAGGGTCCTCCCCTCCTTGCAGTCTCTTCACTGAATGTTGCCTCCACTTCGACTTCAATAAAACCTTGACATTCACCTGAGGATAATTCTTTTCTCTGCCCATTTCTCCCACATTACACAGACTAGGAAAAGCCCAGAAAATTTATCGTTTCCCACTCCTGCTTCTGCACCATTTCTTCCCATCTCATACAAAAGTCTCACTACTAGAATTTATGGCATCCAGCTAGTTTAATTTTTCCATTCTTTGTGGCCCTGATGTAATCCATGTCCCAGATTTCCAGTCTTTGGTACCAGGCTCCATTTCCTTTCTACCTCATATCTCATCATCATCCTGGATGACTTCAATGTTCCTGAGGAAAATTTGCCACAACTGCTTACAGCTTTTGCCTCAACTGTTGCTTCCACAGTTACACATCAGGCTGTTTCATAATACAGAAGTCTGTGATCTTAAACCTCCATATTCCTTTCTCAGAACTTCTATCTTTGCTTCATTTCTTCTACTTGCTCAAGATCACAAATGCCTGCCCCAGCCTTCCTCTATTTGATGACCATTACCTCCACCAGACTTCATCCTTCGCCTTTCCAGACCCTAAGGACATCATTGCATCATCTGAGTTATTCTCCTAACTTCCTTGGCCACTCACTCATCCTTCAGCTATACCTGCATGGCAGACCTCCAAACCAGAGGCAGGACTCTTACCACCCAACTTCTCTACTCTTTTACTGTGTCTATTGAGTTCAACTAGAGAAAACCATAAAACCATGATGAAAGCCATTGTAAACTTATGGTTTATCACCTCAGCAGTGGCCTCATTCTCAAAACTCACACAGTATTCCAGATGGACCACTCCTTCCAAAACCTAATGCTCCTTACTTCACAAGTTCATACCTGATAGCTCAATTGGTAAAGAATCCACCTGCAATGCTGGAGACATTTGATTCCTGGGTCAGGAAGATCCGCTGGACAAAGGATAGGCCACCCACTCCAGTATTCTTGGGCTTCCCTTGTAGTTCAGCTGATAAAGAATCCACCCGCAATGTGGGAGACCTGGGTTTGATTCAGTATTCTTGGGCTTCCCTTGTGGCTCAGCTGATAAAGAATCCGCCTGCAATGTGGGAGACCTGGGTTCGATTCCTGGGTTGGGAAGATCCCCTGGAGAAGGGAAAGGTTACCCACTCCAGTATTCTGGCCTGGAGAATTCCATGGACTCTATAGTAGGGTCACAGAGTCAGACTCAACCAAATGACTTTCCTAAGTTTATGCTTAAGATATGTTTCCTTCACCTCACACAATGCTTGTCTCTTTATTCTTGTGTGTACTTAACTTCTGAGAGGAAGCAGTCCACCCTCGTGCTCCATTAAATTTCTCTTGCTAAAGTTACCAGTGGTATCCCACCAAAGCCAAGTCAATTCTTGCCTTACCTCATACTGGATACTGTAATCATGACTCTCTGGAACCTCTTGATTCATCTGATCTCTTATCTTATTCCATTCCCTTTGATTCACTTGAAAGCTTCCTCTTCCCTGAATGTTGTTATTCATCAGAATTCTTTTCACGCCACATACTTTCCCTACATTACTGTATTCATGTGCAAAACTTTTTCTATCACCCAGTAGTGGTGACACTCCACCCTCTTTTCCTGCTTTCTCTTACCTGGACTTTCAAAATGGGTGGCTAACTGATCTCCCTGCTTTAAGTCTCACATCCCCCCATTCTCCAAGCCTAGCCTGTGTACAGCTGCCAAAGTTATTTAAGATAGTGGTTCTCACCAAAATCCACTCACTGCAGGGGTAGGGCTTGATAATTTCCAACAAGTTCCCAGGTAGGTGATCCTTATGCTGCTGGTCCAGAAATTACACTTCCAGAACCCTTGACCTGAGAAATCTTGGGTCATCCTGTCTTCAGCTTATAAATCTCTCATTAATGATGTCCTTCTGTCCACTTAAGAACTATCTTAAGTGCTTGTGAAAAGTGTTTATTACTGGGATTCACCCTCAAGATCCTTAGTAGATCTGATGCAGCCCAAGAATCACTCTTTTGACAATCTGTGACCTACAAGATAATAAAAATCTGAACCACTTAATGTGGAATTCAAGTTCCTCTGCAATCTAGCCTAGCTCTTTAGCATTACTGAACTCTTCCTTAAAATCTGGGTTTTTATATATACTGTTCACATTGCATGAGCCCTTCCTCCCTCACCTCTGTAGTAAACTAGTGCTCCTCCAAAAGGCATCACGTGTGTGACTGGTGCAGCGTAGCATCTCGACACTCCAGTTCCCCAGCAAAGCTGATCACTTTTCTGCACTCTCTTGCATGTACTTCCTTGACTAAACACCTTTGTGTTATAATTGACTGACTCCTCTGCCTTTCTAGTTAATGTACTCTGAACATCAGCATCTCTGGTACTCAACAGCATTTATCACATAGTAATTGCTCAATAAACAGAAATGAGAGGGACTGTGTAGAGGAAATTGATAGGGAGGGAACGGAAAGCAACTTAGGAAACATGGAATCACAGTACACATAATTGAGGAGTTTCCATCATGCTAATGCATGTTACCCACCCTCCTTAACTCAGACACATTTACTCACCTTAAGCCATCCAGACAACTGGTCAAGCATCTTCCCTTTTGCAGTATCCCAAGTTCACCTAACTGACCTATACCATTTTTTTCACATACTATTTCCCAATAATTAACAATTTTAAAAAAGCTATTTAATGGGCATGCATCTCCCTCATCACTAAATAAAGATGGTGTCCTTTCACATGACCCCTAAGAAACAGGATACACAAGTTACTAGTAATTCTCTCCTCTGTCTGACTGTGACACCTACAAATGTCAGCCGAAATAGGTAGACAAAACTGAAGGGTTTTATTTCTGCTGCTGTTGTATCTGGAAGGAGAAGGGGGTAACGTGCAATTCTGTTAGTCAAATTTTATTTTTATTATATTTGCTCATTTGTTTGGCCAGGCTGGCATCTGGCCCTTCTGTGCTATTTCTTTAGAACATAGCCAAGACAAGTCAAACCGGAAGGAGGAATCCTGTCAGCTTTCAAGACCAGCCTATTAATCTCTAACTGGTTACCTGGGCTACTTTACAGTCATAGAACCAATTCACGGTCATTGTGATGAAACATCTTTGTGCCTCGGCCACCCATTTTACTCTTAGCTGTCAAGTAATTTCATCAAAATGTTAGTCAAAAGAAGCATATCTTGGGATTCCCCCAGTGGTCCAGCAGTTAAGACTCCGTCTTCCAATGCAGGGGGCATGAGTTCAACCCCTGGTTGGGAATTAAGATTCCACATGTTGTGCAGTGTGGCCAGAAATAAAATAATACAATTTTAAAAATTAAAAAAAGCAGCATATCATCAAGAGTCTAAAGGAAAGTACACTGAAATGGCAGCTGTGCCACCTTCCCCCACTCCAAGAACCAACATATGTAGGCTGAACCACTTTACAAAAAGCAACCAACAAACTGGTAGTTATTTTTCCAGTGTACCACTATTACTCGGGCTTCCCAGGTGGCACTAGTGGCAAACAATCCGCTTGCCAGTGCAGGAGACATAAGAAACGTCGGTTCAACCCCTGGGTCGGGAAGATGCCCTGGAGGAGAGTATGGCAACTCACCCCAGTATGCTTGCCTGGAGAATCCCACGGACAGAGTCGTCTGGTGGGCTACAGTCCATGGGGTCACAAAGAGTTGGACACGACTGAAGCAACTTAGCACATAGCACACAAAATTGCTCCTACCTGAGGGACTATCTCCTTGAGGATGCCTTCCACTGGTGCCACTCCTAGTACTATTTCCTTATTCTGACTTACTTTCTCTTTACCACACTTATCACTACTAGCTAGAGATATTATATATGTTTATTTACCGCATATTTCGCACCTCCCATTCCGCATACTGTCAGCTCTATGAGGTAGGCCTTTACTTTTCTTATTCGCTGCTATATGCCCAGTGCATAAAATAGTGCCTGGTGGTCAACACTTATTTGTTGAATGACTGAATACACTCAGAATGAATTCCAAATAATGTAACTTAAAAAAAAAAAAGTATATCCATCAAAATTTAAGGAAACAATGGTCACACACAGCAGTCACTTTGGGTAGCTATATACACACCTATTCCTCACAGTGCTGTCTTTGCTGAAACCTGTTGGGAACTCTTTCAGAGCCAGTATAGGAATTATATGATTATTTGTTTTTACTTCATAAGCCATATTGTGTTTCAGCTGTCTTTGCTGAAATCTGTTGGGAACTGTTTTCAGAGCCAGTATTAGGAATTATATGACTATTTGTTTTACTTCAAAAGCCATATTGTGTTTCACCAAAAGCTTCACAGTGTAAAAAGGTCAAAATGAACATAGAAAACACATGAAAATATATTTCAGGCTCTCAAGACAAGGCTCAGAAATTTAGTTGACTAGTGATATCAACTAAGTATATCCCCTTTTAAGAAAATGGACTGAAAGGGGTTAATACTCAGACATAAGGGTTCTGGAGTATGAAATTAAGAACACATACAGATCAAACTACTTGAAGATAGAGGTAACTTTTCATATTTCCCTTCTACTCATAACTCCAAATATGCCATGGTAGGGGGGTTGCTGCTAGACTGCATCCATCCCTCCAGTTACTTGAGTGTCTTCAACCTGCCAGACCCCAGGCCAGGGGATCTGTGCTCAACTTCTCCCACTGATCTAGTCACACCCAGCTTCTTCATAAGTCTGGACACTCTATCCTGTCCTTAAAAGTATTATTTCAAAACAGCTAACAAGAAAAGGAAAATCTTTTCAAGCAAAAGAAGTGGAAGAACAGGGAAAATGAGCGTAATATCCTGTTTTAGAATAAGAGCTTTCACTAAAATATATTTAAATGTCATAGGGCAGACAGAATGCTGAGTTCCTACCTCAGAAATGCTTCTTCCCAGTAGGCAACAAAGAGAACCCATCAGGACTTAAACCCACTCTTGCCCCATGCACTCCAATACTATCTGCCAGTCAAAAAACAAAAGATAATGAGTACTGTCAGACAACTCCACTGATCTCTCTGTAACAATAAGGCCAGCCAAAGACTAAAGATGAGGAGGACTGGAAGGAAAGCAGACACACAAAAGGTACCATGTCAAGTGGTATATGACGTGTGTTCAGAAATCAGTGAGTTATTCCAGGGCCATACAAACAAATCAATCTCTTTACTAGAGAGGCGCACCTCTCCTCTGTATATTAGTCAAATATACTAACACATGAAAGATCACATCACCTTGTTTATGGATACATTTAATATCCCTTGCCCTTCCCACCTTTCAAAACATAATAGTATACAAAATATAAAATATCTTAAATATTTATAAAAATCGCAAGAAAAAAATAGAACGTATGAAAATATTTTTATCTGAGTTCTCCCTCATTGTTGAGAGGCAGCTTAGTTTGCCTTGAGTTCATAACTGTTGAGCGGATAGGAGTATGCCCTGCCTAATACTATTCTGTCCCGGAGGAGCTTAAATAAAACATAGTAGTTGCAGAAGAGGATGAGAGCCATGGAAAGTGTGTGGTTCCACTTCTCTGACCGCAGCAAGGAATAGAGCTGGTAGAAGACAACACTGCCCTCAATAAGGATAAGCAGATTTAACAGCCTTAATGGACGATGAAACAGGAACTGTAAGGAAGTTAAAAAGCAAAATGTTATTTCATAGAAAAGACGGCAGTTATTCTCAAATTTTTTTCTAAAATCATTTTACAGTTATAGGCTCCTATGTACACTAACAAGTAGATCTGCTTACTGAATGTCAATCAGGCAATTTCTTGCTATAGAGATCCAAACCCATTCTTTTTTGCTCAAGGTATAATGAAATACATTTTATTTCAATAACCCTGAGACACAGAAAGGGATTTATCCAAAAGAACTCTTTCTCAAAAAAAAAAAAAGTTTTTCCTAGATTATATCTTATCTCAAATATTTTACTTGAGTAACCACTTAAAATGTAAAAATCATTGGTTTGTGGGCTGATCTAAGACATAAAAACCTACACTAAACAAGTCTGGAGGGAGGGGTGGTAATATAAGTTGAAATATCAATACAGTAATTTCTTAATTTCTTAAACTGTTACCCACCAAGCTGCTTTCTTTTGCCCAGTTTTTCTGGATACTGAGAAGTAGGGTATATAAAGACAGAACATTGAAGAAGGAAGGAAAAATTAGTTAGAATTAAGAGACTGGCTAAACACAGAGCTCCAAGTTCATCACTCTAAGAGGCTGAATCCTAGTTGACTAATAAAAATGTAATATGAATAGAAGACAGTGGTCACAGACTGCAAACTGTGCTAATGGTAATTATCAGATCTAAAAGAATAAGTTAGACCTCGGGGCTCAAATCTGAGAATAAAGCCAAATAAATCATCACAACAGCTCTGAAAGGTTTAACTGGGTTCTCGGGAGTCTTCTGCAGGAGAAAGAACATGTTTACCCTGGATTTTATTACATGATCTCCAGTAATACCATGTATAATACTGGCTCAGAATTAACATTCTAAAAGAAAACATCAGGCAATTTCAGATTCTGTGGCAATTATACCAAATATAATTGTGTAGGTGGTCTATAAACTGAATGAGTAAAAATGTGAGGACAGCCAGTTACAGGTAGCAAGCCCATTCTAAACTTCGGTGTGCCTTAAGAATCATTTCCGATATATGTAAATAATGCAAATTCCTAGGATTCTTCAGAAATCTGACTCTAAGGGACCCAACCACCACTCTGAGAAGCATTGATTTACGCATTTGGTCACACAAAATCAGTAATAAGTTCCTTAATCTTTCTTCTATGGTTTCCACCTGATTCTTCAGTGGTCCAACACTAGCAGGGAAAATACTTATTTTTCAAGCAGGAAATTTTAATAAACTATCTGGTTACTGTCGGCTTCCAGGGGACCATAATGACCAACAGATGCCATAAGCAGTCTGTGGAATTCAGCTGGCTGAATGAAATATTCTGTGAGAAACCAGATGTTTGTGCAGTTATAACCTAAGTCCACTCCTCCATCTTAAGGCAATCCCACAGGAGTCAAAGAGATTGTTGTAGTTCCCTCATTCAAAGGCCTTCCACCTCGGCCCACCCACTCCTACTTATAAGCATCCTGTCCTGATGCAAGTTTCCAGGATTTAATGAAAAAGTCCTTAGTACTGAACACTCGAAGAACCAGAATGTCCAAGTACCCTGATAAGGAACTGGGAAGGATGAAGGGAGGGATGGGAGGGAGAAAGGGATTCAAGTATCAAATGAATAAATGAATGAATAAAATCTCCCAATTCTTTTTCAGAGTATGATCCCCATTCAAAGGCAATGCAGTGCATTTTGGGCATTTTTACTGAAAGCAGTTCCCTGCATGTACCTTCTATTCCCCACTCCCATTAATCAGTTTGTCTTTCTTTAATAAGTAAATATTGCTCCCTCCTAGAGCCAGAATTTCTGGAAAACTGAAAGATCAAACAGAACATAACCCAAGAAATAAATCAAATGGGACAGAAACTGGCTTTAGTGGGTATCTATTGCTTTTTTCCTTTCAAACTTTTAAGCCTTTTTTCCTTTTAATTCGAAAAAAGGTAAAAGACCACAGATCATGTCATCTGCCTGTGTTTCAAAGGGGAAGTCTAAGTATTTTAAGGAGATGACATACATGAGAAATAACCCAAACTAAAATCATCACATTATTACTATATTAAATATTGCATAATGATACATAGATATAATAGGGATACTGCTAAACCAAACTATTACAAAATTAAAGACTAAGATGAAAATGGCAGTCTTAAATAATTGTGTACGTCTTTCAAGTAATACTAGACTCAACAAATTCCATTGTAACTAGAATAACCAGTCAAGCTATTAAAGTTGAGATACTGGCATTTCACCTTCAATCTGCCTTTCAGAAGTATTCCCAAAGGACAGAGGCCATTACAGTAGTAAAATTACCCTATATTAATGTCCTAGTATGTGCTATACTCTGTGCTAGATGTTTCACACAGAGTGGCCTCCTAACACTCCTAAGCTTATGTTTGAAAAGAAATAAGCGGTACTTGCATAAAAGCGGGCATGGGATACATCTGAAGGCACTGCCACGTTGTAAGGCCCCACGGCTCTATATAAGCATCTGCTGTGTCGCACCAACACCCCTTGAGGCCATATTGTATTTTCTGACCAACTAAGGGAGAAAGAAATGCAATGTTAGCATATTGGCAATTATAGATAAGATAGTGTCTGGCAAAACCAGCTATGTTTCTATGGAAAGGATTAAGTATTCAAGTCTTCATCTGCCTGAATTCTGAAAAAACAGTAATTCCATGGTCAGACTGGAAGGAGTTAGAAAGGATTTATTATAACTTCACTGCTATATTTAAAGAGAAAAGTTAACTGCAAAGTTAACTCAGTGTCAAAGGACTTAAGAGGCTTAGGAGAACAAGCAGAAACAAATGTGTAAGTAAGGCATCTATGAGCCAGAAAATCAAGTGGACTGTCACCTCAATCCCAAGTGAGCAGAGTCCACTGGTAGAAATGCTAGAGGGAACAAACAAGAGGAAAGTGGATGGCAACAAGACGAGTGGAGAAATTAACACATTATCGAACTAGCGTGACATGTACTGCAGAATTACATCCCACACACTACAGAAAATCTACTCATTCATCACACATCTCAAGTGCTTCATACTGTGAGAAGCTACACAGAAGGATACAGAGACACACAAGGCTCCAGCACACAGACTTCTCTTTTTGCTGCTTTCCTGGTTTATCTTTATAGAGGTCTCTCTAGGAAAAAGAAGTCACGGAAGAAGCTTCACTCTTTCCAGCACCAACATAATGGAGTTGGGGTGGGGATGGGGGATCTTCAGGTTAAACTTTTTGTAAAAAAAATCTTAAGTTAATTCATCTCTTCCTGATTTTGGAAAGGTTAGTTTCCTAGGGTAAGAACTGGGACAGCATTTTAAATATGTTAAAGAAAAAAAAAAAAGTCTAGCACCCTGAAGCTTTCCCAGTTCAGAAAATTTCCATCAGCCTTGCTCACACTTACCAGCATTAAAGTGAAGACACACCTCATGGCCATGTGCCATCAGGAGCCTGAAGATGTACAGTACTAGCACTGTGCATTGGATTTTCAATTTTTATTGAAATCTGTCCTTTGCCCACAGTCAGGTTTCTTTTCAGCCTGGCCCAATCTCTTTCAGTTCCTGGGCTTGAAGGCCTGTGCTAATCTGTATCAGACATCAAGGCAAATAATTGAAGGGAGCACTCTGAGGGGAAGAGGGGAAGGGAATGTCACCTTTAATTAGGAACCTTTAATTTCCTAATTTAATTAGGAAAGAATTTCTAGGTGATGAAGTTTGTGAAATGTTCAAATTATAACAGGGAGGAAGATGAAGATGGTCCAGGTCTGAGGGAAAGGCATGATGAAGGTCTCAGAAGCAAGACAATAAAAAGATTCTAAAGTCAGTCATTTTGGACCATAGGACCATGCAGAGAAATGACTGACGGGGGACACAATGAAGGAATACTCAGGAAGAACTCAATTAGGGGCAGTTTCCATTTGATTATAGGAAAAGCAGAGCAGCATTCACTAGTGAGTTTAGGGAAAGAAACGCACAGAGAGGCAGGCTAATGCAACAACAAAACAAAGGAAAAACCAAAAATAAGTAAACAAAAAATAAAAATGCCGGCTAGGAAAATTACTAGAGCAAATTTACATTTATTAGAGAGAAAAGACGAGAGAAGCAAAGTCCAGCTGCCTAGGACAATTAGCTAGCAGCTATTTAGCTGTGGCAATGAAAACGAGATGAATCTGTCTTCTAAAGAAAATTAAAAATATATCATGAGTCTTTGAATTTGGGCAAACGGTTAGGACTGAAAGAAAACTCCAAGATGATAGTTTGGGAAACAAATTACACACTCTAGAGTGACTGGGCAGTTGAAAGGTAGAAGGCATTTGAGGAGGGACTGGGGATGGTGGTGGAAATGAGTTAATGTTCCCTGCTTTCAGTTTAGAGTGATGACAAGCACCCATGTGGGCAAAACTAAAAATTAAATGTTCAAAGCCAAGAACAAGAATGACATACAAAGCAAATAAACATGGTCAGCAGCATGTAAAAAGGTGTTAAATGGTTTTATCTTCTAACCTACTTACATGTGCTGTGGAGCATTGCTGTAGGAGCCGTGTTCAAGCTTCTGCCACTTGCCCAGGTGAGCAGCTGATTTATGCAGCAAATCACAGTACTTGGATGGCAGCAGCTGTGTGGTGAGCATGACAAAAGCATTGATCCACACCATAATGAGGTGCTCACATGACCAGCGCATGTCATAGTACTGGGTACTCTGGAAGAGATGAGAAGAGAGAGAGATGATCATGTGCTGGCGAGCAAGAAGGCAGGGATGGGTGCGTGTACATACGCCCTGCAGACAATGCCAATCTGAGTCACACATGCATTTGCTGTCCTGCTGTCCGTGCAGAAAGTTCAAGAGCAGAGTCCTCCAATATCCTGCAACCTGACTTTCTGGCTGCATGAGTTAGGGTTGAGAGGGAGAGGCAATGATACTTGAAGTCCTTCCTTTCTAGAAGAAGTGAATGCTCTCTGGGAATGACCACTCCAGCTGCAGATGTGCTGCTCAATGGGTGAAGGAAGGGCACTAAAATGACCCAAAAGATTTTGGGCCCAAGTGACATCCAGACCATTTTTCTCTTCTACCAAAATAAAGTTTAAATAAAGGTTAGATTAAATTCAAGGAAACTCCTGATGACCATGTTAAGATCAACCATGGTAGGCTGTATTTTACTGAAACTTCAGTCCTCTTACACTACCATACACTGATTCTAAGTACAAGTTTATTCTCTCCAGAAACTGGGGTTGGGGGAAATCTAAAAAAAAGAAAGAAAGAAAAAAAAAAAACAAGAGGGGACCACCACAGGTGCATCACAGATATGGAAATATCTATCCACCAACCAGGTATTGGTGCACTCCAGATGCAGCCGAACTCCACCATCCAGGCTGCCGAAGGGGAGACAGAGAAAAGGGGGATTAAATAAGAAATACCCAGTTTAGTCATCTACACACAAATCCAGGAGGCACGGAAAAGCACATAACCACTTACCTTCACAAAACACAGGGGAAGGAACGCAACATAGTAGGCACTGAAGAGAGAGTTGAAGAGAACTTCCTTGATCCTGTGGTTGAAATCTGCTTTCAGACATTCCACTTCATTGCGAATGAGGTCAGGAGACAGTGGGCAGCTGTGGGTGGGGATGGGTGTGGCATTATTAAACTGTTCTTTTAGAGACTCCAGCAATAAGGAGAGGAAGTCCTTGGATTTCGCCAAGCCACCCACAGTTGAGGCACTTTCCTCTACTGTCTGGTGCTGAACCACATAGGGAAAGTCTGTGAGAAGGAGATGAGCTCTACTATCTTGGTGGAAACAGCAGAGAGGAACATAAACACCAAACCTGTAGAAAAAGAGGAGTATAAAAATGAGACCACAGATGCCACCTAATATCAAAGCTCATAACTATGTTAGTAAAATAGTCATGATTCTTTAGAATGAACCTAACATAATGGGGACTTGGCTGATGGCAAATTCATTATCTGGGAAGCTCTTTAATTTCTTCCCACAAAGGCAATATATATTCACTGTAGGATAAGAAACTACAAAAAAATCATGACAATTACCTAGAAACCATCATTTTTCTAATTTTTACAATTGGGTGCACAGGCTTTGTTTTTTCTATGTTTAGCTTCACACAGTATCAACTGTTTTGTATACTACTGTTTTAACTTTGGGTGTGCGATTATGTAGCTTGTATGTACTGAGTATTTTCTCATGTCATTAAATGTTTTTGTTACCAATTCTAAAAGGTACTACAGTGCCCTCATATAGCTATACCATACTTTACCTATTTCTCTCTTGTTAGAAACATACTATTTCTTATTTTCCACTATCGTAATTACCAATAGAATAAATAATTTCCCACACACATCTCTGTGTACATCTGGTATTTTTTGAAGGGTTGCCTTTTACTTCCAGTTTTCTCTTTTTAGTGACGGGGCTCCCCTGCCTCCCCACAGCATCCTCATATCACCACCCTAGTTCCCCTTGGTTATTTTTTCCCACTGAACTGGTAAGATCATGTATTTTACATGTTTATTAGGTTTTTTATTTGGTGTTTTTTTCTGTTGGTCTAACCTCCCCTTACTACAATGTAAAAAGCTCCAGGAACCAGAGATTTTAATCTGTTTATTAGTTCACTGCTATATATATATATCCTTGATATCTATAATAAATGCTGAAACATAGTAGGCACTAAATAAATACCTGATAAGATTAATAAAAACAATTCAGAAGTACAATAGATAAATTTTTACAGGTAAAATTACTTGGCTAGAGGACTAAAAATTTTTGAGGCTTTTCATAACTTCTTATAGTTACTCGAAATTTTGGTTCCTTAAAAACATTTTAAACACTTCCCTAAGTCTTGAAAAACTTCCACATTGTAACCTAGGGTCTGTATTATAAATAATGTGGTCATTTCACTGATATAAATTTAAATATTAAAAATAGCAAATAAAAAGACATCTTATTTAGTTATAAATTTTATTTTTAAAAAAACTAACATGTCACTTGTTCATAGTTCCCTATAGAGGGAAGAGGATGAGTTTATTACTGATTAAGAGGATGGTGAGCAGCAGCTCTGGGATCCAAAGTGAATGTGCCGTGGAGCAGCAGAATGGGAGGGGAGTAAATGCAAAAGTATCAGGCAAAGCTCACACATGTGCAAAACTGCAAAAGCTAGAGAAAGCTGCAAGTTCAATACTGCTGAAACCACACATGCAGGAGTGGGGGTGAGAGCTGGGGTGTGTAGTAGACTGCAGTGATGGCCCCATTTCTTTACCCTTCCCAGTAGTTTCACCCACTGGCACGTAACTGCACAGTCCTCCTTCCACGTGTGCAGTGACCCTGCCTAATCTCCATGCTGGGCGCAACAGTGTGATCTGTTTTGGCCAATGGGCTGTCAGCAGACATGCTAGGATGAGAAACTTTAAATGGGCTTGTACATGCAGGCTTGTTCTCTTGCCACTCTGTCGGCTTCACGTACCATGTCCAGAGAAGGTTGCCAGAGCATGAGCGACTCATGGAACAGGGCTTACTTGTCCTAGCTGCCTAAACAGACAGCCATCAATCTGAAACATGTGACTGCACCCAGCTAAGATGAGACTGGGAGAGCCTCTTAACTCCCAGCTGATCCCAGCATACGCACAATAAATACACAGAGTGGGATGTATGCTGCCACAACTCTGCGGATGTTTGTTACAGCGTCATATGTCAACAGCTAACTGATACAGGGTAGTATCAAAGGCTTAGAGCATGGAGAGTTTTTTGAAGTACAAAAATGATTCATTAAAGAATTTTAAAGAGGGTCAGTAAATATATTTAGACATAAAATCTGTTTGAATTACATGCTTATTTCATTGTTTTACAAGGGTATGGACAGCCTCCAAAACTAAGCTTCTTTACACATCTAAAAAGAAATGAAAAAGTTTGCTAGTCATTCTGATGATGGTAATCCTCTTCAGTCTAGCCAAAATATTCATTGATATATCCATATATTAGCCTTTCAATTTAGATATAGTTAATCTTCTAAATGATTCAATCAGATATTGCTGGTAAACAGAATAACTAAATAAAATGTTTTCAACATTTCAACAGGTGAAATGTTAATCTAGAAATACAGAAACAACTGATGTAAAATATACACCTTATAAGGAATCTGAATCATGAAAAATGAAGTTTATAACAAGAAAATTCATTCTGTATGAACCAAGTTGATGAGTGCTTTAAATAACTGTTTAAGCATTATAATTAGAACCTTACAGAGTACAACCAATATAAAGACTCTTCCTGCCACAAAGTCAGACTTGGCTGCACAGTCTCTGAGTATGTCTTTATTTTATACAGTCACGACACATATAAATTCATGCTTATGTCATAGCATCCTAAATGGTATAAAGCAATGATTCTCAAATTTGAGCTAGCATCAGAATCATCTGGAGGACTTGTCTTAAAAGACAAATCGCTGGGCCACACTTTCTAGAGTTTCTGTTTCAGCTTGGGGTTGTTCTGAGAATTTCTAACAAATTTATAGGAGGTAGTGATGCTCTTGTTCTGGGAGCCACATTTTGAGAACTATTGAATTTAGAGTAATGGTTAAGACAATGGCTCTGGAATCAAAAAGACCTGGGTCTTTCTCATTAATTGTCTAACCATAGGAAAATTTGTCAACTGCTTAATCTGTCTTTACCTATGTCAAAAATTGCTAATTGTCTGCCAATAGCTACTGTTCTGTTCTTCCATAGCAACAGAAATTTTAGTTGAGATACAGCTCCCCTGCTAAAGACTCAGTTTTCCAGACTCCCTTACTATGTATTCTACTAGGGAAAGTGGAGCAAAAAGATAACAGAAGCTTGAGTCCTGACACCATGGAGCTACTACAACTATCCAACGTAAGTTAAATACAACTGTACAGGAGAGGAATAAATTTCTAACTTTTTAAAGCCTCTAGTATGTTAGATCTGTTATAGCAGATTAAATATACTACCTCCTGGGTAACTGTAATGATTTCATGAGGTGATGTTTATAAGCACCACCTAGCCCAACACTTAACACACAATAAGAATTGAATAAATGATAGCTATCTGTTACATCTAATGAAGAAGGTTTTAGCCAAATATATTCAAATTAAAAAAACTATGCAAGATATTTAGTTTAATAAGGTAATATCTACAATAAAATACCACAATTCAACCACCAGAATGGCTAAAATTTTTCAAATGGAAAACATTAAATGCTGACAAAACTGTGTAGCTGTCAGACTCTTATTACAGTATTGGTGAAAGGATAAAATGATACCACTTCTTTGGGAAAAAGTCTGATAGACTCTTATTAAACTAAACATACTCCTACCTTGTGGCCTAGCAATGTCACTCCTACATATAACTCTCCCAAGAGAATGTAAAGGTAGCTTTACAAAAAAAGACTTGTATAAGAATGTGTATAATCGTGTTTTTTTTTTAAAGAGTAGTCAAAAACTAGAAACAACCCTGATGTCGAACAAGAGGAAAATAAACTGTGGTATATTCAGCAATGAACTATTACTGATAATATGTAACCACAGACAAATCTCAAAAACAACACGCTGAGTCAAAGATGGCTTGAAAGTGTACGTATTGTACAATTCCATTTATATGACATTCTAGAACTGGCAACCTCATCTCATGGTGGGGGAAAAAAATAATCAGAACAGTGGTTGGCTCTGGGATGCAAAGGGTGGGGTTTGACTGGAAAAGGACATGAAGGAATCTCTGGAGTAATGGTGACATTCCATACTAGGATGAGGTTTTGATTTACACAGGTATATGCATTTCTCAAAACTCAGCAAATGTACACAAGATTTGTGAATCTGACTGTATATGAATTTTATATGGCAAATAAAGCTAATGAAAATCTTCTCCGCTGGTACTGCTCAGGAACAATCTTAGATTGTATCTATTGCCCTAACTGTATTCCAGTTTAGAAAATAAATTATATGGTCACCTTCAGAGAAGGCAATGGCACCCCACTCCAGTACTCTTGCCTGGAAAATCCCATGGAGAGAGGAAACTGGTGGGCTGCAGTCCATGGGGTCGCTAATAGTCGGACATGACTGAGCGACTTCACTTTCACTTTTCACTTTCATGCATTGGAGAAGGAAATGACACCTCACTCCAGTGTTCTTGCCTGGAGAATCCCAGGGACAGGGGAACCTGGTGGGCTGCCATCTATGGGGTCGCAGAGAGTCAGACACAGCTGAAGCGACTTAGCAGCAAACTTCAGATTTGCATTGAAGAATTTCATTTCCCTCCCTTTTATACCATCATCTGGCATGACCCAAATAATTTCTTAACACTTACTAATAAAATAGTAAAACTGGAGTACTCACGGGTAGCCAAGGAAAAGGAGATTGAGGACTGAATGGCTTCGGAAGAGATTGACGAGGGTCCAACAAAGTACCCATCCACACAAAGTAAGTAGCACCAAGCGAGCTGATATCAGAACCATGTAGTGAATCATTGATGATGCACCCGCCTTAGTGGCCTATAAGTTTGGAAGCACCAAAAATAAAATTTATAAATGACCTTACTCAAAAGCAATGTGACTCCAGTAAGGACTTAGTAAATTTAGAGGAAGATAAGCTGGGGGGTAGGGGGGCGGGGAGGGGAGGAAGGAAAGGAGAAAAACTGCCCATCCTGCCTTATTTTCCTCTTTCCTGAATTTTCAGATCATTCCATGCAGTTTAGCTGTTTCCTCCTTACATTCCCATGGTGCCTCACACAGACCTCCACACAAGTTCTTATGAAATTGCCTAATTTATTTACACTGGGGCTTCTCAAAGCATGTTTCATTAACCACACTTATCAGAATCACTGGGGTTGCTCACTGCACATGGAAATTCCTACTTGCTTTCATCATCAGGTATAGGGAACAAACTCACAAGTTAAGGAACCTGTATTTTAACAACCCACCAAGTGATTTTTATATACATAAAAATAGTGAGCCACTAATTTCACTCCGGACTAGAGGGCAATGGCCTCAACAGCACCAACAGGGTTTCTATTTTTCTTTGAATCTCTCCCCTAATATGCTTGCTGAATTAATGTTTAATCAATTATGGAAACTTCAAAAAATAATGAGATATTCTTTGACAAATCCCTAAATAAATAGAAGTTGCTTTTTTTTTTACTTTAGCAAACATGAAAATAATGCATCGTCCTTACTTCTAGATCTTCGCATCACAGCTGTTCAAATACTCTTCTTTAATCCTGAATCTTTAAAACTTTAAATCTTTAAAACTTTAAAACATCTTTAAATCTTTAAAACTATGGTTTCTTACTATATTTAATATAAGAAACCATGAGGCTCTGCAATGTCATTTTCTTACAAACTGAACCAGGAAGGAGAGAATGAGTGAAATGCAGGGGAAAATGACAGATTCTTATAAGCTTTGGAACAGCAATGTCAGAACTCAGAAAAACAATTCTCTGGAGTCAATAGCACATGGAAAAGGAGGAGTTTTCCAGGTACCTCCTATGTATCCATTTATTAGTTCACCCAACATGAACTATCAATACACAGCATAAATAATATAACAAAATATATGCTGTTTGTGTAGTTACTTATAAAAGCATAGAAGCAGTTGATTAATACTACTGCCCGAGCCTCAATACTGTGAAGTAGGCTCAAGCTGTTCTCAGTAATAGCATGGCAAATAGTGGCATATTATTCCCGATACATACTTCATGCCAGTGTACCTCATGTGTCAAAGTGAAGAGAAGGCATTTAAGCCACTGGAATGACTTCAGTGCCTCCACTCTCAAATGTTAAGGGTTAATTAACAACAACAAAAGAAAGGCTGTTTCTGCCTAGTGTCACCATAGCAGAACCTGAATGTATTTATAATTTCTGCTATTATAATTTCTGCTATATTCCAGAGCCCAAGCTCTTAACCACAAAGCTAGTGGAGGTGATGGAATTCCAGTGAAGTGATTTCAATTCCTAAAAGATGATGTTGTTAAAGTGCTGCACTCAAAACATCAACATATTTGAAAAACTTAGCAGTGGCCACAGGACTAGAAAAGGTCAGTTTTTATTCCAATCCCAAAGAAGGGCAATGCCAATGTCAAAGTACTGTACAAATGTGTTAGTTTCACATGCTAGCAAGGTAATGCTCAAAATCCTTCAAGCTAGGCTTCAACAGTACATGAACTAAGAACTTCCAGATGTACAAGCTGGTTTTAGAAAAGGCAGAGGAACCAGAGATCAAATTGCCAACATCC
The DNA here is from genome assembly GCA_006408695.1 of Aepyceros melampus. NCBI lineage: Eukaryota > Metazoa > Chordata > Mammalia > Artiodactyla > Bovidae > Aepyceros > Aepyceros melampus. Next base: position 262,149 of record SJXQ01012506.1, read on the forward strand.
ACTGGATCATAGAAAAAGCAAGGGAATTCCAGAAAAACATCTACTTTTGCTTCATTAATTACTCTAAAGACTTTAACCGTGTGGATCATAACAAACTGTGGAAAATTCTTTAGAGGTAGGAATACCAGACCATCTTACCTGTCTCCTGAGAAACCTGTATGCAGGTCAAGAAGCAACAGTTAGAACCAGACATGGAACAACAGACTGGTTCAAATTGAGAAAGGAGCTTGTCAAGGCTGTATACTGCCACTCTGCTTATTTAACTTCTATGCAGAGTACATCATACAAAATTCCGGGCTGGATGAAGCACAAGCTGGAATCAAGATTGCCGGGAAAAGAACAACAACCTCAGATATGCAAATAACACCACTCTAATGGCAGAAAGTGAAGAGGAACTAAAGAACCTGCTGATGAGGGTGAAAGAGGAGAGTGAAGAGGCTGGCTTAAAACTCAACATTCAAAAAACCAAGATCATGGCATCTGGTCCCATTACTTCAGGGCAAATAGATGGGGAAACAGAGGAAGCATTGACAGATTTAATTTTGGGGGGCTCCAAAATCACTGCAGAAATGACTTCACCCATGAAATTTTTTTTCCTTGGAAGGAAAGCTATGACCAATCTAGATAGTGTATTAAAAAGCAGAGATATCACTTTGCTAATAAAGGTCCACATAGTCAAAGCTATGGTTTTTCCAGTGGTCAATGTATGGATGTGAGAGTTGGACCATAAAAAAGGCTGAGCGCCAAAGAATTGATGCTTTTGAACTGTGGTGCTGGAGAAAACTCTTGAGAGTCCTGTGGACTGCAAGGAGAACAAACCAGCCAGTCCTAAAGGAAATCAACCCTGAATATTCATTGGAAGGACTGATGCAGAAACTAAACCTCCAATACTTTGGTCAACTTATGCAAAGTCTACTTATTGGAAAAGACTGATGTTAGGAAAGACCAAGGGCAAGAGGAGAAGGGGGCAATGGAGGACAAGACAGTTGGGTGGCATCACCGACACAATGGCATGTGTTTGAGCAAGCTCCAGGGGACAGTGAAGGACAGGGAAGCCTGGAGTGCTGCAATCCATAAGGTCACAAAGAGCTGGACACCACTTAGTGACTAAACAACAATAAACTCTCTAAAGTCACGCAAAAGCTCTTAAAACTATTCTAAAGTAAAAGAAACAATAGAGTTTTTCGAGGTATAGACCTTGTAGCTCCAAAGTAGAAACCTCTGTTTATGAAGGGCTTACACACTAACTAGAAGGGTTTATATACTAATCTGACATACACAAGCACCATTTCTAAGTAACTGAAAAGATGAAACAAAATTAACCCTTGCCTCTTTTAACAGATGTAAACATAACCTATTTCATGACCTAAATAAAGACCTTGGGATTAAAAAATCATAGATAGCCTTTCCCACTGTGAAAAACCTGCACTCTTACTATCAATGTTTTAAAGTAAACTTCAAATAGCTTTCAGATTATGACTTAATTATCTGCAATTATTCTGTGCTCACAGAAATAAGGTTCCTGAAAATCAAGGCCTGCAGACACAGACTTCTCATGTATGTTTTACAAGAAAAGAGTTGACCCTAAGTTAGCTGTTGATTATAGCAATGATTTATTCAAAATTTCAGTTAAAAACAGCCATTTTAATTAAGTTAACATTTTCTGTTTTTGTATTCATCTATAGGGCACAAAATGGCAACCCACTCCAGTGTTCTTGCCTGGAGGATCCCAGGGACGGGAGAGCCTGGTGGGCTGCCGTCTAAGGGGTCGCACAGAGTCAGACACGACTGAAGCGACTTAGCAGCAGCAGCAGCAGCAGCATAGGGCACAAGATAAATTTTTAAAAAACACATTTATCTTCTTCACAAATATAAAAAAATTTACAAATATAAAAAAATTATTTTAACAATGGCCATTTCATAAAAAGATCATATTAATGTTAACATGGTCTTTTTAATTAATTAGGTTCTAATCTTCAAGATTAGTCCTATGCAAATGTGGATGCTGTCTTTTTTTTAATATAAATTTATTTATTTTAATTGGAGGTTAATTACTTTACAATATTGTATTGGTTTTGCCATACATCAACATGAAGCCGCCATGGGTATACTCTTGTTCCCCATCCTGAACACCCCTCCCACCTCTCTCGGATGCTGTCTTTTAAAAATTCTAAGTTTTAATAAACTCAAATGTCTCTTGCTAGCAACTCCACAAATGGTATATAAATAATTCCAAGTGATTATTACTTGAATCACTGTTTTAGATGCAACTTTCCCTAGTAACAGTTACCTAAAATCCATCCTATTTTTACTATAACTATCAAAATTAGAAAGATTATACTGAAGGACTCATAAGCTAGAATTAAGCTCCTACTGGAAAATAAAATTTCTAACAGCTGAATTAGTATATCACACTTGAACTTTGAATATATTATGAGAAAACCTTTTTTAAAAAACTGGAACAGTTCATGTGAGAGTAAAGAAATTATTTATAACAGCATTTAAATTATACTTTGACACTTCACATTTTCAACCTGAACACATCCTAGTGACTAGCTCTAGCTACAAGTGATAGAATACAGTGAATGAGCTGTTACCTCTGAGATGAGGGCCCACACAAGCCTCCTTGCAAGCATCACTGTGATGAATGCTGCCAGGTGGTAATCAATGAGATGAAAATTCTGTAAGAGAAACAAATAACTACATCAGAAAGAAATATGGATATCCAGCGGTAACTACTACATGAAGAAGCTTGCCCCCTCAAAAGGTCTTCTTATATCACCTTACATTTACAGACTGCAGCAATTTGGGAGACCTTAAAGAAACTACCTACCTTCTCCTTCTTTCATGACAAATTGCCTTAACTTTTAAAACACTATTTTAAACTATCTGGAGTGTAATCTTCTCTGTTCTTGAAAGTTTACTGTATTAAAGGGAAAAGACTGCAGTTTTGGGTTAATAAGTACCAACCTGCAGAATTATGACAAGAATAATTTATCTAAAATGCTATACTTATAATGAGTGTCAAATTTAAATTTCCAGTCTCTAAGAGCTACTGTAGTTGGTCTCTCTATAAGAAAACTTAAATTAATCTAACTGGGCATCTATTAACCTAAACTCCCTAACTCACTGATATATCAATACATTCAGTCTTCTCCCTTAAGTTGATTTACAAACATGTCTTATGTTGATCTCTTCTTCCTATAAAATGACAGCATTACCTACATGATGTGTATGGTTCCTTCTAGTTCTAAGTCTGTATATTTAACTATAATAATAAAATAAAAAGTCATTAGTGGCAAAAAAATAGGATATATTTTAATTTTGATGATCAAAAGGTCTCTAAGTTTCTACAGTTCTCCTTCCAGAATTTCTCAACTCATTCAATAAATATGAGCTGGCACATAGTTTGCTTAAGAAGGGAGGGCAATAACAATAAACAAGATAACAAGCAAAAGCATTTCAAACAGTTATGTTGCTGCTAAGAAAAAAACAATAATGACTGAGAATGGAAGTGTAGAACCAATTTAAACTGGCGATTAGGAAGGATACCTCTAAGAAGGCAACATTTGGCTAAAGGCGGCATTAGGCTGACAGCTGAATGACAAAGACACAAAAGCCAAGAGAAGATCAGGTGCTGAGCACTCCAGGCAAGGAAAAAGTAATTACACAGCTTTGAGAGCTGGACTGTGAGGAAGGCTGAGCGCCAAAGAATTGATGCTTTTGAACTGTGGAGTTAGAGAAGACTCTTGAGAGTCCCTTGGACTGCAAGGAGATCCAACCAGTCCCTTCTGAAGGAGATCAACCCTGGGATTTCTTTGGAAGGAATGATGGTGAAGCTGAAACTCCAGTACTTTGGCCACCTCATGCGAAGAGTTGACTCATTGGAAAAGACTCTGATGATGGGAGGGGTTGGGGGCAGGAGGAGAAGGGGACGACAGAGGATGAGATGGCTGGATGGCATCACGGACTCAATGGACAGGAGTCTGAGTGAACTCCAGGAGTTGGTGATGGACAGGGAGGCCTGGCGTGCTGCGACTCATGGGGTCGCAGAGTCGGACACGACTGAGCGACTGAACTGAACTGAACTGAACTGAAGGCAGGAAAATATATGCCTGGTATGTCTCAAAATCAGCAAGAAGGCTCAAATGAGGTAATGAGCAATAAAGACTGAGTTTACCTTTTTTTTTTCCCCTAAGGGGGAGTTATAGGAGTGTTTTAGGCAAAAGGTGCCATGATTCTATTTGTATTTTAAAATTCTCACGCTGATTGCTGTGTGGAAAATATATTGTATTGGGGAAAGATCAGTTAAGAAGCTATTGCTTTAAATTCAAGTGAGAAAACATGATCACTCAAACAGGGTCAGCAGCAATTGGGAGTTGTCAGATCTAGGATACATTTTAAAGGTAAAGCAGTTAGAATCCAAGAGAATGAATGGCTTACTGCTTCTCAGACTATTTCCTTTTCTCTATCTCTAAGTGTTTAGAAAGAAAGAAAGTGAAGTCACTCATCTGTGTCCGATTCTTTGCAACCCCATGGATTGTAGCCTACCAGGCTCCTCCATCCATGGGATTTTCGAGGCAAGAGTACTGGAGTGGGTTGCCATTTCCTTCTCCAGAGGACCCAGGGATCGAACCCAGGTCTCCCGCATTGTAGGCAGACGCTTTACCATCGGAGTCACCAGGGAAGTGTTTCCGTTCAGTTCAGTCACTCAGTTGTGTCTGACTCTGAGACCCCATGAATTGCAGCATGACAGGCTTCCCTGTCCATCACCAACTCCTGGAGTGTTTAGATCCTAACAATTATTTATCCCCTCTTGAGACTCCTCCATGCTCATCCTACTCCTTTAAAATAATGCAAGCAAATTCACTACGTTCCCTAGCTAATGTCTGGGGGTCTTATTTATATGTATCACCAGTCCATCTAAGACATTTTTTATACAAAAAAAATTTAAGTGCCTAAGGTATTTCATTGTTAAACACACTTATATTCTAAATCATTGAAAAATAGTAATTTACGTTTGGTTAACCTTTACAAACCAGAATATTTGATTAATCAGAGCACTCCACTCTTGAATATTCTGAATAACTTCCTATACTACTACTAGCTTGTATTTTTCTTAGGGTTAAGACTACGGGGTTACACAGAGTCGGACATGACTGAAATGACTTAGCAGCAGCAGATAATTGTTTGATAGTCAGAATGATATTTTATATATTCAGGTGCCCACATTTTCTGTTTGATAATTAAGATCTGGAAAGGGGAAACCTAACATATAAATTTGACAAGTATGTCAGGCATGCCTAATGGAAGAAAGCTTAAAAGAGACAAATCACTAGCTGAAATGTAAATCCCATGGTGAGCGTCCCAGTCAAGCTGTTACAGGCTAGGCTTGAATTCCTTCAGAGCACGAAGGTATCAGATCTCTGGCAGCCCATTCGTGTTAACAGTTCACTGATACAGGCCCTCAGATTCATGAGCTAAAATCTTATTTGCTATTCCACATATGCTACTTATAGTTCCCCAGTTAAATTTTAAGCTTTGTGTAATCAAGGATCATGTCTGACAGATAAGTTAGCCAGCTCACATGACACTCTCCTTTAAGTGTGCTTTCCTCTCTTGTAGAGAGTGGAAAGCTAAAAACTACATGCCCAAACTTTCCTGTAACTGAACTTACTAGATTTAATATCTGCCAGCCACAAGGCACCACATAAACTGACTGAAGTGGGGAGAGCGGCAGGGTAAAAGGCACCCACTTTTGATGCTATGAGTCACAGCAAAGGAAGCATAATTCTAGAGTCAGCAGCTTCCCAATTATAACAGGAGCACTGGCTCCCTTCATCTCAAGGCAACATCTGTAATGGACTTTTACAAGAACTCTTGTCAGCAATTGACTGGGAAGTTGTCAGAAGTTGACTGATAAGAGTTCTGTGATTAACCTGAAAATTCAGTAAGTGAGAAGTTTCCATAGGATGTCAAAGTGGAAACAGTATAATGAACTAACCAAAGGTACTCATGGAGTGAATAAAGAATAAATACAGGGAGTAGAGCATAGCAGATAGGTCTGAATTTGAGTGCTCACTTGATCACATGTGATTTTAAGCCAGTTTCATAATCTCTAGGTCTCATATTTCTCACTTATAAAATGGGAATCACAGAGTAATACCTGTTTTGAGAATGAATAAATGAGATAATACTTGCAAATAGCATAGTAAATATATTAGTAAGTATTTGCCGATGTCACTGTTATGATACAGGTATTTATAGAACTACATAGTGGAAGAAGCTTTAAGATCATCTAATCCAACCTTCTCATTCTGTAACACCATGGCCAAAGAAGGATGAATGAAGTAGGGTTCCTATACTCAATAAACTCATAATCCAGGTAGAAAAAAAAAAAAACCTATTTAAACAAAAGCATATTTTTTGGCACTAAATCATTATAATTCTTAAAGAAACTAAACTTTCTTCACCTCATATTAAGCCAAGAGATGATCAATATGGAAAGAAAATTCTTAACAGTTAATTTTAGGAGCAACCAAGTGATACAAATGTTTAAAATAAAATTGTTTATTCCCTTCTCATACAGTCTTGAATATTTTGGTCCACATTTCCTATGTTCACCAGACCGGGAAGATTTTCTAATCATTTATTAGTCTCAGAAAATATAGGTTACCAGGACAATAGTATTCTTTCTCCAGAGCACATCTCTATCATCCATCCAAATCTTCCACTGCCAACCACTTACCTACCAGGTCACTTGACTACCCTGAACTGGAATATTACCACAGTGTTCCTAAAAACTGGAAATAGAGCAGAAGAAACCTACAGTATATTTTGATGTACTTCAGCAGAGATAGCTAGTTCTTGCCTCTAGTTTATTTTATTTTTGTAATGGAACCCAATTTTATCCATGGTTAACGGTGAACTCAGCTAAGGGGCTATATTGTCCAGCTTCTCTTACAGTCAGGAGCAGATACATGTCAAAATGATATGAACCTGATCTAAATGAAAACACTCTCCTTTATGTTTACCCATGTTCTTTTCTCTTTCTGGTAATCAGGGACAGATCACATCCACCTTAGGGTGTAGAGAAAGCTAAATATCAAAACCTTTTTGTGATACTGTTATAATAAATTATTTAAATGTTTTCCACGTTTTCTTTGTATTTTTTTCCTATCTCTGCTTATGGACCAAAGCCAGATAATTAAAAATTTTATGATATTACATTCTGAAAGTTATCTGCACTTTAATATAAAAACATTTTATTCCACGAAAAATAATTTCTACATGAAAGTTTTCCAACTAGTTTCTTGGCTAAGTAACATGAAGAACAGAGGCCTGTTAAGACTTACCAAAGAAGTACAAGAGGCAGGATGATTATAAGGATACCACCACACTGTTTTATAGATGTTGATGTACTGAATGAACAGAGCAACCAGCAAGTAGATGAAAAAGAGAAATTCAAAGAGCAGGCTTCCATCCACAGCAAATCAGGAATTTGGCAATGACGAACAGGACCTGGGGTGATTAAGGCTGTGATAGGCGGGACCGGAAGGCCAATAGCACTACCATTCCTGAAAAGAGAAAACTACAGTTAAATCAAATGGTGATACCTTTCAGTGTCAAAGAGCATAAAGGAGTCCTGCTTCCTTAGTCACCTACACTTTTAACTGCTGGCCTTCCTCAAGACTCTACTCTGGGACCTTTCGCTCTTCTCTTTTCCCTCTACAACACTCTCTCAGTCATGTAATATGTGGTCATGGCTTCCACTATCTCCTACATGCTGAAAACTAAAATTTCTCTCCATAAAGCTCACTGCTGCAGTTTAGATCCATGTCATCAAGCTGTCTACTGGGCATCTGTGTTTCTCTTCCTAAAGTCCTGATCATAGTCCATGGCCCAGCCAGTTAGCTGCCCAAATCAGAAACCTGGCAATCATATTAGGAATCTTCTTCTGTAAATCACTCTCTAAATCATATATACTCCACTTCATAAATCTTTTTCGAAATTGCACTCTCCTCTCTAAACCCATAGGCTTAGTTCAAGGAGTTGCCATTTTTCACCTGAACCACTGTAGTAATCCCTCTAAATTCAAGTCTATTTTCACCAAATCCTCCAACCTGTCTTTAAACATCTTTCTAGAGTGAAACTCTGGTAGTATTCTCTCTTGCCTAAAACTCTTCAATGCTCTCTACTGCTAGTAGCATAACACCCAACAATGTTTATTCCTATGAGGCTCTCTGCTTAACAGACTAGTCTCATCTCTTATCACTCCTCCACATGCACCCTGAACACTACCCATGTTATTTGCTATCTGTGAATATATATATATATATCCTTTGTACACAATATTCCTTTTACCAGCAATGTCCTCTAAAACCACCTTCCCTAACCCTTCACATATACATTTATAGAGAAAATTCGAGACTTTTTAAATAACCAAACAAAACCTCTAAAAGATTACTCTGACTCAATCAAAATCAATTCATCCATGCCACTATTACGCCAAACAATGCTTTTATTGCACTTTTCAATTGTTCAATTTTCAAAAAATTGTTACATAATTTTTTCATACTGTTATGTAACTTTTTATCTACATCTTTTTGTCTATCATAATCTTAAGGACAGAGACAGTACTTCTCCTGCTGCTGCTGCTGCTGAGTCGCCTCAGTCGTGTCCGACTCTGTGCGACCTCAGAGACGGCAGCCCACCAGGCTCCCCCGTCCCTGGGATTCTCCAGGCAAGAACACTGGAGTAGGTTGCCATTTCCTTCTCCAATGCATGAAAGTGAAAAGTGAAAGTGAAGTTGCTCAGTCGTATCTGACTCTTCGCGACCCCATGGACTGCAGCCTACCAGGCTCCTTCGTCCACGGGACTTTCCAGGCAAAAGTACTGGAGTGGGGTGCCATTGCCTTCTCCAGGTACTTCTCCTAGTTCACTGCAATTATATACCTTTAGGTTGAGAAGACAGTAGACCAACACAGTCATGAAAAAGAGGGAGCTCTCTCAATACAGATTAAAATGTAGAAATTTTAATCTCTATCTTATTCTTTCTTATACGCTTATAGGTCACAACTAGCTGAACTATCTAAAATGATAAGATAAGGCTAAAGAATAAAATTTCCCATTATTTGTATGCCTGTGAACAGTAAGAGATCTAAGGGTCTATGATGTTAATAGAACAAGGAAAAGAGGCTTCATTTGGCTATTTCCAAAGAAGATTCTAAAGAGGGAATAACATTAGTGTTACCATATTACTACACATTTTCCAAATATAGAATTCTAGCATTAGTATGTGACACTGACAGCACTTAAAGTGACTCATGGGCATATAAACTTTGCTCATTCTGAACCATTCTGAATAGTTAAGAATACCATGGCAGAAACTAGAAGGGAAGAACAGGGATGGGTAAGGGTTGGAAAAAAATTTTTTAAGTTTCTTCCCTTCAATCTCAGAGTACATTGCAATAGAGCAAGCTTACCAAGGAGTGGGTTGTGATCTACCAGTAGGTCTCAAAACTTCATCTACCAATCATAAATTAATCATTAATACACCAATGCCCTCTGATCTGTTCTGGGAGCTGGGCCACAGTACTACGCAACTCCAGGAAGTGTTATACATAAAGAAATGGACATGAAAGATTCTCTCTGGAGTTGTTCAAGTTGGTGGACTTGAATGGAGAGAAATAATGCCAGCAACCATTCTATTGCCTCACTCCATTTAATCACAAAATATGGGGAAAAAAATTCTGAGGAGTCTCTACTCTAGAACAAGCTAAATATTCTCTAGAACAAATAAAATTTCCTATTCCTCTTCAGTCAAAAGTATATGCTAAACTATCTGTTATGATTTAAAGGTTAAAATGGTTTTCATAGAATTTTCCTGAATAAAGCAGACTAATGTGCTTCTGCCATTAACAAAGTTATTAACACTCTGGGCTTCAAGAAAAATATTCAAAACAAAGCACAAAAGATCTATATCTGTGAAACTACCATATGATCCAGCAATCCCACTCCAGGACATATATCCAGAGAAAACTAATCCAAAAAGATACAAGCATCCCAATGTTCAGTGCAGCACCATTTACAACAGCCAAGACATGAAAGCAATTAAATTTCCATCAACAGAGGAATGGATAAAGGAGATGTAGTACATAAATACCAGAGGATATTACTAAGCCACAAAAAAAAAAAAGAAATAATGCTATCTGCAACAACATGAACAGACCCAGAGATTACCATACTCATTAAATCAGACAGAGAAAGACAAGTACTGTATGATGGAGAGCTTATATGTGGAATCTTAAAAAAGCTATAAATGAACTTATTTACAAAACAGAAATAAAACCACAGATGTAGAAAACAAACTTATGGTTATCAGGGGGAAGTGGAGGGGAGGGATAAACTGGGAAATTAGGATTGACATATACATATGACTATTTATAAAATAACTAATAAGGACCTACTATATACCACTGGAAACTCTACTCAATACTCTATAATGATCTATATGGTTATGGAGTGGATATATGTGTATATGTAACTGATTCATTTACTGTATAGCAGAAATTAACACAACTTTGTAAATCAACTACTCTCCAATAAAATTTTTTTTAATAAATGATTCACTCAATCCTTCTCCCCTCTATTTGGAGAAGTGCCACTCATCTGAATGCCCATTAAAATTTGGTCCCCAGTTCCCTTATCACATTTATCATTTAACATTGAAATACTCTCTCCCCTGCTGGGCAGTAAGCCACTTGTAATCAGAAATCAAGATGTTAGGGAACCACTGACCAAAACCACCCACCTTGGCATTATAATAACTGCTTGCATGAGTTGTCTCGTAACAGGAAATCCCAATAAGGAAAATGATGCTGCTGCTGAAGACTAACTGGAAGAATTTGGGAATGGCCGAAAGGAGGAAGGAGATGCCAGCCCATAATATGTTCTCTAACCTCCCAGAAACCTTTATGCTAGAATCCATCTTGGCTGAAAGATGGAGTGCGCCACCAGGAAGTACCCTGAGTCAGATCAAATATGGGCAAAGCAAGATGACTGGCCAGAAACAACTTGGAAAGCTAACCCTATTACCCGTAACACCTGGGACTGCAAGCCACGTGGCAGAGCAGTTCTCCAGGCTTTCCTTACCTTGCTGCTCTCCACCTGGGTGCCCCTTCCAATATAGTCTTTTGCTTTGTCAGTTAAAAAAACTTTTTCTTAAAGATCTGTATTTGTGATATCCTATACAACCTTGGCTATTTACTTCAAGCCAAAAGACAAAGAGGCAAACATCAAATAAAGTGATCCAGAGCATCAAGGGAAAGAGGAAAGTATTTCATACATTTGAAAATTTGAGAGGGTATATGATCAAAGCATTTTAAAACCAAAAACAAACAAAAAAGAGCTAAAATAAACAGACTTAGTCAATACATTTCAGAAAATTAATTACAGAAAAATTTGAGAAACTTTAGAGAGAAATCACTCAAGAAAAGTTAAAAAGTATTGTTCCTCTGAAAGAATGTAAAATAGATTCAAGAAAAGCAAAGTGACACAAAGGTTTGAGATACAATTGGGAGAGTTCCAGTCCCAGATTTCCCATTAACCAGTTGTGGGTTTTTTGTTTTTGTTTGTTTGTTTTTGGCTATGCTGGGTCTTTGTTGAAGTGTGAGTGCTTATCTGCCCTGGGGTACATGAGATCTCAGTTCTCTGACTAGGGATCGAACCCATGTCCTCTGCTTTGGAAGGCAGATTTTTAACCACTGGACCACAAGGGAAGTCCCCCAACTGTGGTTTTTGAGACAATAACTTTACATCCCTAAGCCTCAGTCTCTTCACCTATAATACAAGGGTTAGAAAAGATTCTCTTTAAAGAAATTTTCTCAGTGCTAACACTGAATATTCTCTTTCAAATGAGGCTGCAGTCCCAACAATCATGCCTAAGCTGATGACTTGCTAGGAGGACTCAGAGGACTGGGCATGTAGTTGTGTTCACAGCTACAATTTGTAACAGTAGAAAGATACAAATCAAAACCAGCAGATGCAAAAGGTAACAAGCAGAGTCTTGAGGAAACCAGGTGCAAGCTTCCAAGGGTTTCTCAATGGAGTCATGTCCGATGCCCTTAACTAGTTTAGCAACTAGTTATGACAACATGTGTAGAGTCCCTCTACCAGGGAGGTTCATTACTAAGCAAGCAGCGTTTTTACTGGAGGCCAGCCTCACCTCGTAAACACTCTTTAGCTAGCACTACCAAAATTCCAGACTCGAGAGGAAAGCAGGTGCTCAGCATAACAATTTGTAGAAAGGACTGGCTAAGAGACTGGCATCTGGGAACTTGACTGGTAAACAGTTTCCTCCACTGACACAAAAGTTTCTCTAAATAATAAGAGTGGCTTTTTGTCCCTGAACTGTCTGTGCAAACAATATCAATTACGCTGAACTCCATTTTGTCCTTGTATGTAGGAAAGAGTTAACACAGCAGACCTAAAGACTAGCCTTTATGGAACTAGCAAGCAGCACATTTTAGGTAAGAAAATGGATAAGTCAAGAAAAATTTAAAGGAATAAAAAAGAACTAAAAGGGACAGAGAAAGCATGATCATTTGAACATGCTCAGGTGATATTAACTAAGTATGCAAGAACAAAACAAAACAAAACTACTCTTAGTCCTTCTCAAGTAAGATTCTCCCTCAACTAAAAGCTCTCTAGAAAACTCAGAAGTCCACAGTATATACTCCTTTAGAAGGCAATCATCTAAGCACATAGTACCAAGAACAAATTCCTGCTCCCCATAGGGGGAAAGCAGGACAGGATGGATTTCAATTTTGATTATGTCACCAAACTAGCTCTTTGACATCCTCAAGTTTAATTTCACCAAACAAGTCACAAACATCTCTTTTCAGCTGATCTCTGTTTTGCAGAATTACATACATCATCCAAAACTCAAGCAATTAATTACTTCTCTCCTCAATACAGACACTCCAGAAATGAGTTCTCCACATGTGGACATTGCTTTTCTTTAGAAACACTCCTCCTAAAACTATATCCTAGGCTATTTAACACTGGTTTTAGCCACATTTTTTATACCCTTTTCCCATGTCTTATAAAACAACCTATTCCAGGCTGCTTCTTTCCTATCGAGAATCAAACACAGTAAATCAGAAAGATAAATACGGTAAATAAATGCATTTATATGGAATCTAGAAAGATAGTACCAATGAATTAATTTGCAGGGCAGCAATGACGAAACAGACATAGAGAACAGACTTAGGGACGTGGGGAGCAAGAGGGAGGAAGGAGAGGGTGAGATGTATGGAGAGAGTAACATGGAAACTTACATTACCATCTGTAAAACAGACAGCCAATGGGAATTTGCTGTATGACTCAAGGAACTCAAACAGGGGCTCTGTATCAACCTAGACGGGTGGGACAGGGAGGGAGTAGGAGAGAGGTTCAAAAGAGAGGGGACATATGTATACCTATGGCTGATTTATGTCGATATTTGGCAGAAAACAACAAAATTCTGGAAAGCAATTACCCTTCAATTAAAAATAATAATAAAATCAGGGGAAAAAAAAGAAAAAGAAACACAGAACTGTCTTCTTCCAAAATAACACCTTAGGTAAAAACGTCACAAAATAATCCCTCAATAACAGTTTCAGTGACTTCAAACCATGAGCAATTGTTATTTTTCACTTTATTCTAATCTGTTGAAAAATAAGTCCTTCTCCCCACCATTCCAATTAATTGCTAAAGAAATGCATGTTAAAGGAGGAAAGCTGAAATATATGTTAAATGAGAATCAAGGCAATCTTAACGAAAACCTTGAAAGCCAAGATAGGCACAGCTTTCTTTGGAAATTTGAAAGCACTGAATCACTAAATAAGTAGTCAGTATATATTAGTAAAATTAAGCCATGAACTTCAAATAGGAAACATCCTTCATCTCAGTCTCTATGTTGAGAGCACCTTTCCTTAAGAGCATTTTCACATATCCTCATTTTAAAATTTTTCTTTATTAAAAAAAATGTGATATTTATAGAAATTTTGGAAAATTCAGAGTAAAGTTTTTAAAAGTTACTGCAATTTACTACTTCATTTATTTCCAAACAGAAAGTATTTTTGAAACAGAAAGTATTATCATTTTTAAAATGAGGAAATCCACAAGAACAGGAGAGTAAAAGTATTACTCTAGAATAAATTACAAGTACTCTGTCTACATCTGCAGATACAAAATTTGGATTGAAAATTAATGAGAATCAGAGACTGGAAAAATCCCTTCAAACTGGAACTTCAGGGAGAGCCCCACTGAAATGACAAGATCAGAACTGACTCTGAAGACTGAGTAGAGCTTGGGGTGGAAGGTCAGAAAGAAAGAGGTAAACAAATAACATCAGGAGAGCCTAAAAAGACAAGAGTAGTACTGACTGCTAGCTGTGAACATTAGAATCCAGGCCAGAGAAAACGCTATTTGGATAGGAAAAAAAAAAAATTATCTTGACCAAACAATCTAGTAAAAATCATCTCTTTCTACTGCAACATGATCGAACCTCCTGATAAATTATTCAGGATAATTTTAAAAATAATTCATTCTAACTTTTGAAAATTAGGAACAGAGATAAATTTCCATTAAGAAAATCAATTCTTGATTCTCATGCAATATGACACAAATCTTAAGATGTTTAGGCTAGAGCTGATAAGTTCATTCATTTCAACTTTTTGAACAAAGTAATTTTTAAGACCCCTGATAGGATATGACAATTTTAGAATCTCATGTTAACTAATAGCTTTAATCTGCCCTCCTCGAAGAATCCTAGAAAGTAAACCATCACATTCATCTTTAACTGTAATTCACTTCTACCTTTTAATAGCTAAAAAAAAGGTGATAACTAGAATTTGGATTATTAGCCCTAAGTAGGAATCAGCCTTTTATTTTGTGGGCATCACAACTTTCTACCTCCAAAGTATCCTGAAATACTCAGCTTCCAGGTTTTAGGGTCAGGGTTTCTACTTCGGTGTCAAAAAATAATCCTGATAAGCAAATATCTGAATAGTATGATGACTTCTGTATTAGCCTTACTAATTATAGAATATTACAAATTGTTTGTCTTATTTCTTCTTTACCTGTTCCTCAGGCCTGTTCCATTGCCACAGCCCCCTCCAACCAAAGTCTGTAAAGAAGGTAAAGCTGAACGGCTTAGCTGCTGCCGACTAGGGCCCCTCCTTCCACCGGGCATGTCCGGGAACCAGTCTGCTTCCAGTGCCACCTATAGTTGCAACCCAGGTTAATGGTTGTCAGCCTGTTTCAACGCTGAACAAAAAGAGACATTTAAATATCAGTTTGCTATCTTTAAAGTAGGCAATGTAACAAAACAACCAGAAAAACTGAGTAAGCAGACCGTGTACAAGAACGCTCCCAATGTCTATCACTGACTTCATTCTAATGAAAGGACTACTCAAGACTACAGTGGGTCAGAAGCCTAAGTCCTAAGCTTTGTTCAGCATTAGAGAAGTCACACTTGTGTCTTTCATCAGAAGAGTTGTTCTATATGAAAGATTTTACCATCAGTTTACAAGAAACACTGAATATATACAGTTCCAATACAGATGTGGTATTTCACAGTAAGCCCCTTGAAATACAAGAGAATCAGCACTGTCCAAAAGTTAGGTTTTGTTATCAGGGGATCTAGATTCTGAGGTCAACTGTATCATTTATTATCTGACTCTGAGGCATTTAACCTCTGAGTCTGTTTCCTCATCAGAAAAAAAAGCATTCCTTGTCCTACAGAGGTGGTTGTCAGAACTGACAAAGATGGGTTAAAGTACATCAAAAGTCTTTTGACTCTTTAAAAGTAAAACTGTTCAAGTGCTATCTCCATATGTTAGAGTGAAAATATTGTAAAGAGATCAAGGAGATGCCCATTCCAGAAAAACCGATGTAAAATAGTTTAGAAATTACTGAAACTGCAGGATTAAAAGTAATACATAAAAACCCTCAATAAAAAGAAACTGTGCTTTCATTAATCTATGGAAAAATTATGGTTCTGTCAATATGAAGACCAAGAATCTGCTTCCTGAACAATACAACTTAAAATCTGAAGAATGACACCGTGGAAAAACCCTGGTTTTCAAAACGTTACAGCAGATATTCTGTTCCCTATTCCTAACAGCTCTCGGCTGCAGGCTAACAAACGCCCAGTGAGACAAAGCATTCAAACCACTGGATGTAAGGGCAGCTGGTCCTTGCTGAATTAACGAGCAAAGGAAAAGAAAAGTGTAGAGCAAAAAATTGGGACGGAAGGCGGCGAGGGGATGGGGTGGAGGAAGGTGGGCAGCGAGAGAACACAGACTTCAACAGACTGGCCTCTATGAGGGGCGACAAAGCGGTCCCCGCCGCGCAACCTGGAGGGCCGAAGCAGTCCCAGGACAATCGGACAGCGCGGCAGCTCGGATATACTCACGCATGGAGGAGGCCAGGCCAGCGGGGCGGGATCCCTGGAAGGAGGCGGCGGTTTTACAGCTAGACCCCAAGCAACAGAACTCCCTGCCCACGTTTAGGCGCTGCAGACCAGTTGCTTGTCTGTGGGTTGTCCCCTCCCGGAGAGTCGAGAAAAGGTGTCCCGGCTTCGGGCTGCCAGACCCAGACCCTGAGTCAGTATCAGAGTCAGAGCCAGAGCCAAAGCTAAGGCAGAGGCCGGCCCCGTCAGCACTCATCCTCAGCCTCCATTACCGCGGAGCTGAGCAGACGTGGCAGCGCACGCCGATGACGTCAGCTCGGCGACGGCCGGCCGCCCGCCCCAGGAACCGCAAACAGGCCCCCGGAACTACACAGGAGCCCGGGAAGTGAGCGCCCGGCCTGCTTTGGCGTGCACCTGCGCAGTGGAACGCGCCTTCTCCGTGGGTGTCGCCATCTCTCCTTCCCCAGCCAGCGCTGAAGACAGTATTTCCTCCCTGAGCCTAAGTCACCAAGCCCCAACGGTATGCGGACAGCATTCTAGGGTCCTTCCTGTTATCTCATGGACTCCTAGTAACAACCGTGTTCAAATTATCAATTCCCTTTTTACAGATGGGGAAGGTTAGGAGACGTCATTTAAAGTCAGTGCTAAGCGAAGGCTATCAAGACGCAGTTGTGCTTCAGCAACCAGTCGTGAGCTTCTTGTATGTTGAGAAAAGTACTACATGGATGCTGGAGTTACAAAAGTGAATACCACAAAGGGCTCACAGTTTAGTGGAAGAGACAAGACAGCAGGAAAATTACAATTTATTACAATAAATGTAACATAAAAAGTATGTCCAAGGTCCAGAGATAACAGGCAAGACAGGGTAATAAGTTCTGTGCAATGGTCGTGGTGTCGGTCCCAAGAAAATCTTGGGATTTTCAGAGAGAACTTGGGGTTTAAAAGACAAGACTGCAAGGATGAATAGGGAGTTTGTGGGAGAATAACTTCTATTACTAGTAAAGGAAGTGTTCGACAGAAAGGTAAGAAAGAGGGCAACATCAGTAGTGAATTCAGAAACTGTATTTTGGTGTAAGCAGATGAGTAAGAGTATCAACAGAACACTTGGCCTGAGATCTCTGGCTTTGCAGATTTTAAGCATCTTAAGAGAAAACCTTATCCAGCATATGATTAGTTAACCTTTACCGAGAGGTTTTTTTGTTTGGTGCCAGACACTAGACTAATAACTTTACATATTAGATTTAAATCTAATGTTTTGATAGTATTCCTGTTTTTTGCAGAGAAAACTGAAGGTAAGAAAAATAATTTGTTGAAACCTAGCCAATATTATCCAGCTAGTAAGTGACAGACCCAGAGTTTACAGCCAGAATGACCAATATCGGAATCACTAGAGTTAGTAATATTCCCAAGTATTCTTACTGTCCTTGTGTACCACAGAGCTTGCTTTCATGCAATATAGATGATTATATATTTTGATTGTATTCACGTGTAGGATTATGATACATTTCTTTTCAGTATCAAATACTGCATGGTACTCTGAAACTCTTTGCCGCTTTTCCATTGGCTCACCAGCGTTCATCTTTCATTCAGCAATTATTTATATAGTGCCTGTTATATTCGAAGCACTGCGCTTCTGAATAAGATATGTAACTGCCCTCCTGAAGCTTATATTCTGAGAGGCACATTTACTTAATATCAATTAGATACTGCTTTTTAAGTGTTACGAACTAGACAAATAAGGGGGTAAGGTAGAAAATTTGGGTGCTGTTTTGAGGGGAGTCTGTCTGAAGGAATGCCATGTCAGCAGAAACTTGAATGTTGGGAAGGAACCAGAGATGCCAGGATGAGAGAGAAAAACAATCCAGATGGAAAACAAAACTTAGGCAGAGATTCTAAGGTGGGTTAGAACTTGGCATGTGTGAGAAACTCAGTGTAAAGCTGTATAGATTATGGTGAGCATGAAATGACTTTGAAGACACACTGAGCTTGAACATGGAGGGTCTTTTATTAAACTATAGTGTTTGCATTTTAAATTAGTGACCATGGCAAAGGCCTAGAAATCTGTGGTTTTCTTAATTCCCAGGAGAATTCTAGCACTCATTCACATATAGCAACCACTGGAAATAAAATCTTAACCAGTGAAGGAAGTGAAACAAGTAATATTTAAATTCATGTGTACCTTATTCCTCCTGTGTAGAGGGCTCACTTACCTCTCGATCTCTCACTTCAAATATAAACATTGTAAAGTTGCAGAAAATATGATTTATTTTCTTTCAAAGACCTTATAGCATGAAGTGATTTCCATCATCTTCTGATCACATTAAACTGTAATTGTGGAAACTAAACTATTTTATTAGAGTTTCTATAATTGTTCTCCAGTATATTCATTTTAAACTAACTTTGAAGCGAAGGATGAGTGTTTTCCACTGTATTCATTTTAAACTAGCTTTGAAGGGAAGGTTATTATGTTCATCTATGTAGTACCTTGCTTGGTGGGCTTTGATTAATTATTCACTTTGAAGTATTGCTCACCTTTCTGGAAGTAGAAGAAACTGATTCATTTTCATCTGGATTCCTAAAGGCTTGTAAGATACAGTATTAAGGATTCATTTTCTCCTCTTCCCCACTCACCAAAAATGAGTTACATAGCCATTCCTAACTAATCAACATTATTTTATCTTCCACCATTCCTCAACATACATCCTAAATGCTTCACTACCATCAACCCAGGTTCTATTCCCACCTGCAAATTATGGCTTCCCCTCTTTCAGCATCTCTAGCACAATATTCATGAACTGCAACATCTCCTTTTCTTCAGCCTGGAATACAATACACCCTTCCTGCCTCTTTCTCCAGATTTCCATATTGATCTTTTCCTCCACTGAAACCAGTAGCATTTAGTTATTGCCCTAAATTGTAAATAAGCTCCCTGGAAGAATATTTTTCTCCCTACAGATCTAAATTCCTTCAGGGCACAGGTCTCATCTTGTATTTCCACAGAGCCTAGGGTGTCCCATGCACATTTTACACAATGGATACAGACTTGGAACTGTATGATCACTGTATATGCCTACACTTTACAGTGTAATGTTGTACTCCGTTTTTTGTTTTTTTCTGAGTCACCTCGACTGTTATAAATTGCTATTTACAAAGAGACGTGTGCTATATACTATTTGCAATCATTTGATGTCTAACTACTGTAGACATTCAGGTGCTCAAATCTATGCTATTTAGTAAAAAAAAAAAAAAAAGAAAGCAGTTTGAGGCCATGGAAAGAACTGCTAGCCCGAGTTTGCCACTAACTGTAAATCTTTGGGTGAAAAAAATGTTTCCTTTTTGGCTTTCAGTTTTTTGGCTGCGGAGAAAAAGATGTTTTCAAGATGTTATAGAATGTAAAGGACAAATATAAGACATTTTCCCCTGGGGTGCCCTTTATTCATTCTCTCCTGGGATTCGATTTTATCTGAGAGATGCAAATATATGTATATATTAAGAGCGCGAGTTCAGCTCTAAACAAACGAGCCGGTCAGCGGCTGACTGCCTGCGCCGCCTTCCCAGAGAAGCTGCGCAGCTTGCTGGGCTCGGGACCAGGACCGGTAGGCGGAGAGGCACTCTGCCGTCATTGCGCTGGGCGGCCCTCCGCCCACGTGGTGCGGCTCCTCGGCCATCTTTGTGCGGGGCTCCGCTTTCGTCCACGCAGCAGGCGGGACTCCGCAGTTGGGCAGCAGGCGATGGATCTAGGGGCGCCCTCCCAGGTTTGGTTGTGGCTGCTTTTGCTACTCCTGCCCCCGGTGCCGGGCCGCGAGAAGGAGTCAGGTGCGCTCCGGGCAGGGCCGGACCCACCGCTGGGGCTCGGGGTCTGGCCGCGTTCCGGGGCGCTCTTCCGTGCCCCTTGCTCTCCCTTGCTGCCGGCGCCGCTCTCGTGCTGTGGCCGCTGCGGCGCAGAGCTGGGCAGCGGGCACGGCGGCTTCTCGGAGCAGAGAGTGCCACTGGGTGTCCGGCGCTGCTTCTCCTGCCCAGAACCCTGGAGAGTAACCCATCCTCCAGAGTTCAGAGCGATAGTGGGCAGGGGAGGGCATGCCCACAGCGGGTAAGGCCCACGCTTGGCTACCTTGCACCTCCCTAAGACACACTGGGGGATAATTCTTGTGTGTGTGTGGTGTGTGTGTGTAAGAGATGAAAGGAGGGTTAATTCCTGTGGCTTTTAATCGATCCTCTTTATAGGGCTCAGTTTGATTAGTAAAAACTGAGAATCTGTGTGACGAATTTATCCATAACCTTCTGAGTGCCAGGCATTAAGCTTGGAAAATTTCCCTTTCTTGGATGTCTGGCAGCCAGAGTAGAGGAGCAGGCTTGACCTGAGTGCTGGAGAGCTGTAGAATGACTCCTTCCTGGCTGTCCATTTCCACCAGTGGGATGAAAAAAGGGTGTCTAATAAGTTTTGGCTTTCTGTGGATTCTACTTAACCTGCTGCTAGTAAACAAGAATACTCAGGGGTGTTTTGTTAACCTTCTTTTTTTTCACTTTTTGAAGGTTCAAAATGGAAAGTATTTATTGACCAAATTAACAGGGCTTTGGAGAATTACGAACCTTGTTCAAGTCCGAACTGCAGCTGTTACCACGGGTGAGTTCTTTCCTTTCACCCATCTTTAAGAATTTAGATCTTGTCAGGAGGAAATCCCCTAAAATCCCAAAGAGACCTTGGTTGCAGTGGTCAGAGAGCAGACAGGGTCCCTGAGGTGGTTTTTATGATTTCTAGGGAATAAAAATACCCTGGGATAGTAGAGGCCCAGGTAGTCTCTGCGTTGCCTGTTAACTCCCTGAAGGAATGGACTTGTTTGCATTCCCCACTGGACTGAAAGCTTCTTGAGGTCAAGGCACATGTCCTACATTGGCTGTTGTATTCCTGGTGCTAACTCTTAGTAAGTGAAAGTCGCTCAGTCGTGTCCGACTCTTTGCAACCGCATAAACTATACAGTCCATGGAATTCTTCAGGCCAGAATACTGAAGTGGGTAGCCTTTCCCTTCTCCAGAGGATCTTCCCAACCCAGGGATCAAACCCAGGTCTCCCGCATTGCAGGCGGATTCTTTACTAGCTGAGCCACAAGGGAAGCCCTACTCTCAGTAAGTACTCCATAAATATTGTTGAAGGAATGAGCATATTTTTAAATGAATCAAATTATGTTTCCTGTTGATTATCTTTTGATGTATGCAAATTAAGGCTAGAGTGTGATGGTAGAAACATTACTTTGAAATCAGCCTTACATTCTAGTGCCAGATTCAGGTCTCAGATCCAAGTCACTTCTCTAGATATCAGACTCCTTATCAGTTAAATAAAGAGTCCTTTAACTCCTCATTACGTTCGTTATTTTATAATTCCTAAAAAAATTCACCTGATGCATGTGATAGTTACTAAATACTTGGTTTGTACCAAGCTTCAAAGGGGATACAAAATAGTGTAATTCCTAGTTACTCCTGTCAGTCACACATACTGCTAGAGTATGTGGGGTGGTAGAGGCCGAACAGGTTAGAGCGTAAGACTCGGTTTCAAGATGTAAGGCATAAGCTGTGCCTTCTGTGGGATTCAGAAGGAAAGGTCAGTGGGACTGCAGTGACTGGGAGGACACAGGTGACATGAGTATTGAGGAGGAATATGCATCAGGCAAGGGAGGGGCAGTCCAGGTGGAAGGAGGGGGAAGAGATGCTTGATACTGGCTTGCTTTTTCGTTTCTATTGCTTTGTTGTTGTTATTTTAGGTTACCTGTGGTGCTTCTGGGAAAGAGGTTGCTCATTCCTGCTCCCTCTTCTTTCCCGAAGCTTACTATGCTCTCTAATACTAAGCCCAGACCTGCAGATAGGAAGAGGTGGGATGGTACCCCTCTCTTGGCCTGCTTTCCTTGATGATTCCTCCTCTTTTCCAGTGTCATAGAAGAGGATCTAACTCCTTTCCGAGGAGGTATCTCCAGGAAGATGATGGCAGAGGTAGTCAGACGGAAGCTAGGGACCCACTATCAGATAATTAAGAACAGATTATACCGGGAAAGTGACTGCATGTTCCCCTCAAGGTAAGAGCTATAAGGTACATATATCTTCTCACCTTATTGCTTACTTAATACTAATCCACCTGCAATGCAGGAGACCTGGGCTCAATCCTGGGGTTGGGAAGATCCCCTGGAGAAGGAAATGGCAACCCTCTCCAGTATTCTTGCTTGGAGAATTCCATGGACAGAGGAACCTGGTGAGCTTCAGTCCATGGGGTCACAAGAGACAGACACGACTGAGCAACTGACACTCCAATATAGAGCCCAATTAAAGGGACTTACAAGTAAACCCTCATATTTCAGGACCACACAATAGTGCATCTGTCTCCTCTCTCTTTGTAAGGCTGGGGCACATCACTAGTTGTACTGGATGAGGCTCTACCCCTTCTTCTCCAGATATAGCAGCTGCAGGACACAAGCTAATGTTAACTAGTGTGAGTGAGCTGGTTGAAGGAGAAGCGATGACTGTCGGGGACAGCTATTCTAGATACCAACTATTCAAAGAAAGGTGGCAGAAAGGTAAGAGAAATAACTGGGGCTGCAGATTACACAGGCCAAACTAGGCAGGACTTGAGCTGTGAGAGCTGAAGTTCTTTATCAGTGGGCTACAGGCTGATGGGGAGGGTCACAGACTGAGCCTGAAAATTGCCCTTAGGCAGCATTATTTACAACAAATAATAATCTTTCCTCGTTCGAGCCTTTTTGTGTGTGTGTGTGCAGCTGCCTGGCTTGTGGGATCTTAGTTTCCAAAATAGGGATTGAACCCCATTTCCGGGGAAGTGAAATGAGAGCTCAGAGTACTAACCACTGGACCACCACGGAATTCCCAGGAGTCCTTTTTTTAAAAAAAAAAAAACAACCCTCAAATGTTTATAAAATTACAAAGGCAGAGTATTCCCTTACTAAGATCTTTTTTTCTAAATGATGTATGTCGTTTCAAGTAAAATAAATGAGCAGTATTGTAAAAAAACATGGATCTATTTGGTCACAAGGATTTATATTTTGTCATAACTTCATTACAAATTAGTGTATTTTCATTGTCAAAAATACATAAAAACAACAACAGAAAAATATAAAGATCATTTAATATCCCATATTCCAAGGTAATCACAATTTTGGTTTTCAAGTGTCAGGGGCAAGTAAGGTGGTATTGGGAAAAATCATTCAGATATTTTAAATAGACATTTGTTTCATTACTTGGAGCAATAGTGGAGACTTTAACTATAAATTATGAGTATAGAGGAATTTGTGATTTCTACAAATGAGAAAGAAAATATGAATATAGATCTTTTTGGACTTTAAAAGGTTTTCCAGTGTTTGATAGTTAGCTGAACAATCTCGGATCAAATTAAATTGTGCTGTTAAAGTTTCTGCAAGGCACTTATTCCTTACTCCAGATCATTGTGGTCAGAATCTTGAGCTCTTAGAAATATTCTTAAGAGAGGATGGGACCTTTCATTGGCAATAAAATAGTCTAGAATCCTAATACATTGAAAGTTCCCTACCCCAACTACATACACAGCTTAAGAATTGAGAGTTAAATAAAAGAGAAACAAAACGAAATATTTAGAACCAGTGTCCTTAATGAAATGGACACAGTTGTGAAATATCTCAGGCTCTTATCTGGGCAAAAGTAGTATCTTTCTAGGTCTAGATACTTTTAATTCACCTAGTTTTAGAAATATCAGTGACATTTAAAGAATTCAGTTCTGAACAAAAGGACATGTAAACTCAGCATTTCAAGGATGAGCTGAAAGATTTTGCTAAGGAACTGGAGCACCATCTAATTAACCCTGGAGATGCATCATTTCAAAGATAGGGAATAATGGTATTTTTTAAAATAATAGCTTTAGTGAAGTATGGTTGACATAAATTGCACATATCTAAAGTGTACAATTTGATACATATATCAAAATATGTATCTCATATACATATATATTTGTAGCCAAGATAATGAACCTGTCACTACAAAAGTTACCTTATGCCCCTTTGTGGCCCTTCTTTCCCCTTTTCCCTGTCATGCCTTCTTCCTGTCCTATCCCCATCCTCAGGTATCCACTGATTTGCTTTCTCTCATTATAGATTATTTCCTTGGATTTTATATAAACAGAATCATGTAGTATGTGATAGAATGCTATTTTAAAAGCCAGGTATGAAAGAAAATAACAAATGTTTTAGCTATTAACATGTAAATGTAAATACATGTAAATGTATTATTGTTATATGTAATAATAATTATATTATATAATTAGTAATGTGTAATAAAAATGTAATAATACATTTAAAAACTTAGTAACTAGTAATTTTTTAACATCAAAGGAGTATTATATGCACATGGTAAAATATTTGGTTAACTCAAAAGATATACAGTGATGCCCTCCACCATACCACTAGTCCGAGTCTTCCTCTCAAGAGACAACTACAATTGTATATCCTGCCAGAAATAATCTGCATATACAATTGTCTAGATTCACCAGCAAGCCAGAATATGCTGTATCTTCTGTTCTGCAACTCTTCCTTTCCATGTATCAATAGATTTTGAAATTGTTCCATAGGAGTAGTACATGGAGAACTCTTTCATAGCAGCATAAAAACCCCGTTGTATGGATTTTTTTATTCAGTCCTAAATCAATGGATGCTTAATTATTCCCCATCTCTCCCCTTTAATTATTTTTCCCCCCTTTAATTTTTGACTAATGGAAACAGTGCTGCAGTGAACACTCTTGAACTTAGACTTTTGAACACTCATGCTGAGTCGCTTCAGTCGTGTCTGACTCTGTAACTCCATGGACTATAGCCCGCCAGGCTCCTCTGTCCATGGGATTCTTCAAGCAAGAATACCGGAGTGGGTTGCCATTTCTTCCTCCAGGGGATCATCCCGACCCAGGGATCAAACATGCATCTCTTGGGTCTCCTGCATTGGCAGGCGGGTTCTTTATCACTAGCGCCACCTGGGAAGCCCCTTTGTAAATATATCTACAGTATAGAAGTAAAATTAATTAGGCAAATAAAGTGTTTTTAAATCTTAATAAATAGAAGCAAATTGTCCTCCAAAGAGGTTGTGTTTACACATTCACCACCCTCTTATCACATGCTCAGAATAGACCTCACACACTCAGTAACACTATGTATTACCAGGCTCTTTTGATCTTTGACAATCTGAGTGGTAGAAACTTAACATGTAGCTTCACTAGATTTTTTCTTTTGTCATGTTGATATGCTTTTGTTGAAATATATTTAACATATAATGTGTAAATTTAAGGTGTATAACATGTTAATCTGATAAGTTTATTTTAATATGATTTCTATTGTAGCAACAATAAGCACCTGTATGTCATGTTACATAATTATTTTTTTTTTTAGTAGTGGGAATGATTAAATTCTGTCTCTTAAGTTTGATAATTATACCATTTTGTTATCTTTATTCACTTCACTGTGCATTAGATCCCTATGGCTTATTTATTGCTCCTTGTAAGTTTGTTCCCTTAAACAACATCTGTCCTATCCCTCCTTCCCCAGCCTCTGATAAGCACCATTTTATTCTCTGTTTTTATAATTTTGGCTTTGGGGGCATTTATTTGTTAGTAGTACAGTTGACCATCTTTTCTTATGTTTATGAATGATTGATAGTTATCACCCTATATATTAATATGTAGTTATCACCCTCTATATAAATCAGTCATTATCACGCTTCCAGAAAATTTTGGTCAGACCTTGGAATATTGCTACCAGTACTGTGCTGGTCCGGACCTCAAGGATGGGGCAGGAAAGTTAACTCTCAGTGTATACTTACTTCCTTTCCAGAAATCCTTTTAGAAAACTCTGTTCTGAAAGCTGTGTTACAATTTTTGTGATTATGTACCTGGCACTCTTTCTGGTTTGCAAAGCTGCTCTTGAGAATGTTCTGTATTTAGGTTGAAGGTAATGAAAGGTTCTTTATCCTTCCTCATAAACTATGAGACTTAGTTATGGTGGAAATAAAAATAATGTCCTTGTGAGATGCAAAGCCCAGGGGACACAATTAGAAAATCGGCTTTTCCAGTTCCTATCAAAATTTACATCTTACTAACTAAACTATTCCATATGGGAGAAATAAATGCTGGAAATGAAAAGAGGAGAGGAAGTGATAGGAGTAGCAATAATATTCTCAACAAACTTAGGATGATTTAGTTGGAGAATTTTATTATTGTAAGCTGGAGAAGCTTAGCCAGGAAAGATAACTTCCACCACATGAAAGAGTGGAATAGTCCTTTCAGAAGCATTGCTCTCAGGACACTTTGCAGGAGGCCGATGATCTGAATGCTGGCTTGTCTTACCTTGAAAGTGTCAGTGGGACCCTGCCTTGTCTGAAAGCAGGCATTGCTCTGGTGAAGTTGTGGTATGTCTGGTTGACAGGTGTAGTGGTGTGAACACTTTATTTTGGAAGTTATTGGGCGCCTCCCTGACATGGAGATGGTGATCAACGTGCGAGATTATCCTCAGGTTCCTAAATGGATGGAGCCTGCCATTCCAGTCTTCTCCTTCAGTAAGGTAAGTACAGAAAGGGCTATCTGAGGGGATGGAGGGTGGCCTTCTAGGGCATAAGCAGGAGATGACTGAATGTGACAGAGTCTGATGGGTAATGGTGAGGATGAGGTCTGAGGTCCCAAAGCGGCTCTGTGTCCCTGTTAGCTTCACAGTCATTGAATGATAAGACTGAAGAGAAGGAGGTGAGGACCTGTAAGTGATAAGTATGATTGCTTGGGATCTTAGAGCTAGGGGTGGAGGGTGAGGAATGAGAGAGGCCTGAGGAACCTCTAAAACATTGAAGGTGGGGTTCAGAGAACCTGCAGAGCATGGGAGAGAGTGACCTAAGAAAGCTCATGGACTTTGAACAAAAATATTTGTTGAGCTCCTACAATGTATGTATCACCTATGCTATTGGGTATCTTCTGTCTGGCCACTATATCCCAGGGTCCTAGCCAGGCTAATGATCAGACTAAAGGTGCTCAAATAACCACACAGTTTGCACCCAAACAGTGCATTGAGGGGACATGTGAGAGGGTGATCTTCAAGTCTAGTTACGGAGAGATGGGAGTACTAGGACATGGTTGTGGGCCTGGAGAATAGGGTGCAGTTAATATCTTAGTGCTCAGCTTCTTGCAAATGGTGTATTAGCAGGAATGGGTTTTCATTCCCTAGAAACTAAATATGAAAGCACTTGGGGGCAGAAATGGGGGAGGCTAGAAGAGAGTGAATAGAAAATTCTATGGGAGAAGAGTAGGTTTGGGAAAACCCTCCGGACTTTGAGAAAGGGAACTCTGTTTCTGATTTGGTGTCTCCAAAGCAGAGGGACTTTTTTATCTCCACTTTTTCTTTATCAAAGTTTACTTTCTCTCTAGACTTGTTTATTTCCTGTGTTGCAAGTGGGCTGAGGCCACATTGTGTTCATTTCCCATGGTTTAGCTTCAATTCTCAAAAGTGCTTGGTCCCATTATTTGTCATGAAGCCCTCTCAGAAGAACAGATAGAGGCTCCCATGTAAGTCAGTAAGGGTTTATGTTTATTATTTATCTTGTTTTTTCTGTAGATAATCAAGTATTATCATTAGTATACTAACTTTCCTTTCATCTTTAATTCCTTCCCCCTGCTTCTTTTTTTTAAAAAAAACCAATGACTCCTAGTTTGCCAGGGAGGGATTTTAGTCTGTCAGCTTTATAATAAGTATGCAGTTTCTTTGGAGCAGCTGTTATGCCTGAGGTGCTTGATGAATCACATACCATTTTTTAAATATTTGAAAGAAGGCAAACAGCATATTGCATATGTAATTCCAGTGGAAGACAGTAAATTTAGAGGCTTATCAGTGGCCAGAATTTCAACAGAAGTAACCATATAAAGGTTTCAAATGGTTTCAAACTTTTTTCAAAAGGTGGGGAATAATACCCCTACCCCCTTTCTGCCCATTATTACTTTTGACCCTGATCAAAAAAGAAAAATAACCAAAAAATAACTTAGAACTTACTGACCAACCAATATGAGCTCAGAAGTGCCACAGTATTAGGTAACACTAACACTTATTGAGTATTTACTATGTGTCACTGTTCTAAGTTTTCTACGTGTATTAACTCATTTAATATTTAAAACAAGCCTGTTAGATAGATATTATTATATCATTACTGATATTATCATTTCTCTAGTTATAAACATAAGGAAACTGAAGCATAGGAAGATTGAGTAACTTGCCTAGGGTTGGAAAGAGATGGGGTCAGCTAATCTTTCTCAAGAGCCCACACTCTTAACTATTGCATTGTATTTCCTAATTCTTGTAAAAGACTTACCTAGGAAATAATTAAGAAATGGTAGGACCATATACACTCCAAGTATGATATCAGTTAAAAGATGAGAAAGCTATGTGGTCATTCAGAATTGGATATATCGTTTCCTTAACCTAAAACCTCCCAACAGTATATATTGCTAGAAAAACAGAACTTTTGGGAACTGGAAAAGTTGACATTTAGTGTGATGTCATATTCTGGGATTCAGTCAGCCCATGAATTTTAACCCATGACCATTTTTGCCTTTTAGCATCCAGAGTCTAGACTTGGATATGGCTTTGATGGTATAACACAGGGGCAAGGCCTTTTGCAGATCTCGTGACATGAGTGCAATTTGCTGCTTCTTCCTCTGCTCCAAGACTGATTTAAAATAACCTCTCTGTTTCTGTTGAAGACATCAGAGTACCATGATATCATGTATCCTGCTTGGACATTTTGGGAAGGAGGACCCGCTGTTTGGCCAATATATCCTATGGGTCTTGGGCGGTGGGACCTCTTCAGGGAAGATCTGGTAAGGTAGGTCCTCTAGAGAGGTTTTATTTGTCCCTCTTTTTGGGTCACCTTGAAGTAAACAGTTAAGTATAAACAATTATTTTCTCTAAAATTACTAACTTTTAAGCTAAAAGTAAAAGACAAAAAAAAAACTTTATATCATATGTGTATAGAAGTATTTATATATCCATAGAAAAAGAGCAAAAGAACTTACCCTAAAATGTCAGCAGTGCTTCTGTGGGAGGGATTATAGAAGCCTCTTTTTCCTTCTTTAAATATTTCCATACTTTTAAGAGTGAATTCCTTTTATAAGTAGGAAAGAATAAATGATCATATTGTGGGGAAGGATAGAAAATTACTTGGAAGAGCATAAATGTACTTTATAATTAAGAGCCAAGTTCTTCAGGCAGGGATGGGGTGGGCATAAATGTTCCATAGGCATCTCAAGTTCAAGCTTATTCCAGATCCTCTCTGACTGAGGATTGAAACCTGCCTTGGCCTGTTGTCTGCATCCTGCCATCATTTCAGAATTTAGATTGTCTCATTCATCAAGCTGTAGATATTTCTTACCTAGCTACATTTTACATTAATGATCCAAACAACATTGGTACCTAATTAGTAAACTTCTAAAAACACAGTCTTTCTAGTTCTCTCAGATGTAGACAAACAATAATTTAATTCAACTTCATTTTCACAAATATCTATCACCTGTATTAAGTGTGACTACATATTTAAATGAGATGAAGAGAACATCCCTTTTCTGGAGAAGCATGTAGGGCTATAGTC
The DNA here is from genome assembly GCA_006408695.1 of Aepyceros melampus. Taxonomy (NCBI): domain Eukaryota; kingdom Metazoa; phylum Chordata; class Mammalia; order Artiodactyla; family Bovidae; genus Aepyceros; species Aepyceros melampus. The sequence continues at coordinate 292,240 of SJXQ01012506.1, forward strand.
CTCTTTGTCAGCTAGAGCCACTGGTTAAATAAACAAGTCAATTATTCAGTAGATATAATTGGGAAATTATTTTTTAAGATAAGTTGACCTCATACTTCATTGTTCTTCTCCAGCTCACTCTTTCAGGGATGAGGGAATGCAAACTCAGAGAGGTTAAGTGACTTTAGTCAAGGAACCAATTCAGGCCTGAAATCCAGGTTTCCAAGTACATTATCTTCTCACTAGTTAATATTTCCTGTGTCCGCCAGACTGTGAGAATGTCATTTTTTATTTAGCACTTCATTTTGAACATAATTTTGAGAGAGAGAAAAATAAAAATGTTGTTAACATTTTTTCACCAAATTATCCTTGACGTTAGTTTTCTGATTCTTTTTTTTACCCTCAGGTGCTTGCAAATACCCTTTTCACATTCTTCTTTTTGTAGCTCTTTTCCCACCTGCTATACATCTACTTTGTTTTTAAAATCTCTTTAAAACAACTTTTTTCTGAATATGAAAACTTTGTGTGCTTATAAAAATTTATCAATGTGTCCCACCTAGGCACCTTTTCTCCACTTACTGGTGTGTCTTAGAAATCTTTCCATGTCAGTACATAGGTGGAGAATGAAATGGCACCCCACTCCAGTATTCTTGCCTGGAGAATCCCAGGGACAGAGGAGCCTGGTGGGCTGCTGTCCATGGGATCACACAGAGTCAGACACGACTGAAGCGACTTAGCATGCATGCATGCATTGGAGAAGGAAATGGCAACCCACTCCAGTGTTCTTGCCTGGAGAATCCCAGGGACAGAGGAGCCTGGTGGGCTGCCGTCTGTGGGGTCGCACAGAGTTGGACACGACTGAAGCGACTTAGCTGCAGCTGCTGCTGCAGTACATGGGAAACTGCCTCATTGTTTTAAACAGTTCATGGTCTTCCATCAGATAATAACTTGATTCATTGTGTCCTTCAATGTATGTGTAGGCTGCATGTGTAATATTTGCATAATTTCTTGTTTTCTGAACTATTAGAGAATATGTTGCATACTTTATGGCTCTGTTCCCCTTAATTCTTTGCTGCATAATTCCTAAGAGTGAGAGTGTTCCCTTTATAACCACATTGCAATTATCAAATACAGGAAACAATGTTAATTCAGCAGAGTTATCATAACAATGTCCCATAAGACACATTTCTTCTCAGATACGGGATCCAGTCCAGCATCCTACTTGTTTTAACCTGCAATAGCTCTTAAGTCTCTCCTCCTCTTTTACTGTGTAGTTACTCTTTTACCATTTGCAAACTAATAAGCAATTTTTAGGGAGATAGAATATGTTTTAAAAATCGAACTTACATTAATATGTTTTTCTTTTGATACCTTCACCTTTTATTCTTGAGCTGAATTTATTCATGATTTTAGAATTGCAATTTTATTTTTTAGAGCTCTCCATTCAGAATCTCTAGCCTCGTGATTTCATTTCTTACCTTGAAACTTTAGTAATCTGTTTGCTGATCTGCATTGGTGTCTGCCTGGCGTGTTTCCATCTTTATACTCTTCTGGGAGTTTGTCCCCATTGACTGACTTTTCACCCTGTAGAAGAATTCAGTGTTGCTGTGGATTTAAAGAATTCATTCTACTGTCAGCAGAGGAGTGGGGTTATAAAAGAGGGCTGGGACAGCACCAGTGTTAGTGCTTGCCCAAAGACAAAAGTCCTAACATGGGTCTTCTGAAGGAGTAGATAGGTGGGTGAGAAAAATGAAGGAGAGGGAAAACAGATGATATGTGGTTCAAGTCTGTCTATATTAAATTTAGCTTTCCCAGGGACTAAGGAGATTTATACTCAAAATTTCTGTATTTTTGGTTGGATAGTTGAGCAGCATATCAAAATGTAAAATGTGTGTACCCTTTAACCCAGCCGTTTTACTTCAAGAATTTATCCTGAGAAGATAAGTAACAAGTATGCAAAAATGTGCATACAGGGATATTCACTTCAATGTTGTTTCTTAAAGTAGAAAGTTTAAAAATACCTGAAACCTCACCAATAAGGAATGGAGTAAATTATGGCTATAAAATGGAATATTGTGCATGAATGGAAAGTAAAGGTAGAATAGGGCTTAAAAACCGGGACTGGATTTAAACCTTACCAGCTGTGTGATGCTGGGGAAATTGCTTAGCCTCTTAAAGGCCTTAACTGTGTAAAGTAGGGATAATAAAAGCCATCTTGTAAGGTTATAAGAATGAGTTTTGTGTGTGTGTATATATATATATATATATATATATACACACACACACATAGTGTTTTTATATATATATGTTTATATTTGATCCCAACCCAGGAATCAAACCTGCATCTCGTATGTCTCCTACATTGGCAGGCAGGCCGTTTATCACTAGTGCCACCTAGGAACCCTCCCTCCCCCACATCTCACCCCCCAGTGCTACAGTAGTTCTGATTTGTTAGGAGGGAGTATGGGCAGAGCAAGAAATAGTTGGACTGGAGAATCAGGTAAAGATGATCCAGTGAGAAAGAACTGGAATATAAGCCAGGAGAATATGGAGGACTGGCTCACTTAAGAGAAAATGAGTAATGGAATGCTATTTGTGTCTGAACAGTATCTCTACCTGAAAAGTTTATGTGCGAAGTTTCTACATTATAGCAAACAGCTCACCAATCCCTCATGAACTCCACTTCAGTTTGACCCCCTCCTTTTTCAGAGAAAGACGCTGCAAAAACTTCTGTGAAGGGTTCCCACAAAGTAAGTTAAGAATGATGCATCTGTCACCTGCAACTATCACAACATTGCTATTTGGCTGTAGCCCAATACAAAATGTTTTTGGTGTTTAAAAAAAAAAATGATGCATCTGTGAGCTAGCAGTTTCAGCAAGGGAAGCTGGTTGTGGTAACTGGTATTGAGAACTGAATTTCGAGGACTTGGTCTGTATGGAGCACTAAGTACAGTTTGAGGATACCAGATGCTTTGCAAAATCAGACTAAACCTGATGATATTTTCTATGCATCTAAAACATAAAGTCAGAAAGTGATTTATTTCCTTGCCTTTGATTCAGTATCTTGATATTTTCTGCAGTTATTGTTGCCTAGTAATTTTAACAATCAGTTGAGTTCAGTCACTCAGTCGTATCTGACTCTTTGCGACCGCATGGACTGCAGCATGCCAGGCTTCCCTATCCATCACCAACTCCCAGAGCTTGCTCAAACTCATGTCCATCAAGTCGGTGATGCCATCCAACCATCTCATTCTCTAGACTCTTGCTTAAAGTAAGGAAGAAATCCTGATTGTACTGAATTAAATAGCCCTAAACATGTCATTTACTTTGGGGAACTTTTCTTTCAATGTTGTTAACTTATTAACCAAACGGTAGATTTACACATATTGCTAGCTAGTATCTCCAGAGGATAAAGTAATAATAAAAGGGAACATAATGTCATTTAGAGCTTTTTCTTTTGAGTAGCCTTGTTGTTCAGTCACTAAGTCGTGTCTAACTCTTTGCAACTCCGTGGACTACAGCACACCAGGCTTCCCTGTCCTCCACTATCTCCCGAAGTTTGCTCAAACTTGTTTGCACTGAGTCAATGATGCCATCCAACCATCTCATCCTTTGTCACCCTCTTCTTCTTCTGCCCTCAATCTTTCAAAGCATTAGGGTCTTTTCCAATGAGCCTCTTTTCACATCAGGTGGCCAGAGTATTGGAGCTTCAGCCTAAGTCCTTCCAATGAATATTTAGGACTGATTTCCTTTAGGATTGACTGGTTTGATATCCTTGCAATTCAAGGGACTCTCAAGAGTCCTCTCCAGCACCACAATTCAAAAGCATTAATTTTTCGGCACTGAGCCTTCTTTATGGTTCAAATCTCACATCCGTACTGACTCCTGGAAAAAGCTTTGACTATATGGAATTTTGTTGGCAAAGTGATGTCTCTGCTTTTTAATATGCTGTCTAGGTTTGTCATTGCTTTTCTTCCAAGGAGCAAGTGTTTAATTTTGTGGCTGTAGTCACTGTCTGCAGTGATCTTGGAGCCCAAGAAAGTCCATCACTGTCTCTACTTTTCCGCTATCTGTTTGCCCTGAAGTGATGGGACCAGATGCCCTGATCTTAGTTGTTTTAATGTTGAGTTTTAAGCCAGTTTTTTCACTTTCCTCTTTCCCCCTCATCAAGAGACTTTAGTTCCTTCATGTTCTGCCGTTAGACTGGTGATGTCTGCATATCCGGAGTGTTGGTATTTCTCCTGGCAATCTCAGATCCAGCTTGGGATTCATCCAGCCTGGCATTTTGCATGATGTACTTTGCATACAAGTTAAATAAGCAGAGTGACAATATACAGACTTGATGTACTCCTTTCCCACTTTTGAACCAGTCCATTGTTCCGTGTCCAGTTCTAACTGTTGCTTCTTGACCTGCATACAGGTTTTTCAGGAGGCAGATAAGATGGTCTGATATTGCCATCTCTTTAAGAATTTTCCACAGTTTGTGATCCACACAAAGACTTCATAGTCAGTGAAACAGAAGTAGATGGGTTTTGGAACTGGATTTCGATAATCCAGTGGATGTTGGCAATTTGATTTCTGATTCCTCTGCCTTTTCTAAATCCAACTTGTACATCTGGAAGTTCTCGGTTCATGTACTGTTGAAGCCTGTTTTGAAGGATTTGGGGCATTATCTTGCTAGTTAATTGAGTAGCCTGGGTCAGACTTACTTTAAAATGTAAAGCTCTCAGCTAAGCTTTAGAAATGATTCAAACACATCTTTATATAGTTAAGGAAGAGACACAGAAACTAATGAAATCTGTTTTTAGGTCAGCCGCACAGTGGCCATGGAAAAAGAAAAATTCCACAGCATATTTCCGAGGATCAAGGTGATTATACTTTCTGACATTTTACAAAGGTACTCTTCTGGCTAACGTGTAAAATTTTGAGGGTGTGGGAAACTAGTTCAAAGAGAAAACTAAGATAACTGAGAAAAAGACATAGAATCACAGAATTTTAGGCTAGAGAAGAACCAAATTATTGGCCAAATCACTTTTAGCTGAACTGAAATTCAAAGAAGTAAAGTTCATCTGTCCAGTCATTCAGCAAACATTTACAAAGTGTGACGAGTGTGATGGGCTTTAGTTATTTAATGCTGAATAGAACAATGAGCTGTCCTCTTGCCTGAGAGACTGCATTTTCCTAGGAGTACTTTATGATTGTGCCCACAGACTGTCGGCCACTTAATGGCAGAGCAGGAACCATCACTAGCTCTTCTGACTGCCTTTTTCATCAGACCACGTGACTGCCAAATAGTGGTGGAAGCGTAGACTGAAACTGATGAAAATTGAGAGAGATGCGTGGAAGGAAGGTAGAGCGAAAGCGAAAAGATTAGGGGAAGACTGAGTCCATATTGTTCAGCTCCGTATCCCCAGTGTTGAGAACAGTACCCACCTTGCAGATGCACAGTGAGTATCTGTTGGACAGATAAATACCAAGGAGAATGTGAACGGAGAGAGTTTTGCAGATTTCTTAGTGTGTCCTTGTCAGAGGTCACACCCTCTCTTCACTTGGTGGTGGACTTCAGAGCACAAATGAGCCCAAGAACCACTGCTTATGGTTCCTTGTCAACATCTCTGGTTCTCAGATCTTCAGATTACAGATTCTTAACTTGGGATCCATGTGTGCACTTCAAGACTTTTAGGAACACCTTGAAGTTATATGGGGATATGTAGAGAGGGCGTCTGCAGGTATCAGATTCTCAGGGAGTCCATCACCCCTCAAATGTCAACATCATCTGCTACTAGAACCATAACTAGGACTTTTTCTACAATAAGTTTTCAGGTGTTTGAGCCCTTTGGTTTTCTTTTTAATTTAAATGTTATACTGGGTTTTACAGAGCACACCCAACAAAGGTCATGTAACTCTTTTGGTGAGTGATGATTACCTAGTCACACAGCTATGAGTACCAGTGATTAGAGGTTACATGAAGCTTCTAAAAGGGAAATAATTCTCTGGGATGTGGTTGTAGTATCCAGAATAACATAATCCTAAAACTAGATGCAAGCAGAGAGGGCCAGATACTCCCCTTCCCTGAAGGGTACAGTAGCAAACAGCCAGGACCACCTAGATGCTGTAGGATCTAGTATCCCCCTCCTCTTCTATTAAATAACCCATGAGTTGTTCATCTGTGCGTATGGTCATCGCATTGGGTCCAATTACTGCTTACCTTTCAGTGATTGGGAGTGGTCTTATGGTGTAGGAGACGTAGTTCTATGTCATGTGTTTCTTTTCTAGGACAAGTCCAGAACGAGATCCTCTCATTCTTCTGTCTCGGAAAAACCCAAAACTTGTTGATGCAGAGTACACCAAAAACCAGGCCTGGAAATCTATGAAAGTAATCACCAATCATCTGACTAGAGCTACAGCAGTGAACATTCTCACTCCAAGAGCATTGCACCTGGGTAGAACTTCACATTAGGTTACCTCTCAGTGGTGGGATGACTGTTGAGAACGTTCCATGGACTGAAATTAGTATATGTGTAAATTACTCTTTTTCGGGCTCACGTTGTGTTTTTGGGCCCTTATTATGACTCATATTTTATATTATTTTGAAGGTTTAAACCAGAGGTCACAGACATTTTCTGTAAATGGCTAGATGGTAAATATTTTAGGCTTTTCAGATCTTATAGTCTGCATTGCAGTTACTCAGCACTGCCACTGCAGTGTGAAAGCAGTCGTAGACAGTATGTAAACTAATGAGCATGGCTGTGTTCCAATAAAACCTTATTGAGGGCATTGAAATTTGAATTTCATAAAATTTTTCCCATGTCATAAAAATATTGTCCTTTGGATTTTTTCCAGCCATTTGCAAGGTAAAAGTAACTTTAGTTCATGGGTTGTGCACAAAAATAAGCAGTGACCCAGATCTGGCCTATGGGCGCTAAGTTTGCCAAAATCTGGTTTAAACCATTGGTTCTCAACCCTGACTATACAGTGCAACCAGAGAGCTTAAAAATTAATAGAATAAATCAGAGTCTCTGGAAATGGTATATAGACATCTTCATTTGTTTAAAATCCCCAAGTGATTCTAAGCTGAAACAAGCAATGACAGGCTTCTTTGGTTGGGAGTCCCATCTCTAGCCTCTTAACTCTGTCTTTCTTGCCTTATTCAAAGACCCTTAAGTTGTAAATGTCTTCATCTGAAATTTCCATATACCATTTGAGGATGATAAGAGAAAATGCTTAAACTTCTTGTCAGAAAACCTAAGTGAAAACTAAGAAATACTAAGTAAAGATGTATGCATTTATCACATGACCATTTAATTCAAACAGAAGCAAATGCAGTATAAGAAACTTTGTTAAAAAATAAAAATATGAAAAAATATCCATTCATGACAGCATCTACTATGGGAGGCCACAGAAGCAAGCAAGACTTGTTCCCCTCACCATCTGCTAAGGTGGCTGGAATATGGATAGGGGATAGGCGTCTCAGATTCTGATGCCCCCAGGCGCTGCAGTAGTGAGCAGGAGAGAGCACTGAAGGTCCAGTCATTTCTGCCAAGGAGAATAGGAGCTCTCTTTGCCAAATCCTTCTCCCCGCCTCCAAGAAAAGTGGAAATCTGGGTTTTTGTAAGAAGTATCCTGCCACTTACAAATGCTGGGCAGTGGTTTGAACATTTATTTTTCAAATACTTTGCTAGTGCAACAAAATTTGTGTGGGGGCTATACCTCTAAGCCCACCAGCCACCGTTTGTAACCTCCTTTGCTGTGTGAACTCACTCACAGAGTGAGTTCTGCTGCAGGCCATGACCTCCTGAGTGCAGAGGAAGAGTCACATGGCCCCAGGGGAGCTTAAACTCTAAAATCACACAGACGAAGTTAAAGCCCAAGCTCTTCTACTTACGGCTGTGTGACCTTGAGCAAGTCTCCCAACTTCTCAAAGCCTCGGCTGCTTCATCTATAAAGTGAGACAGTCTTGGCTCCTGAGTCTGTGCGTTCTGAGACTTCAGTGAGGTCATGTTGATGAAATGTTCAGTGATCCTTGTTGCATAGTGGTCTTCAATGAATGCTCCTGCTGCTAATACTAACAACTTTCTTTCCCTGAAAGGATACCTTGGGAAAGCCAGCTGCTAAGGATGTCCATCTTGTGGATCACTGCAAATACAAGTAAGATATCCAGGACTCCTGACTCTTCTGGTTTTCCCTATTGCTTTTGGAATAGCTTCTCTGGGTGAGAATTTTAATACTAGGGTCCAGCTGGGGTTTGTGAAAGTCACATTAATTCATTTAGTTATTGTTTACTGAGAGCCTGCTGTGCACAAAGCTCTGGACTGGGTTCTGTGGGAACTGCAGAGACAATGAAACAGGGACAGTGGTCCCTGCTTCTAGGGAGCCTGCATACCCATAATCAAAGGGAAGGGGTCCACTCTCTGCACCCCACACAGCCAAAAGCTGAAGTTAGATCAGTCATTTATTAAGTTAATAAAAATAGTTTAAGGTTCAACATGAATGAGGCATATGTAACTAATGTATTATATTTAAATGCCAAGACTAAGAATGAGATGAAGGTAAAACAAGGTCAGGAGGTGGGCACTGGGAATATTCAGAGAAATGAATGGTGATTACACTGCACAGTGGGAACTACAGAGTAGAAGCAGCTCTGGTTGGAGACAAGTACCAGAAATGCTGAAGAGAAAATGTTCTTAGTTATTAGCTTTATTTTCCAGGGGGCATTTCTTTGAAGATTAATTAGGCATGCCTGGTTGTCTTCTCCAGACTTCTTAAGAGGAAACAGGGAACAGGGCATACCTTTGACCAGATAGGGAACACTATGGGAAAAACCAGGCTTTGCGGGGGGACCATGATGAGTTCGAGACTTTAGGCCTAGAAAAACTTGTAAACAAAGGGTGAAGTATTGTTTCCACTGAGCCTTGTATCCGCTTTGCCCAGCACCCAGCTGCTGGCTCTGTCTCTCTGCCTGGAGAAAGTATTTCTCTTTCCCCCTCATGCTGATATTCCCAGGAACAGGCTCTAACCCCTGGAACAGCAAGGAGTTTATGGAAACTCCACAGGGACATGCTGATGGGTCCTTGAAAATTGAAAGTGGAAAGAGAAAGAAAGAGGGTAATAAAAGGGGAGAAGAAGAGAGGATAAGAAAAAAATGTCATGTGTGGTAGCAGGAATATAGTATCAAGTATATTTTGCTCTCTCTTTTCCAGGTATTTGTTTAATTTTCGGGGTGTCGCTGCAAGTTTCCGGTTCAAACACCTCTTTCTGTGTGGTTCACTTGTTTTCCATGTTGGTGACGAGTGGCTGGAATTCTTCTACCCACAGCTGAAGCCATGGGTTCACTACATCCCAGTAAAAACAGACCTCTCCAACGTCCAGTAAGCAGCCGTCCCTCAAGCAGAGTCTCTGATGACTCCCACAGTCTGCCTCTGAGTCCCCAGCCATCCAAGATATTTACTCCTAAGGACTTTTTCCACTGAAAGCTTTTTTTTTTTTAATTTCATTTTCAAAGATAGTATTGTATTATTATCCAACTAGACTGAGTGGGATTTAATTTCTTAAGTATTGCTAATTCTGATTCAAAATGTAACATTCAGATAGTATGTAGTGAAAAAGCACTAATCTCTCAAAGACTAAATAGATACAGGTATTCAATTGTGATATATTGTCAAAAGAATTTTCAGATACAGTGTGAGAACTGACCTTAGTGAAACGAAGGCAAATTTCCTCTCGTGATGGCAAGAGCTAGGACGGCATGGGGAGAAGGGCCAGAAATGTAAGCCCAGTGCCCTCTTCTGGGGACCAGAGCAAGAGACAGGAAGGAAATTTTTTCTGTACTATTGATTTTTGGTGTGTATCATTGAACGTTTCTCTGTTTTCCCAAATAAGTTCCAAAACTAGAACAGATTGTTTCGCCTATGTGCAAAGTACTTTTTTTGTTGTTATTTTGATCTTATGAGGACCCGATAGCTTTACTTTAAAAAAAAAACCCAACATCCATATATCTAAAGATTAACTACAGGCCTCAGTATGTGATCTCTCTGCTTAGTACTAATGAGCATGGTCTGTATTTCAGAACCTAATCTTTCCATTTTAGGGAGCTGTTGCTGTTTGTAAAAGCAAATGATGATAAGCTCAAGAAATTGCTGAAAGGTAAGTTCTGTTCATTTTTCTTTTTCCACTTTAATCATTCCTCCTTTTCCCAAGCTACAGTCATAAGAATGTTGTTACCATGGTGCTATCTGAATGTCAGCCTCATTATACAGAGATATACAGAGATAATTATACAGAGATATTATACAGAGATATATCTAATTATTTCTGTATACAGAGATATACAGAGATAATTAGAATCAAAGCTGTCCTGGGGAAAACCACACATTCACCTATGTCCCAAGCCCATCCTTTGTAAAAAAACAAATGTCTCTTTCCAAATGCACATGTATAGTAGATATTATGGAGAAGGAAATGACAACCCACTCCAGTATTCTTGCCTAGAGAATCCCATGGACAGAAAGCCTGGTGCGCTGCTGTCCATAGGGTCACACACAGTCAGACACGACTGAAGCGACACAACAGTAGATACGATGGCTGTAGAGTTGGTTCTGAAGATCAAAGAGTTAATTTACATGAAGTATTCTGAACAGTGCTTGGCACAGGTAAATACTCAAATGTAAGCTACTAGTTTTATTAAATGTCACGCTTTAACTGTTCTTGTTAATCTTGTCTCTAGGGGAAGCCAGTTTATTCTGAACCACTTAAAGATGGATGACATCACCTGTTACTGGGAGAACCTGTTGACCGAATACTCTAAATTCCTGTCCTATAACGTAACAAGAAGGAAAGGCTACGATCAGATTGTTCCCAAAATTTTGAAAACCGAGCTCTAGTAGTCATGATCAGGCCATAGTCCTCTCTATGGCATCAGACCTCAGATATCCTGTGGTGAGAAGCTTGCTGTGAATGTGACACCTATACCTTGGATACTGTTACCAAGTGAGATATCTGGTTTTCCTTATCATGCTGTACCAGGAGCAACTTTGGAGGAAGATCCAAATTGTGTGTAATACAATTAGGAAGTCGCTCAACATCTTTGCTAAAGAAGGACCAGAAATCGTGAGATGTGGGTTTTGAACCTGATTCTGCCTTTCATCTCTTAGGACCAATCACAGCTTGTGCCTCAGGTCATCCATATGTGTATGTCCACACTGTGAAACTGACTGTTCCCATGGGGTGACGCCCTTTGTCTCATTCTTTTGAGTAGAAAGTCACTCATATGAAACTAGTACAACTCATTACCACAGTTCTGCAGTTATTCTACACTTGATCTCTGCCGCTGCATTTTAACATAGAAAGCCATTTAGGGTTTGTAAAGAATACTTGGGGATTATTTTCTGAAAGGTCTAAGGAAGCAGTAGTGTACTATGCAACAATGTAGGAGCTTTCTTTTGTAAAAGCGTAAACTCTTTGGTACTCAGGAGGTTTCTATAAAGCCATGTAGAAAGGGGCCAATTGCATGAGTAGTCACTGCAATTGGATTTCAGCTTCCCTTTTTGTGCCTTCACATCCTTTATGTTCTCTTTCAAAAAACAGTGATTGAAAACCTCTTGAGGAAATAGTCCTTACTCTTTAAAGGAATTGTGCATAAAACAGCAACTTTTCCTCATTCTTCACACACCCTTAATATTTCTCCTCCTTGAGTTGGCAGCAGTCCACGCTTGCAGGGATCTCAAGGAGTCTTCATGTGTGAAATGGTGTCAAGTTGGGAGTTTAAAGCATTCACCTTTAGCGCTTACTTACCCAGGAGATGCCTGTTTTAGTGCACATCCTGTTAGATGGCTTCCTTTTTCCTTTTTGAAAAAGACATTTGGATAGCAGTTTAATCTCAGGATATTCTCCCTAATATAGTCAAAAATGAAGAAAAACTTTTAGATTAAAACCCGTGTAGTCCAATGACTCAGAACCATCCTTGTTCTTTAGGCCCAAAATTTCCACTGAGAAATCAACTCTTTTCCTTTGCCTCTTAAGAGCTGTTTGGTATTAACTGGTTCCAAAATTAGTAAATGTGAGATTCGGTTATATAAAATCTGGGACTATATTTCCATATATGAAACATGCATTTGGCCATTTAAACTCCCTTTCACAAAACTATAAGCCTACGGACCTTAGAGGACTTCTGGTAAGACCATTGCATAGAACAGGGCAAATGTTTAAAATTAAATTTTGAGTATTAAAAACTCATGGGGACTGTGTCTTTAGGTGCTATAAATCTGGCAATAAGACATCCAGATTTCTGAGTTGTACTGTAGTATTGCCTTATCAATAGGAGGCCCTGGTAAATACTATCATTCTATTCTAATTTTCTTCTGACTAAACTAAAAGCTTAAAGAGATGGGAATACCAGACCACCTTACCTGTCTCCTGAGAAACATAAATGCAAGTCAAGAAGCAAAAGAACCAGAAATGGAATAACAGACTGTTTCCAAATTGGGAAGGGAGTACGTCATCTGCATATCTTCAACCTTATTACTAATAACTTCTATGCAGAGTACATCATGCGAAATGCCAGGCTGGATGAGTTCTAAGTTGGAATCAAGATTGCCAGGAGAAATATCAGCAACCTTAGATATGCAGATGATACCATGGCAGAAAATGAACTAAAGAGCGTCTTGATAAGGGTGAAAGTGGAGTGGAAGTTGCTCAGTCGTGTCCGACTCTTTGTGACGCCACAGACTGTACAGTCCATGGAAATCTCTAGGCCAGAATACTGGAGTGGGTAGCCTTTCCCTTCTCCAGGTGATCTTCCCAACCCAGGGATTGAACCCAGGTCTCCAACATTGCAGGCAAGTTCTTTTAACAGCTCAGCCACAAGGGTAAAAGAGGACAGTGAAAAAGTTGACTTAAAACTCAACATTCAGAAAACTAAGATCATGGCATCTGGCCCCATCACTTCATGGTGAACAGATGGGGAAAAAATGGAAACAGTGACAGACCATTTTCGTGGGCTCCAAATCACTGTGGCTATTGACTGCAGCCATGGAATTAAAAGACACTTTTGGGGAAGAAAAGCTATGACAAACCTAGACAGCGTATTAAAAAGCAGAGACATCACTTTGCCAACAAAAGTCCATAGAGTCAAAGCTTTGGTTTTTCAAGTAATCATGTATAGATGTGAGAGTTGGAACATAAAAAAGGCTGTTGCCGAAGAATTGATGCTTTTGAATTGTGTCGCTGGAGAAAACTTGAGAGTCCTTTGGACAGCAAGGAGATCACACCATCAATCCTAAAGGAAATCAACTCTGAATATTCATTGGAAGGACTTATGCTGAAGCTCCAATACTTTGGCCACCTGATGCAAAGAGCCAGCTCATTGGAAAAGATCCTGATGCTGGGGAAGATTGTGGGCAGGAGGAGAAGGGGGCGACAGAGGATGAGATGGTTGGATGGCATCACCAACTCAATGAACATGAGTTTGAGCAAACTCCAGGAGGTGGTGAAGGACAGGGAAGCCTGGCATGCTGTAGTCTATGGGGTCACAAAGAGTCAGACACAACTTAGCGACTGAACAACAAAACTAAGCAAAATTTTCTGTCCTTTGGATTAGCAGCTGAAGGTGCATTTCCCTGGAAGTGTTTCCAACTCAAGCATTATCTCTCAGACTCCTTATTTTCATTACTCTAGGCAGAGGCTATCATAATATTTTTTCTCAAGCCTGTATTATATGACATCACACTGTACTGTAGTTATTTGTTTCTCCTGTGAGCTTTTTTTTTTTTTCCCCTATGAGCTTCTTGATGGGTAGGAATCATGTTATACTTACCCGAATTTCTCCATTATCCAGCACAGTGCTTCACACAGAAGAATGCACAGAACAATGTTGGAACGATGGATGGATAGATGGGGACAGTAGGCTTAACTAAATCCTGTTTACAGACTGCCCAGCCATTGGCTTCAAGGATTGGACAAGACTGTAAGAATTGGATCAATGCAAATTCTCATCTGTCCTTTGAAGAATTAAGACCATTTGTATTTAAGTACAGCAGATGTTCAGATTTTACATGTATTTGTTTACCTCAATGTAGATGATATGAAGATGGGTGTAATGACATAAAATGTATGGTTTTGAAAGTAATTTTTTATCTCCATAACTTTTGAAAGTTGTTTTTTGTTAATACTAGCTGAATTCCAAACTTACCCTTTCCTTCTCAGAGATAAAAGCCCACTTTTCTTCAAGAAAAGAGAATAACTGAGTTTATTTGAGTGAAGTGAGATACTTGGATAACACAAGGAATGATTTTCCTTTACTTTGGGAGTATCATCTATGTGATGTCAGTGTTCCACCTCATTCTGCTGTTACATCAGGTTTTCCTAGTAAAAGAAAATAGAAACAGCCTGTAGCTAAAAGAACTTTTTAGACGGATATGAGGGCACCGTGGAGTATTTGGAAAGGTAGAAAGCAGAGCAGCTCTAGGAATCTCAGCAAGAATTTGCTCTCTAGAGTGCTGCCATGCGCAGATCGAGACTACAGGCTCTGTGTCTCAGTCCAGAATTCCTAAGAGAAAAAATGTCAGTAGGCTTCTTTGGGTCAGTTCTGAAGAGGATAGTTCCCTCATCTGCACCTGCTCTGACTGTGAACGAGAGCACACACGGATATGTAAAAAACCCGCCTTCTTGTGCCACCAAAGATGCCTTCACTTAACATAATCCCACTGCATCCCAAGGGAGGGTGTGTGTGAAGCAGAAGGGTACAGTTACAAATCACTTATTTAATTATTTATCAAATACCTGAGCATTTACTGTGTACAGACAGTGGGAGATAAAATGTTTACACCAGGCTCCCTAGCATGAAGCAGCTCTCTAGTTGAGATGACATAGTGGAAACAACAGTATGGGAGGCTGCATAGGCAGAAGGTGATTAAGGGGATACGCGGCCTTAATCCTAAGGCCAATTATTCATAAAGACTGGATTTGAAGTTTAAAGGTAGAAGACTTTTCTGTCTGATGCAGATTGGAAACTTCATGGAGGTAAAAATTAAGTTACACTTTGAAGTTTAAATGGTCCCTGGAGTTGTGAGGGTTTATTCTCTTTCCCTGTGGTAACAGTTCATATCATACATAATGTAATTTATGTAGCAAGGGCAGTACCTAGAGAACCTAGGAGGGAAAGGGAACCTGACAGCTGGGGGAAAATTCATGATGGGGCAAGAGGCTATTGAGTTCTGTAAGCAGAAATCAGCCCAAGTCTGAGTGTAGAATAGTGATGGTTCCAGGCAATATGGTCACTGCACTGAAACTTTTCCAATGCCTTTACTCTGGTAGCAAAGGTATATCCTGGGGAGGAGCAAGCTAAATGTGAAACAGAGTGGTCCAAGTGAATTGAATAACACGTTTTGGCTTAATGTTGCTCTGAGGCCCTTCATAAAAACACCACAGAAAAGACAGAGTATTGCCATAGTGGTAAAGGAAGGTAGAGAAGGGGGCAAAAGAGGATGAGATGGTTGGATGGCATCACTGAATCTTTGGACATGAGTTTGAGCAAACTCAGGGAGAGAGTGAAGGACTTGGAAGCCTGGCGTGCTACAGTCCGTGGGGTCACAGAGTCAGAGACGACTTAGCAACTGATAACAGGAAAGGAAGGTAAACCCCAAGGGCTTGGAGCAGCAGGAGAATAGGAGAGCGACAAGTAGTCTGAGCAGCTGAGATGGAATAGCAGCAACAGTGTGAGCAGGGCTAGGATCTGGAGACTTCTTGAGTGATCAGATGACAAAGGGAACCTTAAGAAAGACGCTTAGTTACCCAAATGAGAAGGCAGCTATGGCTTTAGCAAAATTTGCCTGTTAATCTCATTTGTATCTATAAGGTAGTGAGGGAGCATTTAAGTTGTATATAAATGATTTCAGTAATACCTGCCCACACTCCCATCCTCCAATTCAAAGTCCTCCTCATCCCAGAATGATTGTGGAGTCATCTTAAGCATTTAGATTTTCCACATGTAGACTAGACATTGCACAGCCATTTCCTTGAGCTTTAGCCTTGGGACTTTTATATGGTGCCCACCTCTGCCTGTATGGGTTAGGCAGCAATCTACAGCCAGAGCCAGGAGTCAGGGGATCTGAAGTCTTGATTCAAAGACTTACGTGAAAGTAGATACTGGAGATAGAGAAATGCACATACACGATCCCCGACCTCAAAGTTAGTCTACTGAGGCACACAGTAAATAGGAAATCATGATGCAATGTAGTAAATGCTATGATGGGAACGGAATTCCCGTCTCCCAGACACCAGAGATCTTCCTGGCGCCGCGGACTAACTCAGCTAGTCACTGTTATCAGTCAGTTCCCAGCGCCCAATCTATAGAATTCCGCTGTCAAATTCCAGAAATCTATTTACCTTATCTCCCTAAAGAGTGTAAGTTTAGACTTAAACCTAGAAAGGAATAAGGATGAGATTGGTAAGGAGAATACGTATGTTTGGTTGCTGGCAGAGCTTAAATGAAATAACACAAACCAGTTTAAGAATATTGTAAATGCGTACATTTTAATAAAACTATAAAGTATATGTTAATGAAAGCTGTAGTGGTGGGATATTATTGCTATTATAACTATTAAGTCAACACCTGGTAGAAATTCCAGAAAGTGCCCTGCCTTTTGAGAAACAGTAGGCATATAAACTAAGGGGAGGTAAACCTATCTTGTGGAGCCCAGAGCAGAGATTTCTCTTAAATGTGTTCTGGAGATCTCCGGGCACCCGGCACCATACTCCTCTTCGATGCCTCGGTCTTTTCTGAAAACCAGAATGAACCCCGTCCAGTAGTCTGTGACAGAGTAGGTTAGGATGCATTTGCCCAAACTGCCTTCCCCTTTCCGCACTCACTGTAATGAACACCGCACTTTTTCTTCTTCACGGCATTTCTGCTGTTATAAATGGCTTCCCTGATAGATCAGTTGGTTAAGAATCCGCCTGCAATGCAGGAGACCTTGGTTCGAGTCCTGGGTCGGAAAGATCCGTGGAGGAGGGATAGGCTATCCACTCCAGTACTTGGGCTTCCCTTGTGGCCTCGCTGGTAAAGAATCCGCCCGCAATACGGGAGACGTGGGTTCAATCCCTGGGTTGGGAAGATCCCCTGGGAAAGGGAAAGGCTACTCACTCCAGTATTCTGGCCTGGAAAATTCCATGAACTCTATAGTCCATAGGGTCGCAAAGAGTCGGATACGACTGAGCCACTTTCACTTCAGCGTAAGACCACATCTTCCCGCCTGCAATCTACCTACCACCCTGCTTTCCTGTGCAGAAGGGTGAGGAGGACCGCATCAGAAGTCAGACTGAGCGTGGCTCCTTGTCACTACCTCATTTCCGGCGGGCTGACCTGGCACCGTCCCGCCCCCAGCCGGAAGTGTGTTCGGCTCCGGTTCCTGCTTCGCCCTGTCCCGCAGCCTTTGCCCTCGTTGGGGAGGGACTTCCTGTCTCGTGTGTCATAGTGCTTTCAGTCAGGGCCTGTGTGTCAAGCGGTGTACCGGCGGATACGGCCGCAAATTAACTCGGGACTAGTGTAAAGATACTCTCCCATTCCTTCTTGCAGTTACCCTCGCTCATCCCCCACCGCACCTCCGTGAGGCCTTGGCCTCCTAAGCGCCCAAGCGCGTGTCTGTCGACAGGTTCGGAGAGGGTCATGGAGGCGCGGCCGCCGGCCCCACGAAGCTTCCTCTGCAGGACGCTGAGTCCTTTTCCTCGGGTTTTTGCTGCCGAAGCTGTGGCTGCCGATCCCAAGGCTCTTGTAGAGGACCAGGAACCGTCTTCCTTCGTCTCAGAACCCCAATACCCAGAATCCGGATGGGACCGCCTCCGGGAGCTGTTTGTCAAAAAGTAAAAGTGCCTACGGTCTGTGGGGAGGGGCTGTGAAGGAGGTGACCTGCAGCCTGGGTCATCTGGGGCGAAGGACCCCAGGGTGGTGTGATTTATTTTTGCGGGATTTGGAGTTTAATATAATGTACTCCAAGCATGTATCCTAACATTGCTATTTGGTAGTTCTATTGATTGACAGGCCGGTTTTCAGATGGAGAGGGTGAGACTAACTGAAAGTAAGAACTTTTAGGAATGTTTAGGGAGTCTAAACATAGTTTTTAATATAATCCCCTGACTTTACAAATTAGAAGAAATAGAGTAAGCTATTTAGTGACCCTAGAACCAACATCTGGAGGACTCCAGTATTCTTTTTCGTGTATCACTTGATCCCAGATTCTGATGCTTCTTGAACAGTAGCCCTCCTCCCCGCCACAAAAATGGAGGTTGGAGAGAGAACACAGTTGTTAAATTTTTACTCTGCCAAATAAGGAATGTATAAAAAAATAGTAGCAACTGTTGTTGCAAAGATATTAGCTGGATTCACAAGTAAATTGGTGTCAGGATAAATGATAAATAACCCTTTAAATTGAATTAACTTTAATGGAAAACTCAGGGTAATTAATTTCATCATTTTTATTCCTCACTTACTGGTGAAAAGTTTTCCCTTTTTATGAAGTACTTTACCATATACTGATGGACAGGGAGGCCTGGCGTGCTGCAATTCATGGGATGGCAAAGAGTCGGACACGACTGAGCGACTGAACTGAACTTACCATATATTACACTGTAGTATCAACTGGTTAAATTAACATTGAAGCTTTATTATGTTGCTGAAATAGAGCAGGGGAGCCAGTGGAATTGTGTTTAATTACTTTCTTTAGAATTCATCGTCTAATTTTAAAGATAATGAAGCTGCCCTTCCATTGGTCATTTCAAATTTATTTGAGATACTTGTGAATGATCCTATGTAGTACACAACAGAAAAGGTTTATTTTTGTTATTTATTTTTAATTGGAAATAGTTGCTTTACAATGTTGTGTTAGTTTCTGCCATACAGCAACATGAATCAGCCATAGGTTCCTTTCCTCTTGAACTTCCTCTCCCAACCTCCCACTCCATCCCCGTGCATGTAAGTTGTCACAGAGCACCAGGTTGAGCTCCCTGTGTTACACAGCAGCTTCCCATTAGCTATCTGTTCACTTTACATATGGTAATGTATATATTTCAATGGTACTATCTCAATTCTTCCCACCTTCGCCTGCCCCTGCTGTGTCTATAAGTCTGTTCTCTATGTCTGAATCTCTATTCCTGCCCTACAAATAAGATTCATCGGTACCGTTTTTCTAGATTACATGTATATGCATTAATATATGATATTCGTTTTTCTGACTTCACTCTGTATAACAGGCTCTAAGTTTCATCCACCTCACTAAAACTGACTCAGATTCATTTGAAAAAGGTTATTTTGATCAGCCTTATAAACCACAGATGTTGTAGCTGAAGGAAATTTGAAAGATAATATAACTTACATTGTCCCCTCCATGTCATGGGTGAGGAAACCACGGTTCAGAATGATTGTGGTCTACCTGTAGGTCAGTTAGCAGTGGATGACAGAACCAGAACTACAACCCCATTGTTGCTACTTATAGTCTAGGTCCTTTCCACCACTTTTCCCTGTTTGTTTACCATTCATTAGTTCTTAGGCCCAATCATGTAACTTCATAGAGTGTCTGTTGATAATATGGAGAGAAAATATCGCTATGTCATGGAATTTTTCAGAGGATGAAAAAGATATCATATGCATTTCCTGCCATGTTAAATCTTAAGCTCTTTTTCCATTTTCTCTTTTCCGAGTTCTCCCACTTTTTATGTAAATGTTTTTGGTTTTATTCATTATACAAGATGAAATATAAAGTTCAGATTATAGCAGTTTTTCCTATTGATATAAGAATTTGTTTCTTAAGAAATTTTATTTAGGTTTCTCACTTGTATATGCGGGAACTATAAGAACTCACTGATTCTGATTTCAGAAATGTGGTTGTTAGAATTAGATAAACACTTGTACAGTCTCGGAAGAAAGCAAGTTAGTAGTTTGTAAAAAATTAATATTCAGTGGTTTACTTATGTAGAAGGGCCATTACTTCTAGTAACTAAACACTTACAAACTTAGCTGTTTGTTAGAGCAATTTCCAGAGGACATCTTGGAAGCTGCAACATAGCTTCTAGTTTCTAATGCTTTTGAGAGTAATAGATTGAATGAAATGGTAGCTTTTCCCACTTGCAATATAGCTTCTAGTTTCTAATGCTTTTGAGAGTAATAGAGTGAATGAAATGGTAGCTTTTCCCATCTGCAATACAGCTTCTAGTTTCTAATGCTTTTGAGAGTAATAGAGTGAGTGAAATGGTAGCTTTTTCCATTTATTTGAGGTTGGTCTGTGCTGCCCACTGCATCATGAACTTTCTCACTCAGTGGTCTTTAATAGATAGTACAGGCCCATCTGAGCATGACAAAAAATTAAATATTCAGAAAGATACAATTTTGGTATTTTTTTACATATAGGTATTCATTCTTGCCTACATTGTCCTAAAATCCCATAAGTTTTTATAATTTCCAAAAGTTATCTAAAAATTCAAAAAGGTAATTGTTAATTTCTGCATCCAGTTTACAAATTCTTTCTGTTTCCAGGGATATAGTAGAGCTGTAAGAGTCATCAAATAAAATAACCCTTTAAAAAACCTTTTTATTGCAATATAAATAAAATATGTGCCTAGAGACATGTACATAAGTATACCTGTCAGTGACTTTTCACTAAACATAGGTCTGTATCCAGCCCTAAGAGACTGTTAACAGTGTCCCAGAAGCTCCCCCTTGTGCCCCTTCTCTGTCCTTACCCCTGCCTTCCCAAGAATAACTACTAATTAACTTCTGAAAGCATAGATTAGTTTTGACTGAGATTTGAGCCACTTGTAATATAATTATTTAATTCATCAGAAGGTTTAATTGGTTCTGTCCATCATGAAAAACTTATGTCCTGTTTAGCATTTGGGATAATTCTGATCATACTGTCTTTTGGAGAGCAGTATCCATAAACTAATCCCAAATAACATTGTCTTTTTGATGTTTTAGTGAACAGCAGAGAACTTCAAAAGAACTTCAGGATATTTACAGGGCAGCAGTTTCAGCAGGCATCATCGGCTGGGCATATGGGGGAATACCAGCATTTATTCATGCTAAACAGCGCTACATTGAGCAGAGCCAAGCAGAAGTTTACCACAGCCAGCTTGATGCTGTGGTACGTACTGGTGTTCTAATAGTATTTGGGGGCATGCCAGTTGGGAGCCTGGTGGGCTGCCATCTATGAGGTCGCAGAGTTGGACACGACTGAAGCAACTTAGCAACAGCAGCAGTTTTAGCTGCTCACTTTATACTTAATCATCTAGCTAGGTAGTAGGGTTGAGAAGATTTAGGAAACAAAGTCTAACTCAGCAACAATGGAAGTGCTAATGCTATAGTGCATACTCAAACTTTGTCGACCACTTTTCTTACTAGAATTGGTCACCACCGTGGCTCTACTTTCTGAAATATATTTCTAATCTCCTGCTAAATCATCAAGGCTCAGCTGTAGTGTATTTAATCTATTCACAAAGCCTGTGTGCAGTACAGTAACTCACGCTAAAATAATCATTAACAATTAGAGCTTTACAGTTTGTTGAGTGCTGACTCATTTGTTGTATCTTACATCTGTACATCAGTTCTGTTGCCCTAGCGAGGAAGTTAGGGCTCAGAATTTTTTTTTTTTTTTAATCTGTGGTGGTTTTTTAATTGTGTCAGGTTTTAAAAGTTGGAAGAGAAGTGCCAGTGTCCTGTAATGTCCAAGAGGGATTGGTTCCAGGACTCCTGTGGATACCAAAATCCACAAATGCTCGAATCTTTTATTTAAAAAAAACCATAGTACCATACGTCCTTCATATCCATGGTTCCACTTCCTCAGGTTCCAAATCTGGGGCTACAGAGGGCTGACTGTACAAAGAATTCTTGTACAGCTTTCAGTCAGATTCCCCAAATGTTAACATTTTACCACATTTGCTTTCTTATTCTCTCTGTATAAGGCATGCTGTTATTTTTTTTGTGAACTGCTTGGGAGTATGTTTTAGACATGGTGAGTGCTTCAGCATACACTTCCTAAAAAACAAAGACATTTTCTTACATAACCACAATATTATTATGCAGTTCAGGACATTAATACTGATAGAGTACTATTATCTTATCAATGGACTTTAATGTAAATTTTGCTTATTGTCCCACTAACGTTATTTTTAAACAAGTTATTAAAATTTTTTTTTTTGGTCCGGGATCTAGTACTGGATGAGATGTTGAATTTGCCTGCTGTGCCTCTCTAGTCAGTCTCTGTTAATTTGGAACAGTTTTTCTATTGTTCTTTGACTTTCATGACCTCAATATTTTTTAAAACTTGGGCCTTTTATTTTGTATTGTAGAATGTCCCACAATTTGGACATTTGATGTTTTCTTGTGATTAAATTTCACTTAAGTGTTTCAGAGGAATACCCTACAGTTGATACTGTATACTTCCCAGTAAGTAATGATAAGAAGCATGAGATACCTATTTGTCCCTCTGCTGGGGATATTTACTTTAATCACTTAGTTAAGATGGTCCCTGCCATGTTTATCCACTATAAACTTATTGAGTTTTTCCCTTTGTGGTTAATAAATATCTTGCTGCTGCTGCTAAGTCACTTCAGTCATGTGCGATACGTTTCAGTATTCAGTGCTGATTCTTTCTTAAAATAGTTACTACTGTGGTGGTAACCAGATGGCCATTTTCTAATTCCATCGTCCATGTATATTTATTGGTTAGTATTCTGCTGTAAAGAAGAGCTTTCACTTTCCCTCTATTTATCTGTCCACTTATCCATTTATAATTTATTCAGCATGGACTTGTTGACTCTTACGTTATTCTGTGGTTTTATAATCCATTATTACCATCATTTATTTTGATACTTGGCATTGATTTAGACTGTTGGAACCCCTTCAAGTTAGCTCCTGTGTCCTTTTGATGATGTCCCCATTAGTCTTTGAGCACATCTTTACTTCGGAGCACAGCATGCTTTCTCTGGTTCATCTTTTCAAGCACCAGCCTTGTTTCTTTTAAAATGGTATTTAAATGACTCAGGGGACTTGGGGCTCTGTGACAATCTAGAAGAGTGGGATGGGGAAGGAGGTTTGGGAGGGAGGGGACATGGGTGTACCTGTGGCTGATTCTTGTTGATGTATGACCGAAAACCACAAAATTCTATAAAGCAATTATCCTTCAATTAAAAAAAAATAAAGTGGCAAAAAGACAATGGTATTTAAAAACCAAGATCTGGGGCTAGGCATGCTCATTGCTACTGAGGTCTGATGGTGTCTAGGCAGATAGAGCTAGGCAATATGTATGTATGTGTGTGATTTATATACACTTTCATACACATATCTCTGTTTCTCTATTTGTCTACCTATTCACTAAAGGCCATGAGTTTGCGCTGATACCTTTCAGAGAGGTTTTGACCTGCCCAGTTCATATAGTAGTTAAGACTACACCTAGGGATTCTGTCAGATTCTTTAAAAATCTAGGCTTTACCCCCATAATATTATGCCAGACTTGCTTCATGGTGGTTAATGAAAATGAGCGGTGGAAACAGACAGCCTAACTTCCAATTCTGACTTTATTCTTAATTGGCTGAGTGATCTTGGTTAGAATAGAGTGCACATGGTGCATTTGCTTAAGTTTCAGTAATTGAAGAGTGACATTTCTAGAGATTTTCTATTGTTTGTATCTATTTAGGTGTCCCTACCTATTTCCTAGCTGACATTCCTCCACCACAGTTTTAGAACAGGGAAAGTATTAAGGTGTCTTGGAACCTCACAGCCTTTTTATTAACTTTAGCAATCTGCCCATCGTGCTGCTACACGAGGCTTCATCCGGTATGGCTGGCGCTGGAGTTGGAGAACGGCCATGTTTGTGACTATATTCAAGTAAGTTCTCTGAATCGTCATGAAGGATTTTAGGTATTCTTTTAGGAGGACATTGTGTTAACAAATGGAGGTATAAAATCTGAACACCCATATAAAAGTGATCTCAGTTCAGTTCAGTTCAGTCGCTCAATCGTGTCCGACTCTTTGCAACCCCATGAATCGCAGCACGCCAGGCCTCCCTGTCCATCACCAATCCCCGGAGTTCACTCAGACTCACATCCATTGAGTCCGTGATGCCATCAGCC
The DNA here is from genome assembly GCA_006408695.1 of Aepyceros melampus. Taxonomy (NCBI): domain Eukaryota; kingdom Metazoa; phylum Chordata; class Mammalia; order Artiodactyla; family Bovidae; genus Aepyceros; species Aepyceros melampus. The sequence continues at coordinate 316,330 of SJXQ01012506.1, forward strand.
ATCTCATCCTCAGTCGTCCCCTTCTCCTCCTGTCCCCAATCCCTCCCAGCATCAGGGTCTTTTCCAGTGAGTCAACTCTTCGCATGAGGTGGCCAAAGTACTGGAGCTTCAGTTTTAGCATCATTCCTTCCAAAGAAATCCCAGGGTTGATCTCCTTCAGAATGGACTGGTTGGATCTCCTTGCAGTCCAAGGGACTCTCGAGAGTCTTCTCCAACACCACAGTTCAAAAGCATCAATTCTTCGGTGCTCAGCCTTCTTCACAGTCTAACTCTCACATCCATACATGGCCACAGGAAAAACCATAGCCTTGACTAGACGAATCTTTGTTGGCAAAGTAATGTCTCTGCTTTTGAATATACTATCTAGGTTGGTCATAACTTTTCTTCCAAGGAGTAAGCGTCTTTTAATTTCATGGCTGCAGTCACCATCTGCAGTGATTTTGGAGCCCCCAAAAACAAAGTCTGACACTGTTTCTACTGTTTCCCCATCTATTTCCCATGAAGTGATGGGGCCAGATGCCATGATTTTCGTTTACTGAATGTTGAGCTTTAAGCCAACTTTTGCACTCTCCTCTTTCACTTTCATCAAGAGGCTTTTTAGCTCCTCTTCACTTTCTGCCATAAGGGTGGTGTCATCTGCATATCTGAGGTTATTGATATTTCTCCCGGCAATCTTGATTCCAGCTTGTGTTTCTTCCAGTCCAGCGTTTCTCATGATGTACTCTGCATAGAAGTTAAATAAGCAGGGTGACAATATACAGCCTTGACGTACTCCTTTTCCTATTTGGAACCAGTCTGTTGTTCCATGTCCAGTTCTAACTGTTGCTTCCTGACCTGCATACAGATTTCTCAAGAGGCAGGTCAGGTGGTCTGGTATTCCCATCTCTTTCAGAATTTTCCACAGTTTACTGTGATCCACACAGTCAAAGGCTTTGGCATAGTCAATAAAGCAGAAATAGATGTTTTTCTGGAACTCTCTTGCTTTTTCCATGATCCAGCGGATGTTGGCAATTTGATCTCTGGTTCCTCTGCCTTTTCTAAAACCAGCTTGAACATCAGGGAGTTCACGGTTCACATATTGCTGAAGTCTGGCTTGGAGAATTTTGAGCATTACTTTACTAGCATGTGAGATGAGTGCAATTGTGCAGTAGTTTGAGCATTCTTTGGCATTGCCTTTCTTTGGAATTGGGATGAAAACTGACCTTTTCCAGTCCTGTGGCCACTGCTGAGTTTTCCAAATTTGCTGGCAAATTGAGTGCAGCACTTTCACAGCATCATCTTTCAGGATTTGAAACAGCTCAACTGGAATTCCATCACCTCCACTAGCTTTGTTTGTAGTGATGCTTTCTAAGTATATTAACACATATATATGGAATTTAGAAAGATGGTAATGATGACCCTATATGCAAGACAGCAGAAGAGACGCAGAGGTAAAGAAGAGACTTTTGGATTCTGTGGGAGAAGGCGAGGGTGGGATGATTTGACAGAATAGCATTGAAACATGTATATTATCATATGTGAACTAGATCACCAGTCCAGGTTTGATGCATGAGGGTCAGGATGGGGAACACATGTACACCCATGGCTGATTCATGTGAATGTATGGCAAAAACCACCACAATACTGTAAAGTAATTAGCCTCCAATTAAAATAAAATTTTTAAAAAATGAAAGTGCCAAAGCCTAGAGAGCAATTTCAAAGAAGGGCAAATTTTAGTGCTTTCAATAACAACAATATTATTATAATAACTTCCTAAGATGTTGACTTGACAGAACTTACTTGGATATCTAATTTTAGGATGTTTATTAAAGAAAATAAAATTAGTACCATTATAGTCAAACCTTGTACAGTGACCTTAATAAGTCATACTAACACTTCTTTACTATTTTATTTGTATGTCTAAAAAATACTGCAAGTAATAGTATCAGAGTCAATATGCATAATTGTGTAATGTATCTGGCTGAGTTATTTTCTTGTTAGATTCTACACAGCAGAAAGTCCCCAGGACAGTCACTTACATTCTTGCCAGTAGAAGGCCTGTGACACTGTTAAGTCTCCATACTTGACAAGACACAAGAAGCTGTGGTTGCTGGTCGTGTTGAAGTCCAGCTCACTGCTGACCGTGTAGAGCTCGGTTGCAGGATCTTGGGACACTGTTGTGTTGGTAGCATTTAATTCTTCTCCGTTTTCCAGCCAGTAGAGGTGAGGCCTTGGAAAACCTCCAGAGGTTGAGCAAATTACCCTTCTGATATTAGGAGATGGATTTCCAAGATCATTTATAGTAGGGACAGGGAAGTCAGCTGAAGAAAGAAAAGGAGTGTAAGTACATATCATTACATGTTTGTGTGTAATTATACTTTTAATACATAGCTTTAGTAAGAATAATAAAATATAATTTTCAACTTCCCATAAGTATTAGTAGTGATGTATAACCCAAAGACTAACTTTAGTTTGAGTTGGTTATATCAATTCATTACTTTTGATGGAGTGGAGGTAGGAGGGCACTTATTAAAGAACTAAATTCATGTGTTTAAATATTGACATAGTGCTTACGTTTAAAAACAATATTTATTGAGCTGTTAATATTTCTTAGGTCTGGACGTTATCTCATTTTGTCTTTATAACAACCCAAGAGGTAGGTTGTAGATCCAAAAAGGTCAAATATCAGTAGTTTTGTATTATTTATCCTAATACAATGTTTCCATTTTATGAATAATCAAATTGAGGTCTAGAGAAATCACAACCAATAAATGGGAGAACTGAATTCAAGTTTTTCTGATACTAGAGCCTTCCCTTCCCCTGACTTCTTTTCTTTCTTTTTTAGAGCGTAAAACTTTGATGTCTTATTAAAACATTAAATAAGATTATACTGAAAAAAATGTAGCCTCAAAAAAATACCAATGGCATGGTATTAGAGATAGTTATAAACAAGCTGATTTAAATATGTCTGCCTTCTTTTCCTTTCCTTTCCTTCTTTTCTTTTACTTCTTTTTCTTCTCTTTCTTCCTAATTTTTGAGATATACAAACTGACCCTCTTTTATGTATCTATTTATTAATTCATACTATACTATACACTTGGGAGCCCACCACCCAACTTGAGAACCAGAGCATTGATAATAACTTACGTAAATCTACTTGTATGGTTTGAACTTTGCTGGACACCTAGTTCCTACACATGGAGTAACACTATTCTAAAGTTTGTTTATCATTACCTTTACATTTTCAAAAGTAGTCTTTAATCAGATAGACCTCTGTTCCAGTTTTATACTGTTAAGCCTATAATCGCAACCACCATACTTTACTGATCCCCTTGCTGTTTTGATACACCTAACAAGGACAGAGAGGCCTTCCTAATATTCCTCCAAAGTACTTGAGGCACTCTTTCATTTGTGTTTTTGACCCCTAATAACATATTAAAATATACCCAGATGTATAGAACAGTCTTTTGGACTCTGTGGGACAGGATGAGGATGGGATGATTTGGGAGAATGGCATTGAAACGTGTAGAATATCATATATGAAATAAATAGCCAGTCCAGGTTCGATGCATGATACTGGATGCTTGGGGCTGGTGCACTGAGACGACCCAGAGGAATGGTATGGGAAGGGAGGAGGGAGGGGGGTTCAGGATGGGGAACACGTGTATACCTGTGGCGGATTCATGTTGATGTATGACAAAACCAATACAATATTGTAAAGTTAAAAAAAAAAGAACTACAATATACACACACACACACACACACACACACACACACAAAGCAAAGCAAAGCAAAGCATAGTGAAATGACTACGGAGGAAACAGGAAAAAACTCCACTTACTTCTTTCTCATTTATGTGAGGCTTAAAGAATTTATACTTGTTTAGCATAAGTCTGGGGAATCAATCCAAATGTGGACTTCCCACGTTGGTGGGTGGTGCAGTGGTATATAATCTGCCCACCAATGCAAGAGATTCAAGAGACGGTGGGTTCTATCCCTGCATTGGGAAGATCCCCTGAAGAAGGGAATGGTAACCCACTCCAGTATTCTTGCCTGGAAAATTCCATGGACAGAGGAGCCTGATGGGCTATATAGTCCATGGGGTCTCAAAGAGTCAGAGACAACTGAACACACACACAGGACTAATCCTCTCATACGTCATCTCATATGTTAGTTTTCTTTTCAGAATTCAGAGCCTCACAGAGGGGATGTAGTCTAATGCACAGAGGTCATCAAGGGCAGGTTTTAAAACCAGTTTTGCCTTTAATCCTGGGCCAATTACTTAACCACTTTCAGTCTTAGTTTGCTCATTGTAAGAAGGGGATTATAATACCTCCTTCCCAATGTTGTAAGAGTTAAATGGCATCATTAACATAAATCACATAGACCAGAAACTGACGTACAGGAAGTTAGTTAGACTAATGTGAGTCTTAAATGTGTCCTCTCTTAGAGGAATTCCTTCATGTAAATCAAGTTGCCAGGTGAAAGCTTCCAGGACTGGCAGAAGAGAAGTTATGACAAGGGATTATAATTGCCAAGGAAAGGAAAAACTTGGATCTAGTACATATAGAGTCACCTTTCTTTTTTGAATTAGTCCTGTTCCTAAATTGTTTGACATTTTCTTGAGCCATTTTTAGTTGACATTATTTTCTGCTCCTTTAATTTATTCTATAAGATCAAATCATTGCAATGGTAGCTAACAAGAATATTCCTTTTGTTTCTTATAAGATCAGTATGTCATGTTATAACTTGGAATAACAAATCCAAGTATCACATATCCAAATTATGATTCATGTTCATTTCTGGACTTTGCTTTTCTAAGAAATTTTTAACCACAAGAATGCCACTAACACCAAGGATCGTATTGAAAATCATCTTTCAAGGTCTGCCTGGACTTAAAACAGCCTAAGCTCTGTCTTCTATTCCTTCTGTAAGATGATCTGTTCAGAGTAGCAGCTCCAAAGGTTTTGCAAGACTGAACCATCGAAGAATTACTCTTTTGTATTTCATTTCAATCAGTTAACCCAAGTTTTCACCACTCTTAATGGGTAGAGTAAGAATATCCTACTAGGAAAGGAAAAGGTGCATGTGTTTTAGAAAGGTACAAATTTGTTAACCTAGTTAATATGTTGGGAGAAGGCCATGGCACCCCTACTCCAGTACTCTTGCCTGAAAATCCCATGGACAGAGGAGCATGGTGGGCTACAGTTCATGGGGTTGTGAAGAGTCAGACACGACTGAGCAACTTCACTTTCACTTTTCACTTTCATGCGTTGAAGAAGGAAATGGCAACCCAGTCCAGTATTCTTGCCTGGGAAATGCCATGGACAGAGGAGCCTGGTGGGCTACAGTCCATGGGGTTGCAAAGAGTCAGACATGACTTACCAGCTGAGGGCACATACATGAGGGAGAATAGTGCTGAAACTAGTAGGAGAGGCTATAATAGTGGGAATTGGAGGAATCCATGCAGATCTAAATTTTGGAGGAGATATCTTCTCAGAGCCCCTCACATCCCACCACATGGTCATGGATATTTGTTCTCTCCATGGGTAAGGAGTACACAGAGTGAAGTTTAAGATAATCCTGTGTAAATTTGGCTTACTTCCTAAGCTTTAGGTATGATCTGGGTGTTTCACAACTAAAAATTCAATATAGCTGAAGACCAAAAGCAGGGAAGAACAGTGAAGAACTCACTAAGGATCCTCTTAAGCTAACTGTTATCAAGGTTAATTCTTACCTTTTGTTAAAAGGTTTTGTTTGCACTAAAGACTCAAGTGCCCAGAAAGAAAAAGAAATGTGTTTGAATTTCAAGTATGGAGGAATGGCCCAGGGCTGCCACTTCTCGATGAGGGTTCAGGACGTATCAGTGTCCTCTAGCAGGATTACCTGTGATTAAGTCAGGCTGGTTCCTACCCTGCCTTTCACAGTTTTCTAACATCTAACTTTGCAGGAATGACCGTTAGATGAGAGCTTCAAATATGCAATAAATATAATAGTAAAAGACATTCAAATACTACTTGAAAAATATTCATGCCTGTGCAGCTTTTATACCCTTCAGTATTCTTTATAAGAACATATTACTGGATCAAGTGCAGTTAATAGTACAACTATGTTGTGTGTTAGTCACTCAGTCGTGTCCGACTCTTAGCGACCCCATGGACTGTAGCCCGCCAGGCTCCTTTGTCCATGGGATTCTCCAGGCAAGACTACCGGAGTGGGTTGCCATTTCCTTCTCTAAAAACAAACAAACAAACAAACAAACAAAAAACAGTACAACTACATCAAATCAAATGTGTCCTTTATGATTCAGAAGGTGCTTCAGGTCATGAGAGTGCTCCGGTGGCTGTCATGAGCTTGGACTGTCAAAGTGCAGGAAATGCAACTAACAAATATTTCTAGGACATCCTGATAAAACAAATTAGGATTTACTGTAAAACTGGAGACTCAGTCCTAAGAAATGAAGTGAGATAGACCCCTCTGGTAAAATTTCTACCTAAACCGATAGGAGTGTGGAAATCAGAAAGTTCCACTGACCTCTGATCATCAGCCTCACTGAAGTCAGGTGCTCCACTTTATAAGCCCCTTTCAAATCAGGCTTCTGAATAACACAGGTGTAGGTGCCACTGTCTGACAGGCGCAGAGCCAGGATCACAATGCGGGGGTTGTTGTTGATGTCAGTGATGGTGCGGTTCTCGTATTCAGACCACACCTGCACCTTTCCGAGCAGGATGGCCAGCACCATCTGACTGTCCTTTTGCCAGTAGATCCGAAGGCTTGTCAGGTCTTCAGTGGTCGTGTTGTAATCACAGGATAGCACCACTGCCTCTTTCACTCTTCTGGTCACGCTCTTTGGGGTGACGCCTATGGAGAGGCAAACAAAACAAGATCTTGTATCTATTACGTGTAAGATACCTGCACAAGGGGAATTCAGAGTTGGCAGTAGCAGAATTTTCAGAGTGCTGTATTTAGTGTCTAAGCAGGATTGGACAGAGTGTTCAGTTTGATTTTTTTGTTTGTTTTGGTTCCCTAGTGCATTTTCTTCTCCATTTAAATAACCTTGATTAAAACAATAACATAGATTTTACCATCTTAAACATTTTAAAATGTACAGCTCAGTAGCATCCAGTATCTTCACATTTTTGTGAAACAGATTTTCCATGCTATATGCATTAAACTGCTCCCCCTTTTTCCTCCCCTCAGCCCCCTGGTAACCACCGCTCAACTTTATGTTTCTATGAATTTTACTACTTTAGTTTCCGCATCATACAGTATTTGTTTTTTTGTGACTGGTTTATTCCACTCGGCATAATGTCCTCAAGGTTCCTCCATGTTTTACACGTGTCAGAATTCCTTTCCTTTTTAAGGAGTGATAATGATGTTAATGGGATGCCCTGGTGGCTCAGACGGTAAAGCGTCTGCCTGCAATGCGGGAGACCCGGGTTAGATCCCCGGGTCGGGAAGATCCTCTGGAGAAGGAAATGACAACTCACTCCAGAACTCTTGCCTAGAAAATTCCATGGATGGAGGAGCCTGGTGGGCTACAGTCCATGGGGTCACAAAGAGTCGGACATGACTGAGCGACTTCACTCACTCACTCAATGATGTTAATGACTAAATATTCCACTGTATGTATTAATATATGCCACACTTCCTTTATCCATTTGTCTGTCCATGGACAATGAGAGAGAAGTTACACTAGTCCCAAAAGAAGAAGGACTTTAGGAGACCCCGGCACATGAATGCCAGCTACTGGTGAGACAGTTTTCTCAGCCCCATGGGGACAGAGAAGTCATAGTTAAGGAATGTGAGGTTTTGAAGGAGTTTCCCTGGTCATTCATTTTGGTGGTCTTATTTCATAGACGAGAAAACTAAGCACAGGAAAGGAAACTGCTGCAGTTTTGCAGAGAACTTTTTGGATCACTCTCCTTATTTATTTGTTTCCCCATTTGAGACCCACTTCTAGGATCGGTAAGCCAGCACTGCCTGCTCTGAGCCAGGTCCCATCTTCCAGGCCCAGCTAGACCCGTGACTTCAGACTGAAATGACTGTCCTCATCTCCATGTGACAAGACCTCAGTTACACCTCCGGACCATTTCTGCCCTATCTACCGAAACATATGGCTACCCTATCTTTATCTTCCTTGGCTATCTGCAATCCAAATAGCTGGTCCCCTACAACCTAACTTTGCAAGAAGGTCCCCATTTAAAACATTTGCCCATTTCTTATCAGCATATCACAGAAATTTCAGCATCCAAACTTCGTATTTTTGTTAGCTCCTAAGCACTCATCAGTAGCACCAAAATCCCTGAAAGACTATATTTTCTGTTTTTTTGCTTAGAAGGCATAGTAACTTTTCCCATGCTGTGCTTGACCTAAAAGCAGAGTCCCTCCAAAACCCCAGCAGTTTCACAACTGGCCAGCCCCGAAGGCCCCCAGTGCTGACATCATCCCTTCCTTAATCCTCCAGAGCCACACAAAACCCTGGGGGAGGCCCGCATCTCATTTCCAGGCCTGCTCTCCCTGGACAGCAGGGTCACGGGACACCAGCCCATCTCCACCTCCCCGGCCATCCTTCCGGCCGACATCAGACTGGATGTGGCCCCACCACAGCATTTCGGAAGAGTTTTGTGATTGCGGTATTTTCACAGCAGTGTGAGGTACCTTCGATTGATCCAGGGCACTTCTTTCCGCAATTGTGCTGAACATTGCCAGCCCTAGATTTAGGGAGTATAACTGAAAAGGGGAAACAAATGAAAAGGCATACTCTGTTGTTGCTGTTCAGTCGCCCAGTAGGGTCCAACTCTTAGTGACCCCATGGACTGCAATGTGCCGGGCCTCCCTGTCCCTCACCATCTCCCAAAGTTTCCCCAAGTTCATGTCCATTGCATCAGTGATGCCATCCAGCCATCTTATGCTCTGACGGCTCTTCTCCCTCTTCTCTTTCTGCCCTTAATCTTTTCCAGCACAGGGACTTTTCCAGTGAGTGCGCTATTCACAACAGAGGACCAAAATACTGGAGCTTCAGCTTTAGCATCAGTCCTAATCAGGGTTGATCTCCCTTAAGGTTGACTGGTTTGAACTCCAAGGGACTTTCAGGAGTCCCAGAGAGCATAAAATAGATAAATAATCCAAACTCTCTTTTAAAAAAAGATACAACTAAAACAAAATGGTATGTAGAAGGATTCCTATTCACCTGGGTTCTAGTCCCAGCTCAGCCACTTACTGATTAACCTGTTTCCTCATCTGTAAAATGGTATGATGCCAACCTCTCAGGATGATTGAAAACTCAAATTCAAATTAAATGGTATAAGTGGAAAAGTCCCCTAGTACCTAGCAGGTCTTCCATAAGGGTTTCCTTTCCTCTTTCTCCTTCCTCTCACCCCTCACTCGTACCCTCTGGTCTCTTTCACTCCGGAGTTATGACAGACACATGGAACACCAGTCTTGCTATGGGCCAGACAGACCCCATGACAGAAAGCACCTCAGTCATCCAGGGCCCTAAATAACTGTTTCCTGTGCTTTGTTGGTTCCCACCCAAAAAGAATCCAGGATTTCTAATTGTGACATGTGGTGACATTAGCAAAAAGAAATCTTAACTGAAACTGATCTGGAAGTTTTCTTCACTGAAAATTTCAATGATGGTTCTTAAGGAGTTTTTGTCCAGCCATCTGAGGAGAAGTGTGGGTGTTTGTGTAAAGGTCAACAGCAAACCATTAATGGGCTCTTCGATGTTCCTATGTGAGATCCCCTCACCAGACTCTGGTGCTGAGGAAGAACCAGACTGAAAAGAGGAACCAAAAATCTTCTGGGCAATTCCCGCCAGGACCTGGCTTTCACACTCAGGGACTCTGGTACACATGGTTACAAGAAAACAGTTGAAAGGTTCTGGAGGGTTGTGTCTGCCTCAGTGGTTCTGGAGGGGAGAGGCAGGTCTCAGCATTACTGCCTGCAATGTTGGATTCTGAGCTTGCTTTGCCATCTTACAAAGGCCTGGCAGCAGCTACCTGATAATGTGGGTTGAAGTTTCTGTGAGGGAATATAGGTAAAACCTGACCCAGTACTGGGCACACGACTGGGACCGTTGCCTTTCCCAGACTTCCACACAGCTCCGTCCCTTGCTTCCTTCCGGGAAGACGTCCCCTTGTGGTGAGCCTTCTCTGGCTCTCCCTAACCAGCAGCATCCTCAAGCCCTTTTTGAGTCACTTGCCCTGATTTATTTCTCTTTTGAGCTTGTCTAGCTGTTACATATCAGCTGGAGTTACTTTGGGGGCCATGAGAGTAGGGACTTTATCTGTTTTGTTTGTTGTCATATCTGCAGAACTAGGGCCTGGCCCAGAGCAGGTGCTCCCTAAGTACGTGCTGAATGCCTGGCTAGGCCTTAGGAGATGGGGTCTGATTCTACCTGCTGTGTGTTAGACACATAACCTTTGATTAACCTCCTTGGGCCTCAGGTATAATTTATACAAAATGGTCATAATACTATCTCCCCAACTTACTTCCCGTAATTACCACAGGTCACATGACACCCAAATGTGAAGTGTTTTATGAACCGTAAAAGCTATTCAGTTGTTTTTTTTCCCCCATGGGGTTGTTTCTCAGGCACAGCACCTCCTGTGCCTCCTGTGTTGAGTCACGCCCAGGATGGGGCCAGGATCACTGTGGTAACTGGCTGACACTTCCACTGAGTCACCGCCCCCAACTGGCACATGGTGCCCATTGTCACCTTTGCCCATCTGTGAGGGGGAGGAGGAGGGATGGCAAAGATGGAAGGCAACCTCGCTCATCTCTCGCAAGTCTGTATGCAAACCGCCCCACCCGCAGGGCACTCTGGGTGCACTTCAGAACCCCTGCCTTTCCTGACCCCTCTGCCTGCTTCCTGCCCCGATCACAGCAGCTCCCCACTGATAACTCGCCAAGAGAGGGAGCTTTCTGCCAGCAAGTGCAGAGTACACTAGTTTTAGACAAATAATGTACCTCTCAGAACTCAAAATACAATGGAATATTATTTACCAGAACAGGTGTGAGGCACTGTTACTACAACATGGATGAACCTTAGAAACATTGTGCTAAAGGAAAGAAGCGAGACACAAAGGCCACATATTATATAGCTCCATTTAAAAGAAATGTCAGAGGCAAATTCATGGAGACAGATTAATGGCTACCCAGAGGTGGGGTAGAGGGAAGGTTTGGAGTTTCATTTTAGAGTGATAGAAATGTTCCAAAATTATAGTGGCGATGGTTTCACATCTTTGTGATTATACTAAAAACCACTGAATCACACACTTCAAAATGGAAAATTCTATGTCTTTGCAAGAAAAACAACAATAAACCCATGCGGGACAGTTGGGAGATACGACAATAAAATTTAATGTTTAGCTTTAAAGAAATAAGAACCCAGTCTAGGAAGCCATGAGTCTCCCCTAGTCCCTCCAAAGAAGGAGAAGGCAGGGTGGACAGTGGGCTGGCCACAGCACCCCTTTCTCATAGGTGAACCCCAGCAGTGGTCAGCAGGGCTGCACCAACACTTCTAAAGGAGGAAAAATCAGGTGCCCACAGCAGCTTAGATCACCGTGTGCTGTTGTGTATCTCGCTGAGGAATGTGGTGTGCTTTTTAAATGAAGGTTTTCCCTGACTCTAAAAGAAACACACATTCAATTTGGAAAGAGTGAAAAATAAAGAAAAACATAATAATCACCTATAATCTCACCATCTGGAGATTTAATGGTCTGTGTGACCTTTAACACAATGGAAGTGACCTTTGGGGACTCTGCTAAGTGCTTTTGATTAAGGGAGCCAGCATCCACAGGACTGGTGTGGGCCCTGCGCTAGGTGCTGGGCACACAAGCGGGGGCTAAAGGTATCTGCTGTCCAGCAGCTGACAAATTTACACTGGTGACCTGATTTATGCACTGCTCCCAACTTTCCTCTACAGACCCAGACTATATGCTCTTTGTAAATCTGACCCTTACTTGTGTGTCTCTCTCCAAAATGCTCGGGGACTTGAACAGCTGGTACCACAGTAGTCATAGCAGAAGTGTGGCTTTGGGGACGCCTTGGCCAGCGGCTTGCAGACAGAACAGGGCGACGGGAGAGGCCCTGTTTACAGTGGCACTCTGGGGCCGTCTTTTCCTCTAGCTCAGTGTTCCTCAGGCTATAGACTCCAGGCCAACACCTTTCCTGAATTCCTGGCCTACTCCTACCTAAGGTCTCTCTCCTCTCCTCAGGGCTGTGTCTCCCTGAGAGGACTCTAGCTCTGAGGAAAATGTGCCCATATTAAACAGCCACCAGTTTCTGGAGCACATGAGTCCAGTGCTTCTCCCTCTGCAGACCAAACCAGAAGTGAAACAGGAGTCCTGCTGATGCTGCCCTGTGCAGGAAAGAGGTCCCCCTGTCCTGGGTAGCAGCGGGTGGGGACAGGTGCAAGTGTAGCTTTCCTGCACAGGGGAGTGGGAGGGGGGGCGGCAAATCCCCAGCCCTGAACAAAGTCCTCCCTGATTACACTGACTGCTCTAAAAGCCATTCTTCATGCGTTAGCAACACTGTCTTTTTCTTTTTTTGTATAATGTATCTTTTACTACTAAACCTAAAGGACTGTGGACCAGTAGCACCAATACCACCTGGCTGATTGTTAGAAATACAGATTTGCTGGCCCCTCCCCAAAGCCCACCCTAGCAGAAACTGCATTTTTAAAAATACATATATGGCCTTTATCTTTTACAGCAGTTTTAGGTTCATAGCAAAATGAACATAAAGTACAGACAGTACCCGTGTATCCCAGCTCCCATGGGTGCTGCCTCCCCTACTATCAACACCCCACACCAGAGTGGTACCTTTGTGACAATCAGTGAAGTTACACTGACACATCACTTTCACCCGAAGTCCACAGTTTACGTTATACATCATTCTTGGTGCTGTACGTTCTATGGGTTTTGACAACTATATAATGATATGCATCTGCCCTTACAGTATCATACCCAGTATTTTCACTGCTCTAAACATCCCCTGTGCTACAGGGGACTCTGCTCAATATTCTGTAATAACCTAAACGGCAAAGAATTTGAAAAAGAATAGACACGTGTATATGTATAACTGAATCACTCTGCTGTACACCTGAAACTAACACAATATTGTTAATCAACTATACTCCAATATAAAATAAAAGTTTTTTAAAAATCCCCTGCTCTAGAAGCTGCTTTTTAAAGAGTCCTCCAGGTGATCGGTATGTATAATAAAAGTGTGAGCAGCCCTTGCAGAGACTGTGTCACTCCCCTGCTTAAAATCCTTCCATGGCCTTCCAGTCCTCTAAATAATTTCCACATCCCTGGCCTTCGAGCCCGTAGAGTCTGGTCTCTGTCTCCTTGCTGCCCCAACACTGCCCACCTTCACTTCTTTGCTCCTCCATGTCCCTCATATGCTGCTCCTTCCAGCTTCACCCAGCTCACTCTCACCACCCTCCCCTCTGGCAGGGAAACACCGTGTTTCTTGGTCATACATTCATTTGAGTGACTGATTCATCTTCGTCTTCATGCTAATGACTGTAAATTCCATGCAGGCAAAAGCCAAGTCAATTTTGCTAAGAGCTTGTCCCCAGGACCAAGAAAAGTGTCTTGTACATAAGAAAGGCTCAGTGTTTGTTGAAAACACAAATGATTAAACCAGAAAATGAGTCCCCCACCCGCTGACTCATCTTCATCTTTGTGCATTCGTCTGTGCTACGGCTCTGCCCAAGTTCTGCTGCTGCGATCCCTATCCTCCACCATAAAGCCTGCCTGCCTTTCCCAGGTCAGGGGCACTTACAGTCAGAGCCAGGCACTTCTCTGCTTTTCACTTGCTTGCGGATTAATTACTTTTGCCTTCTCCAGCTAACATACTCAAATCTCTCTTTGAGAGCAGGAATCTGAGGCACAGTTTTTCAAGGTCCATCTTTTACACAGTAGGTGTTCAGACAAAAGAAGCTCATGGTTCCTTTGTTGACTCAGTATAGCAACAATAAAATCTGGATGTAACTGTACAACAAGGTGCTTTCCAAAATACCTTTCTCTGGCTCAAAGTTCATTTCCTTCTATTTGCCTCTATTTTTATGGTATAATTGCTAAAGCCTTGGTTTTAATTTTCTTTTTATGCTTTCTCTCTTTTTTATTGTTTCTTTCTTTCTCTTCACCCCTCCCCCACCTCTCTCTTTCTCTCAGACACACACACACACACACACACACACCCCCACACATACATGCTTGCACACATACCACATTTCTAGGAAGCCTGTAAATTTACTTTTAAATCTTTTAAAGCTCATTTAGACTCCCCAGAAGACTCTAGATTGGGAATGCTGCCTTCAGCTACCCAGAAAAAAAATTGTAACTGTTGGAAATATTACTGTCAAATATATGCAAAATCTGATGCATAAATTGCAAAACTTGAATCATGATTCTCTTGCTTCAGCAACAGTGTGAAATAGCAATTTCAGGACAGAAAATGTATAAATACCTGCATTGTAGTCATCTTTTTCCTACTGTGCCCACCCTCCTCTGTCCCCGCCACCCCCCACCCCAACCCGCGAAGTCATTCTGGGTGATGGCTGCAGTTTAAGCAAGCAGAGCTTAAGACAAGATCCTTTGATATTTGGTTCTTTGAAGACTAGGAAACTGTGCAGGAGGCAAAACCTCCTCTTTATTTTGAGGAAACCAGGTGGTATGCTGCTCAGCAGAAAAGCAGATCTTTTATTTGTTCTGCCTTCTAAAAAAAAGTCAGAGCCACCCTGTCAGCAGAATCAGCACCACCCTTCCCAACAGCCCCCCACATTCAGCACCTGAGCTGGAAAAAGGCTCCAGAAGTCAAAATACCCTTTGTAGCATGCACTTGAAATACCTTTGTAGTAAGTTAAAAGTAACTCAAAATATGATTTGTACTAAATCTGATATTACCTAATGTCAGATGCCAGCATTGACAAAGGGCATTTGCACCTAAAGCATAAAAGTAAATATTAAGAGAAATTTTTAATATGAAAAAGATTGTATGTCACCACTACTTTCTTTTCCCCCTTCAACTTGGAAAGATCATCACTGTTCAGTTTTAGAAGCAGAGGATGTTAGCTGTGTTACTCATGGAAATGTAGCTTGGGAAGCAGAGCCCAAGGCCAGTGTGCCCTAGGCGTGTCACAAAACGTAAACGAGCATCTAGTGGAGATCACAACTCTAAGCTGTCCTTCTGAATTGGCTTTTGGTTTTGTTAAAATAACACGACCCCGCCTTTCCTTTAAGGTCTGTGTTCCTGAGCTAGCTTGGCCACTGGCTTGTTGTGTGATCGAGGACAGGTCCTTTAACCTTTCTGCATCTATTTTCTCATCCCTAAAATGGACTGAAATACCCTGAATGTCCCTTCCCTCTTGCAGGGCGACAGAAGGAGACAGCACAGAGAACACCATGTCCTTTCTCTTCCAAACCCCCAAGTGGTGGACTCAGTCAAATTCCTGGAAGTTGCTTACCTGAACAGAAGTGAAAAAGACCAGCGAGGACCAAGAGCTGAGAGAGCCAGAGGCATGGGCGCTTGGGTGGTAGTGTTCCCCACCTCATTGTGTGACCCATGGCTTCTGCTGGTGAGGATGGAAAACAAAAGCAAACAGTTGCAAGCCACGTGAGAGCTGGCACCTCACAGTTTACACCAGGCAGGGCCGAAGACAATTCAGTTGCCCCCCACACAGAGGGTTTGCCTGTGATGTTTGCAAAACACACTGAGGAGACGCTGGTTGGAGTACCTGGGTATCCAGACTCCTAAAATTAAAAGACAGGATTTATCTTCACAACCTGAAAAGGAAAAGAAAAAATAAAAGTCATCCAGGAAGGGAGATTGGCCCACTGTGGGTTGTAAAACCTTTTAGTTTACTGCCTGAAATGAGTCGAGGACTGTAATCTGAGCAACCTCTAAATCACAGCTCAATCTTGAGGGAAAAGCAAGACTTGACGGACATTTGAGGAAGTGACCCTGCCTTGCACATGTTCCGAGAACCAATCACCGCTCTCCTACTGCTGGGAGATGTTGAAGACTGTTAGAAACAACGAGAACTAAAGGTCCCTGGACACCAGCCAGCCAACCCATGAAAACCCGGACCCTCTTCAGAACATACGAGAAACACGGAGCACCAGGGAGGGCGTATATCGTCTAAGGCAGTACTTAAGAAACTACTTCTTTCTTACTATGTTAACACAGAATAACAAATGTTTCTGTTTTTAAATGCTTGTACACAAAGACTGTGTCTTAAAAGGGTAGAGGAATTCAATCAATGGAAGAGCGTCAGTAAAAGGGGAAGAGAAAAGACATACGGAAATCATTACTTGGTTATATTATGTACTACAATATGAGCAAGCTGATTTTTTTTTAGCGAATATATTAAACATTAGGAATAAAAATGAAAGCTGTGCTTTGATGTGATCCTCTCAGATTCCAACAGAGACCCAGTCTGGGTGCTACCCAAATGTTTGGGACCCATCTCGGGGAACCACCCGAGGGCTAGTCTGTCGGCCACACCAGATTGTCTTATCAGCCACACTGTATTTTAATCAGAATTAGCCTAGAGTCACTTATTCACCAGAATTTTAATGGTTTTAGAAAACTCAGATTCAGCCTGAAAAATTAATATTTTCTACCATCTAGGGCCATAACTGATGCCCAGGCTTTGCTGGTGGCTCAGGCAGTAAAGAATCTGCCTACAATGCAGCAGACGACCCAGGTTTGATCCCTGAGTCGGAGAGATCCCGTGGAGAAGGAAATGGCAGCCCACTCCAGTATTTTTGCCTGGAGAATCCCTTGGACAGAGGAGCCTGGCAGGTTACAGTCCATGGGGTCACAAAGAGTCAGATACAACTGAGCAACTAACAGTTTCCACTTTCCTTTCCACCTTCTAGAGTCATAACTCTGATAATGATTCTCCAAAATGTTGAAATAAGAGACCCCCAGAAGGCCCTTCGGGGGAAAAGGATGCATCTTGGAGATATGTTTGTTTAAAAAGCAGTCAGGTTGTTGGTAACTAGCTATCCCCATATTAAGCTAATAATAAATGTACTTACCTGCCAAAGAACAATTCCTCTTGTATTAAAAACCGAAGTATGAGGCTCCACTTCTGAGATGTTCCTTTCTTGCCGTCTTCAACTAATGGCAAGTCACTCGGTTTTTCTTCGGGTGATATTTCACAGAGGTGGCATTTCCCCTCCCAACTTCCTTTTACTTGATAGAGAACTCTGATGTTCAGAAATGTCTAAGTCCAACTAGGGGAAGAGCATAGTGTTCTTTATGTGCAATTTGAGGAAGCTCCCTCTGCTGTCCTGTTTTGTCAGTTCCCTTCAGAAGGTATCGCAGACCGCAGACCGCATAGCCAGTCTCCCTCACCTGCCCAGCAATGCCTCAGGGTCAAGGGGGAGAGGAAACTGCATTGGGCCACCTGGGGGAGAGGTTACAAAGGTGCCCCACAGTGGGAGAGGCTGACTCATCAACTTTGGGAGTAGACAGTATTTGAGCCACAAGACTGGCTGTTTCTGTGCTTTTTCGAGTTTTGTTTCACACTCAGAATTACCCCTCCCTAGGTGCAGCTATGCCACAGCAGAAGTGGACCATCCATCTCACGGGTAGTGGAAACTTTGGGAGAGTGCCTAGCTTACAAGACCACTCTTACCTACAGCCCCCCAGCCCCACCATCTCTACAGAGTGGCTGGACAGTGTGTCCTACTAGCCAAGTGGGATAGTAACCCCAGCCACCCTAGCCTGGCACAGTCACCCTCAGGTGAACAGTGACAGAACCAGAGGGTGAGGTGAGGGAGATTTCAGTCCTCCCCCACCAATCTCCAACCAGCCTGCTACTCCTGTGAAGAGTTCTGGAGCACTTCATGGGAAGGCAGCCAACCCACACTGGTCCAGGGGCTCTCTTCTGCACCCGTGGAAACTGATAGCACTTTATCTGGCCCATACCTTTCTCCGTTTGCTTCTGGCACTTGAGGCCTCTCTGTTGCCGTCACGTCAGATTCCCTGGGAAAGTCTGCTCTCAAGCATGTGCAACTTGGAAATATGAGGGACTTAGAACCAGTGGGGCTACTCTTGATCCAAAGGGGCTGGAAGATGATGGATCTTTCCATTTTCATTACCCAGATGGGGAATTGAGAGAGACATTTTATGAGGCTTCCAGAAGGCCCCAGTGAGATGGAGTACTAGTTGCTTGAAGCAGAGGCCAGCATGGTGAGGCACCCTTGAATTGGCCTTTCTTTCTTCCCTGTGTCAAATCGCCCTGTCTTATACCACCAGACTCACATCCCCAATCATCTAGGGCTTTGTAACTAGCTTTGCTTTCTGGAGAAACTAGGCTTAAGGCAAGAGGGACTTCATGTGGCAGACACACAATGGCTTCCTGTCTAAAATAACTGGGTAAAGTAGAAAGGTGACTCCATTTAGAGGAAAAGAAAATGATAGGAGATGTGACTGGTATATGAATGTGATAAATGCACTTGGCTTTGCCCCTAAACAAAGTGATCTCTCTAAAATGGTGATTCAGTCTAGCCTCTCCCAACCTTAGAACTGTTTCACTCTCTTCATGCAGATAAAAGCCAGGCTGAGCTAAAACTGTACCACAGGCAGGGTTGGGCTGGGCCAACTAGGGCTACTGCAAAGTCTTTGCCTATTGAGTACTCGGGGTCCAAGGTGCTAGGACAGCTTTTGTTATTATTATTTAGGACAGCTTAGGTGCTGAGGAAACCTCTTTCCTATGGTGGACTCTTCTGTTGCCAAAGAAACAAACCCATTTTTGCATTAACAAAAAATTTCAGGAAGTTGTATCTTTGGTTTCTCTAACAACACTGGTTGCACTCTCAGCAATGAAGAGTCACAAGAAGCTCTCTGACCTCTGTTTCAGGTCAGTTCCCCTGGGCACCTACCTGGCAACCAGCACCCTGATTTCTGCTCTGGACTGTGGTTGCAATGAATTTCAGCCTCTCTGTGGAGCCTCTCTGACTCCGTTCTCAGCTTCATTTAAATCCATCTGTATAGCCTGCACCCAGAATGGGGTGGCCAGACCTGGGCTTTAAGACTATGGTGCTCCCAAGTGGTGCCACACTCTGCTAAAGCTGGTGGTAAAGGCCATCAGTGTGAGAGTGGTAATCTCTTCTTTGTACGCTGTCACATTCTTTCTGATTCATGGAGATGGAAATCCCAGAGTTCTTTAAATGAAAAGAGAAGTGGATATTCAGCGCTAACTCTGATCTAAACTGAGGGCTCTTTCCCTGTTGCCCACTGCCCCTCTCCCTTCTGCATTTGGGGCTCTACTCTCTGCCTGAAAATCTTGACTTCACCATAGCTTCCTGCACTACCTTTCTCATCCTCTCTGCCCATCCAAACATCTTCCTTCCCTAAAGGGGAAAATCACTTCCTCAAGAATCTCTCTTTGGCTCTTCTAATCCCCATCTGCTCTTTCCCTCCCCTGTGCTCCTAATGTCTGCACCACTCCTTTGCCACATCAAGCCAGTTCCCCCAAATTTACTGAGTGCCTACTGTATGCCTAGAACTGTATCATGTGTTGTGGATGCAAAGATGAACAGAATGGGAGAGAGATAAGAACAAGATGGACAGACCCTAAGAAAAAGAAACAAACAATCACAGAAAAAGACCCAGGGCATTCTGAGGCTGCAAGATGGTGAAAATGCCAACAAAATATTAGGGAGGTATGAGTGGGAAAATGACATGCCACAGCCAGGAATTACCTTCATTATCTTTGCCCATGAGCCCAGACCTTTATTGAAATACTACATTCCGTTTCAAACTAAATGTAGGAATGGATCCAGAAAAAAGTAACAAACAATAATAAGAAGAAGGATGTTAAACTGGGTAATTGAAAGAAAAGAGCAAACAGGAGGACTGAGGTATTTTTAAGATTGGCCAAGGGGGTTGGGGGTTCTGATAATGATCTTTCACTGCCTTGAGGTGCTCCTGTTTATTTGTTTGAGCTTTTAATGGATGTAAGTACACTTCACTTCTGTGGATGACCAAATTAGAGAAAATAATCTTAAGTTAAAGCCGAGGATTTGGTTGTGTTTAAGGAAGACTTGGTTTGTGTGTGTGTGTGTGTGTGTGTGTGTGTGTGATGAAACTGGAAAGGGTAACTTTCAAAGGCACTGGGAGTGTCGCATTGTACTGCCTTTTCAGTCGCTTCAGCCTGTGTCAGACTCTTTCCCACCTATGGACTGTAATGCACCAGGCTCCTCTGACCGTGGGATTCTCCAGGCAAGAATACTGGAGTGGGCTGCCATGCATATTACTTGATCCTTTAAGAGAAGAGACAGACCCTGTGTCCACGCGAGTTCTCTGCCTGAGGGTAGGGACCTGCTCTTGAATCCTGGCCACTCTGTGATGATAGGACTCTGGGGATTAAGAGTCACCACAGACATTGGATGCAATCCTCCTGCCCACACTGTCCATTAGAGCTGCTGACAAAATCTCAAAAGTTGCCCTTTTTTCAGTTTGTGTTTCACTTTCTTTGTTCCCCCAGAAACATAGAAAGGAGCCATCCAAAGGCTGTAGAAGGAGAGGACAGAGATGATTTTGGCGCTCTCATAATGGAAAAATGTAGCCGTCATGATATCAAGGTTGAATAAATGAAAGCTGAAGAGTCAAGTCAGCCCATTAAAGATTTTTTTATTTAATTTTATTTAAATTTAATTTATAATTTTGTGTTGGTTTCTGTCATATGACAACTAGATTCAGTCATTATATATATATATATATATATATATATATATATATATCCCTTCTCTCCTGAGCCTCCATCTCTTCCCTCTATCCCACCCCTCTAGGTCATCACTGAGTGCCAGGCTGAGCCCATTAAAGATTGAACAATAGGGCATTTACTTCTTAAACACACTAAATTATTTAACCACCCTAAGAGGCACAAAGAGTTGGACAGGACTTACCAGCTAAATAATATCAACAGGAGGAAGTAACCACTTTCTTTTACCCTCCCCTTCTCCTTCCTCCTCAGCTTCTTCCCTTTCCTCCTCTTTCTTCTTTCTGGCATATTTTCTTGAAAAGTGAAATAGATAGCTGCCCTCTGTTTCTCAGTGACATAGTAATCTAGGGGAAAAACAATCTGTAACCAAAGGTCATGGTCTCCTATTTCAAAAGAAGAGGGAGGGGTTGTGGAGAGAGGTTGCAGGGAGGGGAGTTGTCTAATTCTATGCATAAAATTAAAGAGAAATTGCATGCTTGAGTGGAAAGAGATTTATTTCTCGTCAACTCTCCCCAGAAAGGACAACATTTAAAATACACCTTGCACAGACACATTCAGCTACTATTTGTACAAGAGAGGAAATCTGGCCACTTGTGGCCCCATTTACACAAGGATGCCTGAGAAGAGCAGAATTTATTTGATGGCATGAAGAGCCAAAGCATACCCTTCCGTCGACGCCCTCCTGATTCTGGAGCTGACTTCACTGGCATCCACACGGGGAGGCTGAGGGACTCTCCAGCGGCTGTCACCACTAGCAAACCTGCCTAAACCAGCTTCCTTTGTGAAGTCTTGGTTTCACTCTCACTCTTTTTAGATTCCCCACCCTAAACTTGAGCTCTCTCCAAAGAGCAGTTTTAGGAATGAATGCCAGAGACGATGAGGGAACTGACATCTCATCAGAGGATAGGAGGAGAGGGCTGAAAGATGTCCCCTGATGAGGTTTTCCTTTACCTATAGTCCCGAGGATTCTTTTCGAAGCAAAATGAGCAGACTCAGGTAGGTTAGCCTATTCTGACGCTGATGGAGGGATGGTGGAGCAGAGGATTGGGAGGGTGGAGAGGGAACTTAAGCAAGGCTCCCCAGGTGTTTGGCTTCAGTAGTTACTTTCCGTTTCCTGGAAGCTATGTTTTCACCCACTGAGAGCCAGACTTGTGGGCAGTGAAGTGCTTAGGATGAGCCTGTGGTCAGGAGCACCAAAAGTCCATTGCAAACTCAGGAAGGGAAGCTTGGAGACTCAGCTGACCAGCTGTGGGAAATCCCCATAGGACTGGGAGAGGCAGAGTGGTGGGGGCCATTTGGTAGAAAATGTACCAAAGAAGGTTTCAAAATCTACGTGGATCTCCAGATCAAAGGTTGGGAAAAAACAACTTACAGAAGCAAACGAGAGCACTCCGGAGACATGGGGAAAGAGGGGTGGGCAGGAATGTGGACTTCCCCCAGGTCTCTTTCTGTTCTGCTTAGAAGGAGAGAAGCCACTGCCTGCTTTTAAAACACCATTTGTATCCACTTATCTCTCCATTCAGTGTCCCCATCCCCACCTTCTGCTATATTTGATTACTGCCTGCTTATTAGAATTACAGCACATATCTTGGATCTTTCTTTAAATACGACTTTTATTCATTTTTTCCTCCTTTTTAAGCATCAGAATTTTTTTTTCACTTTATTTTTTTGGAGGCTAATTACTATACAATATTGTATTGGTTTTGTCATACATTGACATGAATCTGCCATGGATGTACATGTGTCCCCCATCCTGAACCCCCCTCCCACCTCCCTCCCCATCCCATCCCTCTGGATCATCCCAGTGCACCAGCCCTGAGCATCTGTATCATGCATCGAACCTGGACTGGCGATTTGTTTCACATATGATAATTTACATGTTTCAATGCCATTCTCCCAAACCATCCCACCCTCGCCCTCTCCCACAGAGTCCAAAAGACTGTTCTACAAATCTATGTCTCTTTTGCTGTCTCGCATACGGGGTTATCTTTACCATCTTTCTAAATTCCATATATATGTGTTAGTATACTGTATTAGTGTTTTTCTTTCTGGCTTACTTCACTCTGTATAATAGTAAATACGACTTTTACACGGTCATCAAATGGAGGGCTCTTGTGGAAGGAGTATGAAATATTTTAAAAAACCAAGCTCAGGAGGGTCAGAGCGTTAATGAACTCAATGTTTAGTCTATCATATCATTTCAAAGTTTGTGTAAATGGCAGTACAGGGAATGGAAGAAGCCCTGGACTGAGAGTTCCAAGACCATGGCCTCCAGAGGAGAGTTCAGAGAAGGCTACTTCTCTCTGCTGTGTGACTCCAAGGAACTCTCTTCACTTAGTTGGGCCTCACTTTCCTCACTATAAAGTTACAGGTATGCAAATATCCCTTCTGACTCTGACATGTTACGATGTAAACTTTGCTCTTATGTACATATGGATTCTATTTTTAAAAAGTACCTTGGAACCAGTGGCCAGAGAGCCTGTTTTCTTTGATAAACATCTTCGAACTCTTTTCCAGCTTCTTAAAAATCCTCCAGGAGGATATTTGATTTCCATTGTGCAAATTTAGTACTCAGTCTTACGATGAAGTGTTTGGAAATGATTCAGTAAGACAGAAAAGGAGAAAGCTTAAGACCGTGACCAGTCTTCTAACCCAGTGACAGGCGGGACTGGAAACTAACTCACGCCTCAACAATGAGGTCGGGCTGAGCAACCGTGCATCACTGGGGAGGAAATATCAACCTAAGTCTGCCTCTTTGTTTTTACTTTTACTTTTTTAAATCTTTGCTTCTCCTCTGAACTAGCTGTTTGGGTTATTTCTGGGCTTCTAGAAATTTTAGTTTATCTTAATTATTCTTTAAAAAAATAAGCCCAGAAATAATTTTCTCTAGATGTTTTCTGTGAGCCCTCTAAGCTGATAATGTCTTCCTCCTATTTCCCGAGCTGGTGCCTTGAACATTCTCCTTGGTCACAGGGCTTGTGCCTCAAAAGTATCCTCTATCCCTGTGATTCTTGCTCTACCTCAGTAACTGCAGTAAGCGCCTAGCATACTTTATATGCTGTAATAGGGTTCTCCAGAGAAACAAAACCAATACATACATGGAGAGAGAGAGATTTATCTTAAGGAACTGGCTCATGTGGTTGGGGAGGTTACCAAGTCCAAATCTGCACAATAAGCTAGCAGGCTGAAGACCCAGGTTGAGGTGACGTAGCAACTCCGTGTGAAGATAGTCTGCTGGCAGAATTCCTTCTTTGTGTGAGATCAGTCTTTTTTCTATTAAGGTCTTCAACTGAATGGGTAAGGCCCACTTACCATGGAAGAAAATTAGCTGCTGATTTCCATGTTAATCTCATCTTAAAAATACCTTCACAGAAACATCTAGAAAAACGTTTAACCAAATATCTGGGTACTTTTTCCTAGCCAGGTGAATACCTAAAATTAACCATCACAGATGCTCACTGAATCTTCTGAAGTGAGTTGATGCTGAATGATATGTGAACAGCCGTTTTAGGCTTCCTATTTCTCCTGGCCTAGCTTTCTCTGTGTTCTTCTAAAAAGCTTCTCCTTCATTTTTTACCACTTTAAATCATTTTAACAAGTTGTGTTAAATTGGGTCCTATTCTGTGGTATATTTTTCTCTGAAACTTTTTGTTATTTTGCATTTGCTGCACAGGTCAGGGGCCCTGTCTATTAACCATTTCCTGTTAGCTCTATCTTTCTCTCTCTCTCTCATTAAAAAAATTTTTTTTTAGCTCTCAAGATTTCACGAGGCATGGTGGCATGGCATAACACATTCAGGCCTCTGAAATGATGAAGATTTGTTTAATCCCCTGTTTTTCAACTATCTATACTTCTGTTTTCTTTCTGTTGAACCAGCCCTGGCCATGGGGTGGCTGGAGAGGAACTGATGATCAGGGTCTCATATGACGATCAGGGTCTCATATTACTTTGTATCAACATGAAATGGGGTTTATTATTTGAACATTTGGATCCAATTGTAGTTATGACACTATTACAAATGACAGAAATGCTTACAATGTAAAGCTTAGTGATTAAAAATAGGATATAATATTGTATATACAAAATGACCCCATTTTAAAAAAATGTGCATAAAGACTGTATCAGTCTTTACAGTCTGAGTGGTAGAATGTGGGCTTTTTTTCTATGGTCTCTAAAATTTCTTTCTACATGTAATACGTAAAAATTCTTAATATGAAAGATTAAAACTTTCCCCTTCTCTCTCTCCCTACTCCCTGCAAACTCTCCCCTTAGCCACCTGAGAGATAATTATATAATCATTAATGACAATGTAAAAGATATCCTTTCAGTCATTTTACACATAGGCATGCACATACACACACAGAGCTCTTTTTTTTTACATAAATAAGACCATGTATATCCCTCACTCTAAAAGCTGATTTTTTGATTAACAAAATGTCTCCAATTTCTT
Organism: Aepyceros melampus; assembly: GCA_006408695.1. Classification (NCBI taxonomy): domain Eukaryota; kingdom Metazoa; phylum Chordata; class Mammalia; order Artiodactyla; family Bovidae; genus Aepyceros; species Aepyceros melampus. Next base: position 341,514 of record SJXQ01012506.1, read on the forward strand.
CCCCGGTGAACCTAATTATTTACCCCAAATCTACTGATTTAAATGTCTACCTTTTTGAAAAAGTTTCATAATTATGCCCTAAATTAGGAGAAGGAAACTCATTCTCCTCTCTAATAGAGGTTGAGATTATTTCCAATTTTCTGCTGAGAAAAAATTCTGCAAAGAAATCCAGAAACATTTATCTTTGTTAACACATGAGAGATATGTTTTTTAAGAGATATTTATAAAAGGTTTCTCAGTTTTTCTACTGGAAGTATGCATTATTTTTTTAATCATAAAAAACATTTGATTTAAAAACAAAAAATGTAAATCAACAGCCCAAGATGGGATCCCTTGCATGGGTCTAGCATCCACGTGGTAAACAGCAGGTGTTTAATTCCTGTAGCAAGAAAGAGAGGCATACAGAGAAGTCTGCAGAATACCTGCATATAATGTTTAGAATATCTGCATACAATACCTGCAGATAGTGTTTCTAATTCTTTTCAAGAATTTATTCAGGCAAAAACACTCTTAGTTTTCCTTTGCTTTTATTTATTATCAGCATGAAAATATTCTATTCTGCGACCAAACAAATGACAAGAGTTAAAATTAATCCTACCAACCACCCTAAAGAGGTCGGTACTACTATTGCCCCATTTTATGGGTGAGGGGCCCAGAACCGTGACAAAGGCCGCTCACGCAATCAGCACCGTTTTCCGAGATCGGGGCCACACACTATTCACTGCCCAGGGGAGCTGGACTGGAGGAAAGGCCAGGCTTCAAGCCGGGGTCACTCCCGAGTCCTCGACAGGGGTAGGGCTGGGGGTGGGGTGGGGTGCTGGTGGCGGAGCAGCGCCATTTCCCGTCGTCCGTGCTCCGCGGCGCCCCCTCACTCCGAGCCGAGGGGTTGGCTGACGCAGCCGGCAGCTGACGCTCCAGCCACTGCAAGCGCCGGACAGCGGTCCGGGTCTGCGGAACCTGAGCGCGATCCGCGGACGCGGCGCTCCACCCCACTGGGTGCTCAGCTCTCGGCTCGCGCCGGGGTCCGCGCTGGGCCCCCTCGCACCCTGACTTCCCGGCGGCCGGCCCCGCCCTGGGCTCACGAGCGTGACACCCGTCCCGGCCAGCAGGTACCCCTCCCCGCGCTCGGCCCCCACACCCGCGCTCCTCTCCCGGCGGCGACCGGCCCCGCCCGCCCTGCCTTCCCCCACCCTCCGCGCCCGCATCCCGG
>SJXQ01012506.1:342746-397115 GCA_006408695.1 Aepyceros melampus
CCCCATCCTGAACCCCCCTCCCACCTCCCTCCCCATCCCATCCCTCTGGATCATCCCAGTGCACCAGCCCTGAGCATCTGTATCATGCATCGAACCTGGACTGGCGATTTGTTTCACATATGATAATTTACATGTTTCAATGCCATTCTCCCAAACCATCCCACCCTCGCCCTCTCCCACAGAGTCCAAAAGACTGTTCTACAATCTATGTCTCTTTTGCTGTCTCGCATACGGGGTTATCTTTACCATCTTTCTAAATTCCATATATATGTGTTAGTATACTGTATTAGTGTTTTTCTTTCTGGCTTACTTCACTCTGTATAATAGTAAATACGACTTTTACACGGTCATCAAATGGAGGGCTCTTGTGGAAGGAGTATGAAATATTTTAAAAAACCAAGCTCAGGAGGGTCAGAGCGTTAATGAACTCAATGTTTAGTCTATCATATCATTTCAAAGTTTGTGTAAATGGCAGTACAGGGAATGGAAGAAGCCCTGGACTGAGAGTTCCAAGACCATGGCCTCCAGAGGAGAGTTCAGAGAAGGCTACTTCTCTCTGCTGTGTGACTCCAAGGAACTCTCTTCACTTAGTTGGGCCTCACTTTCCTCACTATAAAGTTACAGGTATGCAAATATCCCTTCTGACTCTGACATGTTACGATGTAAACTTTGCTCTTATGTACATATGGATTCTATTTTTAAAAAGTACCTTGGAACCAGTGGCCAGAGAGCCTGTTTTCTTTGATAAACATCTTCGAACTCTTTTCCAGCCTTCTTAAAAATCCTCCAGGAGGATATTTGATTTCCATTGTGCAAATTTAGTACTCAGTCTTACGATGAAGTGTTTGGAAATGATTCAGTAAGACAGAAAAGGAGAAAGCTTAAGACCGTGACCAGTCTTCTAACCCAGTGACAGGCGGGACTGGAAACTAACTCACGCCTCAACAATGAGGTCGGGCTGAGCAACCGTGCATCACTGGGGAGGAAATATCAACCTAAGTCTGCCTCTTTGTTTTTACTTTTACTTTTTTAAATCTTTGCTTCTCCTCTGAACTAGCTGTTTGGGTTATTTCTGGGCTTCTAGAAATTTTAGTTTATCTTAATTATTCTTTAAAAAAATAAGCCCAGAAATAATTTTCTCTAGATGTTTTCTGTGAGCCCTCTAAGCTGATAATGTCTTCCTCCTATTTCCCGAGCTGGTGCCTTGAACATTCTCCTTGGTCACGGGCTTGTGCCTCAAAAGTATCCTCTATCCCTGTGATTCTTGCTCTACCTCAGTAACTGCAGTAAGCGCCTAGCATACTTTATATGCTGTAATAGGGTTCTCCAGAGAAACAAAACCAATACATACATGGAGAGAGAGAGATTTATCTTAAGGAACTGGCTCATGTGGTTGGGGAGGTTACCAAGTCCAAATCTGCACAATAAGCTAGCAGGCTGAAGACCCAGGTTGAGGTGACGTAGCAACTCCGTGTGAAGATAGTCTGCTGGCAGAATTCCTTCTTTGTGTGAGATCAGTCTTTTTTCTATTAAGGTCTTCAACTGAATGGGTAAGGCCCACTTACCATGGAAGAAAATTAGCTGCTGATTTCCATGTTAATCTCATCTTAAAAATACCTTCACAGAAACATCTAGAAAAACGTTTAACCAAATATCTGGGTACTTTTTCCTAGCCAGGTGAATACCTAAAATTAACCATCACAGATGCTCACTGAATCTTCTGAAGTGAGTTGATGCTGAATGATATGTGAACAGCCGTTTTAGGCTTCCTATTTCTCCTGGCCTAGCTTTCTTCTGTGTTCTTCTAAAAAGCTTCTCCTTCATTTTTTACCACTTTAAATCATTTTAACAAGTTGTGTTAAATTGGGTCCTATTCTGTGGTATATTTTTCTCTGAAACTTTTTGTTATTTTGCATTTGCTGCACAGGTCAGGGGCCCTGTCTATTAACCATTTCCTGTTAGCTCTATCTTTCTCTCTCTCTCTCATTAAAAAAATTTTTTTTTAGCTCTCAAGATTTCACGAGGCATGGTGGCATGGCATAACACATTCAGGCCTCTGAAATGATGAAGATTTGTTTAATCCCCTGTTTTTCAACTATCTATACTTCTGTTTTCTTTCTGTTGAACCAGCCCTGGCCATGGGGTGGCTGGAGAGGAACTGATGATCAGGGTCTCATATGACGATCAGGGTCTCATATTACTTTGTATCAACATGAAATGGGGTTTATTATTTGAACATTTGGATCCATTGTAGTTATGACACTATTACAAATGACAGAAATGCTTACAATGTAAAGCTTAGTGATTAAAAATAGGATATAATATTGTATATACAAAATGACCCCATTTTAAAAAAATGTGCATAAAGACTGTATCAGTCTTTACAGTCTGAGTGGTAGAATGTGGGCTTTTTTTCTATGGTCTCTAAAATTTCTTTCTACATGTAATACGTAAAAATTCTTAATATGAAAGATTAAAACTTTCCCCTTCTCTCTCTCCCTACTCCCTGCAAACTCTCCCCTTAGCCACCTGAGAGATAATTATATAATCATTAATGACAATGTAAAAGATATCCTTTCAGTCATTTTACACATAGGCATGCACATACACACACAGAGCTCTTTTTTTTTACATAAATAAGACCATGTATATCCCTCACTCTAAAAGCTGATTTTTTGATTAACAAAATGTCTCCAATTTCTTCCCCGGTGAACCTAATTATTTACCCCAAATCTACTGATTTAAATGTCTACCTTTTTGAAAAAGTTTCATAATTATGCCCTAAATTAGGAGAAGGAAACTCATTCTCCTCTCTAAATAGAGGTTGAGATTATTTCCAATTTTCTGCTGAGAAAAAATTCTGCAAAGAAATCCAGAAACATTTATCTTTGTTAACACATGAGAGATATGTTTTTTAAGAGATATTTATAAAAGGTTTCTCAGTTTTTCTACTGGAAGTATGCATTATTTTTTTAATCATAAAAAACATTTGATTTAAAAACAAAAAATGTAAATCAACAGCCCAAGATGGGATCCCTTGCATGGGTCTAGCATCCACGTGGTAAACAGCAGGTGTTTAATTCCTGTAGCAAGAAAGAGAGGCATACAGAGAAGTCTGCAGAATACCTGCATATAATGTTTAGAATATCTGCATACAATACCTGCAGATAGTGTTTCTAATTCTTTTCAAGAATTTATTCAGGCAAAAACACTCTTAGTTTTCCTTTGCTTTTATTTATTATCAGCATGAAAATATTCTATTCTGCGACAAACAAATGACAAGAGTTAAAATTAATCCTACCAACCACCCTAAAGAGGTCGGTACTACTATTGCCCCATTTTATGGGTGAGGGGCCCAGAACCGTGACAAAGGCCGCTCACGCAATCAGCACCGTTTTCCGAGATCGGGGCCACACACTATTCACTGCCCAGGGGAGCTGGACTGGAGGAAAGGCCAGGCTTCAAGCCGGGGTCACTCCCGAGTCCTCGACAGGGGTAGGGCTGGGGGTGGGGTGGGGTGCTGGTGGCGGAGCAGCGCCATTTCCCGTCGTCCGTGCTCCGCGGCGCCCCCTCACTCCGAGCCGAGGGGTTGGCTGACGCAGCCGGCAGCTGACGCTCCAGCCACTGCAAGCGCCGGACAGCGGTCCGGGTCTGCGGAACCTGAGCGCGATCCGCGGACGCGGCGCTCCACCCCACTGGGTGCTCAGCTCTCGGCTCGCGCCGGGGTCCGCGCTGGGCCCCCTCGCACCCTGACTTCCCGGCGGCCGGCCCCGCCCTGGGCTCACGAGCGTGACACCCGTCCCGGCCAGCAGGTACCCCTCCCCGCGCTCGGCCCCCACACCCGCGCTCCTCTCCCGGCGGCGACCGGCCCCGCCCGCCCTGCCTTCCCCCACCCTCCGCGCCCGCATCCCGGCCCGTCCCTCGCGCCCCTCTCCCGCGGTGACCTAGGGGCCACCCTCCACCCCTGTCGGGGCTGAACCTGTTCCCCACTCGCCTGTACCCTCCCCCGCTCAAAAAAAAAAAACACACACAACGAAACAAAACCGCAGAAGACTGCCGTGAATCAGCTGCCCAGATCTCCGTTTTGAATGTAAAGTTCGGGGACGAGACTGTCAACTGGAAAAGTTAAGCTTATAAAGAATAACATCGTTCTGGAAAGCGGGAGGCCACAGCCCGGTGTAAAGACTCAAAAGAAAATTTCTTCCAGGGTGAGGTGGTCGTCGCCCACCACCCCCCAGCCTCACTTGAAACCCACAGAAACACATTCGGGTGGAGCCAGGAGGAATTACAGCAGGAGGCTGAGGACTTCACAAGAGGGTGGTGGTGGTTTAGTCGGTGAGTCGTGTCCGACTCTTGCGATTTCATGAACAGAGAGGAGCCTGGCAGACTACAGTCCGTGAGATTCTCCAGGCAAGAATACTGGAGTGGGTTGCGATTTCCTTCTCCGGGGGATCTTCCCCCCAGGAATCAAACTCGGGTCTCCTGCACTGTAGATGGATTCTTTACCGACTGAGCTATAAGGGAATCTCCTTAGAAGAGGGTACAAGGGCTTAAAGATCCGTCCTCAGAGGTCTAGAACTAAGCTTGGTCTCTGAAGCTCTCAGCGCAGGACGGGAGCCCAGGTTGCATCTGTAGCTCCCCACTACCTCTGCACCCATCCCCGCAATACGATTTACCGTGGGAAAATTGAGGTCCTGCAAGGAGGTAGCTTGTCCATCATCACACACCTGATTCTGAGCAGAGCCAGGACTGTTAGCCCAGAACTCCAGTTCCTGAGCCTCATTTATAAACATTAAAATATGTGAGTCAATTATTTACAAACACCGTTTTGGGGCTAGGAAATTCAACATGACCAGTAACTCCGTAATGGGCTGCTCAATCTGTCCTCACCGTTTTTCTCAGGTGCTTGCCAACCTGCGCCTGCGTTCCTGGGCTGCAGCGGTGCAGCTGGAGCAGGACTCCCTTGGGAAGCCCAAGGATTTGAACTTAACCCTGAGCAAATAGGTTTTAGGTAAGAGGAGGAGAGTAAGACATCCTGGATGGGGAAACAGCTGGAACTGAGCAGAGAATGAGCTAGTCCATCGGCGTTTCAAAATGTTTTCGTGGCCTGGTTAAGTGGAGTGGATGATAGACTGAGGGCAGATAGTGCAAGGCTCTGCCGGTGAATGCTACAAGCTGTAGGGGACAATGGGAAACCAGCACTTTACTGGGGGTTAGGTTGGAGAAGACTCTTGAGAGTCCCTTGGACTGCAAGGAGATCCAACCAGTCAATCCTAAAGGAAATCAGTCCTGAATATTCATTGGAATATTCATAATATTTATTGGCCACCTGATGGGAAGAACTGACTCATTGGAAAAGACCCTGATGCTAGGAAAGTTTGAAAGCAGGAGGAGAAGGGGACAACAGAGGATAAAATGGTTGGATGGCATCACTGACTCAAAGGACATTAATTTGAGCAAGCTCTGGGAGTTGGTGATGGACTGGGAAGCCTGGCATGCTGCCAGCCATGGGGTCGCAAAGAGTCAGATATGACTGAGTGACTGAACTGAACTGAACTGAACTGAGATTATGGAGAGAGAGTTAGCTGAGACCCCAAGACTCTACAAGTCAAACATTTAGAAGGAACACAAAATTTAAATACTGCTGTTGAAAGGAAGATTGTGGGGAGAAAGTACAGTATTCTAATTCAATTAATAGAAAAATCATTTTCCCTGGTTGTGTATGAATAATAAAAAATACTACTTATTATGTGCTAAACACTGTTCTAGGTACTTTATAAAGATTAATTCACTGGAACTTCCCTGGTTACGGAACTAGATCTCACATGCTGCAACCTAGTTTGCATGCTGCAACTAAAGATTCAGCATGCTGTGACAGAAAGGTCCCAAATGCTGCAACTGAAGCTCCTCTGTGCTGCAACTAAAAGAACCTCCATGCAGCAACAAAGATGGAAGATCCCGCGTGCCACAGCCAAGACCTGGCACAGCCAAATAAATATTTTTAAAAAGAATAACTAAAGTTATTTTTTAAATTAATTCATTTACTACTCATGACAAACCCATGAGGTTATTACTGTTTGTGCCACTGCCTTACAGATATGAAGGGTAAGGCATAAAGAGGCTGCTCAAGGTAAGTAGGTCTGTGCTGAGGTGAATGGCGCAGAAACAGAAGATTTGGATCCCAGTGTCTCCATCTGTTGCTTGCGTGAAGTTACCCTCTCTGGCCCTCAGTTTTCTTATCTCTGACATGCAGACTGTGATCCAGGTCCTCTGATGAGACTGAAGGTGCAGGTGCTTTGCGAACAGTACCTCATGATACCAGTGGAAAGTTAGCATTACGGAAAGGAGGGATGCATTCCAAGGCCAAATTCAACCAAAAAGAGAAAATGGTTGATTTGCAGAATTTAATGGGTTTGCCACTCACAGAGAGGCAAAGATAGGGTCCTAGTTAGTCTTGCCTAACTTGACAAGACAAGACAAAGTTCTGATCTTGCCTGGGAAATCCCACAGACAGAGGAGCCTGGTAGGCTAGTCAAGGCTGAAAAAGACTTGGACACGACTTAGCTTAGTGACTAAACAACAACAACCACACAACAAAATGAGCTTATTCCACTCCCCATGGAGCTGTTGTGAGGATTAAATGGTACACCCTTAATACTGTGCCTGCAAGGAGTGAGTAATCAGTAAAGTGTGATGTGTGTGCTCAGTCTCTGTCGTGTCTTATGCTTTGTGACACTTTGGAGTGTAGCCCACCCGGCTCCTCTGTCCATGTTATGTCCCAGGCAAGAATACTGGAGTGGGATACCATTTCCTCCTCCAGTTGATCTTCCAGACCCAAGGATTGAACCTGTCTCCTCCATTGGTAGGTGGTTTCCTTACCGCTAAGCCACCAGGGAAGCCCCAGTACAATGCTGATCAGGCTATTATTTTTTCTGATTTTTTTTCTCCCCATCCTCTGTGTGTCTTTATATTCTCCCAGAGACAGCTTCGCCACGTGTGGGGCCCTGATGGAGAGGTATGTGGCAGCCATGGTGCTGAGTGCAGCTGGAGATGCCTTGGGATACTTCAATGGAAAGTGGGAGTTCCTCCAGAATGGGGAGAAAATTCACAGGCAGCTGGCCCAGCTTGGTGGCTTGGATGCCATAGATGTGGAAAGGTGGAGAGTCAGCGACGACACCGTGATGCACCTGGCCACAGCAGAAGCACTCCTGGAAGCCGGCAAAGTCTCAGACTTGACTCACTTGTACTCCCTCCTTGCTAAGCATTACCAGGACTGCATGGAAGACATGGATGGCCGGGCACCAGGTGAGAGCAGCTGGTGAGGTCCTGGGCAGGTGGAGAATTAAAACAGACCCAAGAAGTCACTTAAAATGTTGATTTGGGTTTAAATATCAAAGATACTAGTTTTTTATTTTTTAATTAATTAATTTTTTTGCCACACCCCGAGCCATGTGAGACCTTAGTTCGCTGACCATGGATCAAATGCATGCCCACTGCATTGCAAAGCAGTCATAACCTCTGGACCACAGGGGAAGTCCTGAGACATTAGTTTTCTTAGTTATGATAAAAATAGAAAAAAGCTAAATGTTCTCTCATTTATTTAATTATGGTGACACATCTGCAGCCATTTAAAATTACACAGATAAGTATTTACTGATATGGAAAGATGTATATGAAGTAAAGTAGATTATGAAACACTGTGTATTTATGAACCCATTCTCATTAAGAGTATGTGTGTATATCCGTTGGGAAAGATCTGGGTGAGAAGAGTATTTATAGTTTCCTATTTTCCTTTCACTTATTTGTAGTTTCTAACTTTTCTTTAATATCTATGAAGAAGAATTTTTTGTTTTTAAAGAAGGCTGGAAAAGGTCTTGTAGAGACTTTTTCTGGTTCCAGGTCTGTTCACAAGTGGTTCTTGCTCACTTTTTTATAGTCACTTGGCCAACAGCTGATGTGAACCACCTTTTCCCTGGCTCTTGTATTAGTGAGCTTGACCTGCCATAACAAAATACCACAGCTTGGCTGGGCTTAAACAACAGATGTCATTTTCTCACTGTTTGGGAAGCTAGAAGCCTGAGATCAGGGTGTTGGTTTCATTTCTTCTGAAGGAATCCTTTCTCTTTGGCTTGCAGACCATGCTGTGCCCTCTCACAGCATACATTCCTGGTGTCTTTTTGTGTGTCCAGGTTTCCTCATCTTATTAGGACACTGATTAGACTGAACCAGGGCCCATCCTAACATTTTCACTTTAAATTTATCACCTTTTGTAAAAGGCCCATCTCCAAATATAGTCACATTCCGAATTCCAGGTATTAGCTCTTCAACATATGAATTTTGGGGAATACAATTCAGCTCATCATCAATATAGTTCAGCTCTAACATTTCCTGATGAAAAGCCCCTCCCACAAACCCAACAGCATCCAAGTACACTTGTGTAAGTGAGGCTCAGTGCTGACTTGGGGTTTGGGGTTGGGGGCCTTCACCATCGCACGTTTTTGGCTTTCCCTTTCCACCCAGGAAAGTTGGAGGCAGGGCTTGGTTCTCTCCTCCTGCCAGGCCTTTGCTTTGGTTACCCTGACCCCATTCTCTACCTGACTCTTCCCAGGGGGTGCCTCAGTGCAGAACGCCATGCTGCTGGAGCCAGACAAAACCGATGGCTGGAGGATTCCCTTTAACAGTCACGAGGGTGGCTGCGGGGCCGCCATGAGGGCCATGTGCATTGGCCTCCGGTTCCCTCACAGCAGCCAGCTGGACACACTGATCCAAGTGAGCATCGAGAGCGGCCGGATGACCCACCACCATCCCACAGGCTACCTGGGAGCCCTTGTGTCTGCTCTTTTTACAGCCTATGCTGTGAATGGCAAGCCTCCCCAGCAGTGGGGAAGAGGACTGATGGAGGTACTTCCGGAAGCTAAAAAGTACATTGTCCAATCAGGCTACTTTGTGGAGCAGAATCTTCAACACTGGTGAGTTTGCAGGTGCACACTCCTGCTAGAAAATGGTTGAGTCTGTGTGCACACCTGCACGCATGTGTATACCTAAAACTCAGACTTTTAGCAACCATCATCGGTCTCCCATTCAGTTTCATCATCCACTGCATCCAGCCCCCTCCCCACCCTCCTGCTAAGGATTCTAAATACAGTCCCAGCTGTGATGGCCACCAAGGAGCCAAGTGAAGACCTCAGTGAGCAGGGTGGCTGCGCTGCTTCCCTCATGTGTACGGATCCTGTTCTCCAGAGTTTTGTGGCTCTTCCTTTTCTCTCTTTTTTTTTTTTTCCTGGCCATGCCACACAGCATGTGGGATCTCTGTTTCCCACCCAGGGATTGAACTCGTGCCCTCTGCAGTGGAAGAGCACTGACTTAACCACTGGACCACCAGGGAAAAGTCCCTGTGGCTATCTTTACTGAGATGAACTTTCCTGATTATTTCCTGGAACTTGTTTTTTCAGTGTTGTCTTGACAAACAAATAATATTGTGAAATCCTTGGTTAAAATGACCTAAAGATAGGTTTTTCCACCAGGTAATTAATAAGTGGTAAGACCACATCTTCCTCTTTTTTGAATTCACTTCACATTGCCTTTCTTAGAATAAAAATGTCCAGAGGCTTTCTACTGAAATCATCCACAGTCATGATGTTCTGAAGTTCCCTCTTTAAAAAAAGTAGCTGTATCAGGAGATGATGTGTTAATTAGGTTGATGGTAGTGATCATTTCATTATGCATATGTGTATCAAATCATCATGTCGTACACCTTAAATATGTACAATTTTGTTAAGAAAAGTAATATAAAATAATAAAATATATGATGACAGACTAAATAAATAAAGTTCACCGTTGAAAGTTGACACTTGACCTATTTCTCAACTCAGGAAAAACAAACCTACATTTCTCACCTTTAACTTGCTGTATATCTTCTTTATGCATTAATAGCAACAGATACCGATGCATTATTTACATCACTCCTTAGCAAAAATGTATTGAATGAAGGTCACTTAACATTCTGGAGAAGGCAATGGCACCCCACTCCAGTACTCTTGCCTGGAAAATCCCATGGATGGAGGAGCCTGGTGGGCTGCAGTCCATGGGGTCGCTAAGAGTCGGACATGACTAAGCGACTTCACTTTCACTTTTCACTTTTCACTTTCATGCATTGGAGAAGGAAATGGCAGCTCATTCCAATATTCTTGCCTGGAGAATCCCAGGGACAGGGGAGCCTGGCCGGCTGCCGTCTGTGGGGTCGCATAGAGTTGGATACGACTGAAGCGACTTAGCAGCAGCAGCAGCAGCACTTAACATTCATTTTGATTTTCTATATCATATCATGTTAGTTCTAGAGGTTGAAGTCATGTTGGAACTCTCCCTGTTCACATGTCTATCTGGTAACTTTCCTGATGGCTTTTGACTTTATTTTTTCAATTGATGTAGTCTTTTTTTCTTCCTACAGGTCTTACTTCCAAGACCAATGGGAAAAGTACCTAAAACTCAGAGGAATTTGGGACGGCAAATCAGCCCCTACCTTCCCCAAGCCCTTTGATGTGAAGGAAAGGGATCAGTTCTACACTTCTGTGAGCTACTCTGGCTGGGGCGGCAGCAGTGGACACGATGCCCCCATGATTGCCTACGATGCCATCCTGGCTGCAGGAGACTCCTGGAAGGAGCTTGCCCACCGAGCATTTTTCCACGGTGGAGACAGTGATTCTACCGCTGCAATTGCTGGCTGTTGGTGGGGAGTGATGTATGGTTTTAAAGGAGTGAGTCCCTCCAACTATGAGAAGCTAGAATATAGAAACCGGCTGGAAGAGACAGCTAGGGCTTTGTATTCTCTTAGGTAATTACCCTAGGGAGAAGTGACATTCATTTCTGGTGGTTTCTCCTCTTGTGTAGTCCCTTTTCTACTGTTTCACTTTTTTCAAAGTCAAGAGTCTTAACCTTGTACTCAGGGAATTTTGAGGTAACAGTCCCTTGGGCACCTGAAACTCAATGTTTCCAAACTTATCCTGTCTTCACCAGCCCCTGCCCCAAATGTACCCCTCTTCCTATCCTGAAGAGTCTATTTCTCAGTTAATGGGATCAGCATTTCCCAATTTAGAAATCTTATAGCCTCATATTTGGGTTTCTATTTTTAGCATCTAATCTTTCACTAAGTTTTTTGTTTGTTTGTTTCAGGTTGGGTTCCCAAAAGTGGATTCTAAGACAAAGATCTGAGTGCAAGTAGTTTACTTGGGAGGTGATTCCAGGAAGGACTGTTAGGAGAATGGGGAAATGAAACAGGGAAGGGAGAGGAGCCAGGACAAGGTGTGTTGATGAGCAGGTTCCCACTGGAGGCACTTGAGATGCAGTCCATCTGAATCCTTTGCGTAAGGCACTCAGAGTTGTCCCACCGTCTGCCATCTGATGGTGGAGGACCACTCCCAGGGGTGATAACCCCCTGGTGCTTCTGGCTGCCTCTTGTAAAGCCAAACATGAGTGTACTCAGGTTAAGACTCAGAGATGTTTGCAGTGGCAGGCTGTAGGGTGCATGGGAACAGGGAGGTGTGTATGTGGGGGTCCCCACAGCATCTGCTAGATGGTTCTACATCCTGAATATCCTTCAGATCTGTCATTCTTTCAGCTTATGGCACCACATATTTTTCAGCTGGATTTCTGCATTGCAAACTATTTAAGTCTGAAGAAATTCTGCTCCTATTAATAGCTGCACCCTCTTAATTTCCTAGGCATGGCACTTGACATGGTGCCAGCTCGTTGTCACCTATTTGACAGTCTTTATTTTCCTCTAGACAGAATCTAGCATGGTGCCCAGGTGCACAAGAGATGCTTCATCAAATTAGCCTCCTGTCTGGTGCCTCTAATTCCAGTACTGCCTTCTGCATTGCCCTCCAGAGAGAACTTTACAAATACATAACAAGGTGATCATACTGTGCTTCTAATCATGTACAATGAATACTTACCCCCTGCTTCTTCATTGCTGGGTGCTCTTCCTTCCCCTCTTTTACCTTCAAGTTCCAGCTCAAGTAGCATCTCCTTGATGAAAACCCACTCTGACTGTACAGGCTCTTGGCCTCTCTCTTCAAAACACCCACAGCCGTCTGTCTCCAGCTCTGCCACCATACTGAGCATGTTGTGTGGTGACTGTGGGTCTTCTGAGGACCCTCTGAGGTTCCTTGTAAGGGCTTGTGTCTTACCCTCTTTGTGGTCTTCCTGTCTAGCCTATTGGAGACATTCAGTGTTTACTGTGGAGGTTCATCAGTCGGGTTTGATGTGAATGCTTTGCGCATGCACTGTCTCTTGTCAAGTTTCAGATACCCTCTACTCCATAACTATCAGGAGTGACCTGTGCTGGCCTGAGAGAGATGGAGGATTTGAGGCTTTAACCAGGTCTGTGTGCTGACTTTAGTGAGACAGAGATCTCAACTCTGTATCTGAAACAAGACTGCAGCAAAGGCATCAGATTTATCATTCTTTTGATGTAAAAGGAGAAGAAAATTCCAAAGCTCTTTTTCTGGTTCAAAAAGCTCTCATATGTATTTATATACTTCAGAAAACAGATGTGTTTTAAATAATGAAACTAGTACAGTAAATTCTTCAGCAGGACAATCAGAAATTGCAGACTTTTAGGGGTGGGGATTTACCATTTACAGAACATGGTAATAACCTCTTAAATGCAGGTGTCTTAAATCTAGGTGCACAAGAAGACTCCTCTGTAGAAATATTTTGAAGACAGTTTTAGAATAATAGAAAACAGTTAGTAAATACATATTTACACAGGATTCTTGAACAGAAGATTAAGATGGAGATTTTTATGACTTTTTCAATTTCCCACTTGATAAAAAGTGACAGTATAGTACAGAATAGTGTGTACTTTTCTGCAGCTGTAGGAAAAAAAGGAAACATTTGTTCCCTGTCTTCCTGGTGTTTCTTTTACCAGTAGTCAGGAGAGCTTGCAGTATTTATTTATTTATTTGTCTGCACCAGGTCTTGCAGCCTGTGGGGTCTTTAGTTGTGGCATGCAAACTCTTAGTTGTGGCATATGGGAGCTGTTCCTTGACCAGGGATCAAACCCAGGCCCCCTGCATTGGGAGCAGAGTCTTAGCCACTGGACCACCAGGGAAGTCCCCTGCCTGCAGTTTTAGGGTGGAGCACTAGAATTCAGTTAGCACTGACCAAGGCAAAACTGAGATGCTTAAACCTTGTAATATGGAAAAGGGAAGAAGAGCAAAATTTTAGCCAGTGGATTCTGAGGCGTGACTGTTTTACTTCTATAACTGTTTACCTCTGGTTTGATGAATTGTCTGATTTTAGTGGAAGCAAACATGGAATGATTTTCTTTTTCTACAGCCACTGCCTTCGTATAAGCTGCTTTTCCTGCTCCTTAGTGTCATCTTTTTAGTTTTGTTAAAGCTGCTTTCACTGCTCCTAAGTGTCATCTTTTTAGTTTTGTGTGGAGAGTGGGGTGGTGAAGGGGGTATTAAAAATCCAATCCAGTCCACCCAGTCCAGATTTTTTTTTTAATTTCAGCTTTACCGAGATATGAATGAATGTAAAATTGTAAGATATTTGACGTGTACATTGTGGTGATTTAATATACATATACACAGTGAAAGGTTTCCCTTCATCTCATTGATGAGCATATCAATCACCTCACATGTTTACCTTTTTGGAGTGAGAACATTTAAGTTCTACTCTCCTAGTAAATTTCAATGTCACAGTATAGTGTTATCAACCATGGTCACCATGCTTTCCATCAGATCTTCAGACCTTATTCATCATAAAAGTTTATTCCCTTTTACCAACCTCCCCTTATTTCCCTCACCACCACTGGCCCCTAACCAGCCCCTGGCACCCACTTTTCTACTGTCTGTTTCTATTAATATGGATTTGACTTTTTTTTTAAGATTCCACATATAAGTGATATCATGTAATATTTATCTTCCTCTCTCTGGTTTATTTTGGTTAGCATAATGCCCTAAGGTCCATGGATACTGTCGCAAACATCAGGATTTCCTTCTTTCGCATAGCCGAATGGTATTCTATTGTATATATGTACTGCATTTTCTTTATCCGTTCATCAATTGACAGATAAACTTGTTTCCATGTCTTGACTATTGTGAATAAAGCTGCAGTGAACATGGGGCACAGATACCTCTTTGATGCCCTGTTTTCATTTCCTTTGGATATATACCAGAAGTAGGAAGCCCCATCCAGTTTGATCAGTTCTAAAACTTTAAAGTCATGTCCTCCTTCCTGCCCACCACAGTCAGTCCCGAGCCCAAAGGGCTTAGAGGAGAAAAGGGGACATGGATGCCTCTCTCATTCCTCGCCTTCCTCTTTCGGGGTTCCCTGTCTCCAGTGTTGCCCTAGACCACCCTCACCAGGGGAGCCCTGAGGGAAAAGAGTCAATTTCTCTCCGGAAGGTTCTCCTCATCCTTCCCGGTCACAGCAGAGGGGTGCAGGCTGTGCCCCCACCCCTGGCCCCCTGCTGCTCTCTAGCCTCCGCCCGTCCCTCTCCAAAGGACAGATCTGGAGCCGGGGAGGTTACCCACCTTCACAGGGTCGCCCTCACTCTCAGCCGGTAGCCCCCCTCACTCACTTGTGAAGCAGAGCACCGCCTTCCTCCCCTTTCAGGAAGGAAGGGGAAACCCGTAGAACTTAGGATTCTCGCGATTTCTCCTTCAAACCGCTGATTTCCTGCAGAGGGAAGTGGGGAAGAGAGGTCTCCTAGAGCAGTTCAGCTGCCTCCCATTAAGCCCTCAGGGATTTGTCCCTCCGGTCCCCTTAGAACGTGGCGGTGGAAGTCTGTGCACGTGGGGAAGGGGGTCAAGGCAGAGGAAGAGGGTGGAGACTTTGCATTTTTTGTTTTCAGCTGCAAATGGAGACAAGAGCGAGCGTCTCTTTAAGAGCCTGTTCTATTTGCTCTGCAAATTCTCACTCTTCACAGCAGGCACAATTCAGAATGAGATCAGACTTTCAGATTCCTTTTTCTCAAAACCTCCTCTCCAAAATTGACTCTCAGTTGACAGCTTTGCTTCCTATTTCCCTGAGAAAATAGAAACAGTCAGAAGAGAACAACTGTCACACCCATCACCTCTGCCTCCGCCCACCCACACCTGGGCTCTGCCTTCTCTCCCGACCTGTGAAAGTTGGTGTGTGTGTGTGTGTGTAAGAGAGGGAGAGAGAGAGAGGAGGAAGAACCAGAATGAACACAGGAAAGAGATAACAGACTTAATTATATGCATAATGTTAGAATAAATTGAGAAGATGACCTGAACCACAGTGTGAACTTCTCATGCTAATCAAGTTAATATGTGTGTCCCGGAAAAGAGAAAAGATCATGAGTAACATTACAGGGATTAATGGTATTTTTGACCTGCTAAATGATGGCACTTCACTTGCTTTGTTACCTGATGACTAGATGTTCTCTAGAAGTCTTGGCAATATGTACTTTTTAATCTGCAAAATTAGCATTGGTCTCATCTCTAGGCTTTAACCACTATTCTCCATTCTCAATGGAGAATGAAATATTCTCTATTTCCCTTCTGTCTCCACCCCTGCAGAGCAAATTAACGTGTATCTTTGTAAAACAGCCGGAGCTCCTGGGAGCATTTCAGTTAGCCATCCTCATGGATCACCTCCTCAAGGAATGGGGTCAAATTAAGGAGCAGGGGTCATCCAGACACCATAGAGGGGGCAGTCTTGCCATCCTTTTCTCATCCTTGGGGTTTGGGTTTGAGGAAACTGACACCTAGGGAGTTGGTGAGACCTTCCTTTGGGGAAGGAAAGACAAGAGCAGGAAGAAAGTTGCTAAGCGATGAGATGGAGCTGGGGCTTAAACCCAGGTCTGCTTGTCTTCAGTCCTACTACACCCTAATTATTTGCTATAATTAGAAAGTGTTTCCTTAATCAAAGCCAGAATGAAACCCAGGAGTGAGATGTTGTTGGCAGCAGCTGGTGCCCTCTCTTCACCTTCCTACAGCTATGAGGTGGCGTCAAAAGGGGAGTGAGTAGTGGGTTTGAGATGTGCGTTGGGCTTTTGTACTTCTTAATTAAAAAAAAATCATATACGTGTAGAACTATTAAAAACCACACTTGAAAAAATTAATGTGACTTCATTTTGTAGTCATAAACAGGTGAGGCCCAGAATTAATTAAATGTATTAATTAAAATAATAAAATTTATTTTATATTAGTATGTTAGTTTATATTCCCTCCACTTCCAACCCCACCCCTAAACTGAAGGCCTGGGATCCTGAAGGCAGATGAGGAAGCTGGGTGTCTGAGTTGGGAACAGGCAGGCAGGAAAGGCTGGAAGGGATTCTGTGGATTCCAGGGGTTGAAGCCTATAAGTTCCTCTCTTTCTCTCTTCCCTTCCACCCCCCATCTCTTCCTCCCCTCTCTTTCTCTCAAAGCAAGTGTTTAATGAGCACCTCCTATGTGCCCGGCAATGTTCTAGATAGCAAGCACACAGTAAGGAGCCTGAGCAATGAGCGCTGGATATTGAACCCGGCATCCTTGATCTCACATTTGCCTGCCCGTGTTCCCAGATCGTAGGCAAGTAAACCATCCGATTCCACTCTAGGAGGCCTCCCCGTGGTCTCAAGATCAGGCCCCTTCCCACGGCCCTTCTCTAAATAAGCATGCCCTGCAGAGTACCACCCCTCCCTACTCCCTCCCCTTAGCAATACTGAACACTGGCTGAGTGGCAGGCGCTGTGCCAGGTGCTTGGGGACACCTCAATGAACAAAAGAGACCAGAATTTTGTCCTCTGAAGGCTGATATTCTCATGGGGGAGACGGGCCATATACACTGATTATAAGCTGGTCCCCACCAGTGTCTCCTGTAGAAAAGTCTCTATCCTCACCTTCTAAAACATGTCACTTCACTTTCCAGGGGTACTCCACTTTCTTGGCACCCTGAAACAGTGCTTCTAGGCCACTGGTCTTTGTGAGCATTGGTTTCCTCACTGGTCACATGGAGACAGCCTTGGTAAGAATTAGTAGAAGACTAGTGGCTCTGGCATGAGAACTGCAGAGTCCTGGGCACAGCCCCAGAGGTTCTCACTCAGTGTGTCTGGGTTGGGCCCAGCAGTCTGCTCTTGGTCCCCGGGGTGATTCTGAGCAACTGCACGTGGAGAGCACTGACCAGGTGATGAGTGTGAGGGGAGGGTGCTCTCTGCATGTGAGCTGCGCTGACACTGCACAGGGAGCACTGTGCTGGAGTAGCTGGAACCACTGGCCTGGTGAGCCAGCTCTGATCGTGCTGGGGTGTCCACGAGAATGCCGTCCTCCGTCTCCTGCTCTGGGGAACCTGATTCACGGTCCCAGTTGCTGCCTTTCTGAATCTCCCCTCGTCTTTGTGCAGAGACCGTCCCCAGCTAGTGACTGAGCCGGGCCGGGCTGCTAACACAGCTCCTTCTCATAACAGACGGGCTGCTCTTTAGCCCGAGACTTCAGCTGAGGCTTCCCCATGGCCTTGGCCAGGACATTCTAGGAACCGGCGGTATTCCGAGGCTTCCTGAGCAGTCCTCTTTCTTCACAGATGCCAGCCCTCCATCACCTGCAGGGTCTCAAGGTTCTCCCTGCGTCTTCTATTCACAACTGTTACCCCCGATGAATCTCTTGCACATCTAGTCCCACCCTGGCTTCCCTTCTCTGGGGACCGAGACCTCTACACCCGGCTTGGTCTCTGACACGAGTCGTGCCCTATCTGCTGCCACTCTGCTTCCCGGTGGTTGCAGCGCCTGAGCAGTGGGATCACGTGCAGAAGGGGAGGCGAAGGTTGGCCCCTCCAAAATCATTTTATTCCCGTCTGGGTGGCCCTGGCACAGCCTGTTGGTGCAGAGGTTCAGGGCATGGCCTCTGGTGCTAGCTTGTCCTGCTTCAAATCCCAACTCTGCATGAGCTTGTGCAGGGTCTAAGCCCTCTGTACCCTGAAGCTATAGATAGATAGTAGTCCCCTCACAGAACTGTGGTCCGGAACGTTCCATGCTGCCCTGTTGGCGGGTTCTCAGCCTCACAGCAGTGTGCTGGAGTTTCAGGAGTGCTGGGCAAGCGCCGTGCCTCCCCTTTCCCTGAGCTGTCCGGAGCAAGCACTCTGTGGTTTCTGCTGCTCCTCTGGATGAAGAGGCCAAGCAGTACACTGGAAACACCCTGGTTCCAGGCCAGCTCTGCCACTTCCAGCAGCTCCATCTCCTCTCCATAGGTCATTTTCGTTCTCTATTTCTTGGTTCCTTTATCTGTGAATTTAAGAAGCTGAACATCTCTTAGAGGTTGGACTTACTTGTAGCCTCAAGATACTATTAAGGATAGTACTCTCAGAGGCCAGTTTCATCTTCTTTCATTTTTTCTGGTAAATGTACACTAAACACATATTGTTGACTCAGCTCTGTGCTGGACACTGGGGACTGAAAAATGAAAACAGAAGGTCTTTGCCCTCAAGCTGTTCAGAGTCCTTCTAGGGGAATAAACATATCCACAGATGACTCCAGGACAATGAGGGTTTGTGATTGCTTAGAGATGAAAGACTTCTGCCTTGGATTTTACTAACATTTTATAGTGGGAAGTGGGAGAGGTGCAGGAAATTGTTTCCTGATGATGTTTGGTTAGAGAGGAAGGACAATGTGTTTCAATGTCCCTTGCCTTAAAAAAATAAACAAAAAACTATTTATTTTCATTGAGAAGAAACAGAAAAACTGGGTAAGTTAAACAAAGAGGGAGAGTTTTCTTTTACAGGTCATGAGGCCAGTTAATGATTAGTGAGACCCAAGGGGGGTTTGGTGAGAGGCTGGGTTATGCGATCTCTTTGTCATTAGAGGTCAGTTCTACACCAGTTCCGAGACTTCCAGCTCAGTGATGCCCCCAGACTTCTGGGAGAGATGCTTCTGGTTGTGGGGTCTCCTTTTGTGGCTCAGCGTTGGAAGTACAGGTAAGTTGGGGGCCGGGTCCTTGGGTGAAACTTCTTTCAGTCAATAATTCTGTTTTTTTCATGCCATCTATTTATGCAGCACTAACCTTTGGAAGGTCCCCTGTAAGTCCTCTCCTGAGATGAATTTAAAAGGGGGAGGAAAAAACCTTCAATCATAAGGGGAATGATGGCACATCTTTAAGTCATAAAAACTAAACTTCTAGCTGTTTTATTCATTTTTCTAAAATCTACATTACTCCTTTTCACCTTACGCAAGACAAGAAGAGTTTAAGGAAATAAATGCAATTAACTCCAAAATATGATTCATTTTCATACTATACATACTCACTGTTCCAAGATGTATTTAATTTTAAAATCAAAATTTTCCAAACTAACAATGGTTTTGTCATTGAGATTGTTAAAGGTTTTTTCTAATCTTGCTGATCCAACTCAAGTTCAGGTTTGTCATCCCTCCTGGTAGGACTATGATAATTAGTCTGTTAAGTGACAGATGACCTGCTACCTTTAGCACAATTTCCCTCCGATGTGAAAACCCCACTCACCACTCTCCCTTGCTTAATATAGCAAATCTAAACTCTCCTATGGCGTAGGCAATCTGGGAAGAGTGAAGATCCCCTTCTCTGAGCAGCAGTGGCATCACCCTTAGAAAGATCCCTTTCCCCTACCCCCAACAGCTGACTGCTTTTCTGTCACCTCCACAAACATTTAATTCTCATTCCCCAGCTTTACAACGTGTCTGTCTGCCTTCTGCCTGCAGTTGCTCATACTGCCTTTTCTGCTCTTCACGTCTGCCAGGAAAGCTTCCATGATTGATACCACCCTTGCAGCACTGCTTACCCCTTCCCTGCCTCAATGAGTGATGTTGAAAAGGTCTACTTACTTTTATGTGTGTGAATGTGTGTGTGTGTTAATCACTCAGTTGTGTCTGACTCTTTGCAACCCTATGGACTGTAGCCTGCCAGGGCTGTCTATGAGATTCTCCAAGCAAGAATACAGTTCCTTCTGCAGGGGATCTTCCCAACCCAGAGATAGAACCCAGATCCCCTGCAGTGCAGGTGGATTCTTCACCATCTGAGCCACCAGGGAAGCAACTTTTTGTGTGTGTGTATAAAGTGATCTTGTACTGTGAAGTGGCTATTTATATACTATACACTAGATCTAAAAGGATGTATATCTTATACATTTTTGATGAATGTGAGAAAAAGTGCCTTGTAAGGAGGTTATAACTGTTGATTAGTATGTGGGCATGTTTGTTTCCCCATCTCTCCACCAACACTTTGTTAATGTTATCAAATGTTTTTCGTATTGTCAAATCTCATAGGAAAAGCAGTATAACATTATTGCCTTAATTTTTATTTCTCATTACAATTTGTGTCTCTGATGTCTTGTTTAAGCAATCTTCTTATAATTTTTCATATTTTCTTCTAAACTCTATGGATTTAAATGAAGATCACCAGGGGCAAATCTTTTCGTCATGGGGTATTTTTTTCCTATTCCCATGGGGTATTTTTAAATATGATGTTGAATTTTATTTGCCAACATTTATTTTAATTTTTGCATATATTTATTATTTTGTATATTTATTCATAAAGGAAACTTATCTATCATTTTCTTTTCTTTTATTGCCTTTTTTTGGTCTTGATGGTGCTGGTACTAAGCCGCTTTAGTCACATCTGACTCTTTGCAACCCTGTAAGACTGTAACCCACCAGGCTCCTCTCTCCTGGGATTTTCCAGGCAAGAATACTGGAATGGGTTGCCATTTCCTTTCCCAAGATGATTATAACTGCAGGAAATAAGTGTGTTCTATGCAACAGTTTTATATTGGGTTGGCCAAAAAGTTCTTTCAGGTTTTTCTGTTCTAGCCTCCAGAAAAATCCAAATGAACTTTTGGCCAACCCAATATAAGATCAAGGTTATTTATGATTTATAGATTTTGTGGACTTCTCAAATAAAACCATCTGGCTCTAGCACATTTTATGGTGAGAGAAGACTCTTGATTACCAATTCAATTTTTTTTTTGGGGGTTCTAATAGGTTTATTAGGATTTTTATTTCTTTCTGATTCAGTTTTAGGAAATTATATTTTTCGTTGCTGTTAAGTTTTCCAATGCATTTGTCTGGGAATTTTTAAGAATATCTGTTATACCTAATATTCTGCAGTTTTACTATCACCTGTCTAGTATAGATGCATTTTTTTTAATCTTGCTCATCACCCTGAGTATAACTTTTGATTAGAGAAATCATATCTTTTTTTAGTTGTAGAAAATTATTTGCAGCACAACTTCTTTTCCCATCCTCTTGCCTTAGAGAACAGCCAGTAGATAAATGTTGGAGCTTCTCCATGTGTTGCCTGTACTTTTTAAATGCACTTTCTTATTAAAAAGCTTCTTTGACTTCTTCTGTACTAGACAATAGTGTACTGATTATATTTTTACTTCAATGACCTTTTCATTTCCAATTTCTAATTAGCTTTTTTTTTACTGTATATTTTATCACATGCCTATTTTATTTAATAATTTCCTATGCTCTGTTTTTATGTTTGTCCTTGTATATAATCTCAGCTTACTCATTTTAAACCTTTGTCAACAATTTTTTAAACTTTATTTCACCTGGATTGAATCAATGATTTACTCATTGACAATCTTTGTAAATGTTTGATGTCTTTATATATTTGTTTGCAAGCTTTTTTAAAAATAAATTTGTTATTGAAGTACAACATATATACAAAAAGTACACAGATTATTATACACATATTAATGAGTTTTTAGAATGATCATCCAGATCAAGAAAGAAAACATCACCCATTTCTTAAAACCCATTCCCCATATCCCATCTTAATCACAACTGCTCCAAAACTATTACCTTGACTTCTAACACAATAGATTAGTTTCATTTTAATTTTCAATCTCTCTTTGTCTCTGTGTCTTCCTTCCTGAGCTCCCATCTTTGCCCTCTCTCCTTTGGGGGTGGTGGGATGGAAGTTGTTTCAGCTTCTGTTAGTGAGGCTTTGTCTTTCCATCTATCTTCCTCAATAAAGCTATTGCCCCAGTAAAAAGTTTCTGTGTGTGTTGTTTTCAGTTTCCTTTCCCGAGCTAGGGAGTCCTCTCCGCTGTTGGCTACAGATGGGTCTTCTCTACCTCTGATAGAGCACTTTGGACCCCTCAAACCTCACAAACCTGATTTCTTACAAACATCGCCTTCTCCCAGATCTGAAACCCAGAACCGTTTTGCAATTCTGTTCTTGTTCGTGGAGATATTATTTTTACATTTGAGATTGTCTGTGTCTCTTTCTCTCTGTCTCTTTTGGGTATTTGTCTGTGACTGCACTTTGGTTGCAGTGGTGCAAGCAGGGAGAGGGTATCTGAGCATGATTCACTGGGCCATGCTCCATAGTCTCGAGTGATGGACAGTTTCATTCTTTAAAAAAAAAATAAATTAGTTTTATTTATTTATTTCACTGTGCTGAGTCTCAGCTGTGGCATGTGAACTCTTAATTGTGACATGTGGGACGCAGTTCCCACACCAGGGATTGGACCCAGCCCCCTGCATTGGGAGTGTGCAGTCTTAGCCACTGGACCACCAGGGAAGTCCCTGAACAGTTTCATTCTATCATCTGCAAATATTGGCAATTTTTCTCCCCTTTTTCAAACATCATAACTTTTATCCTATTTTATTGTCTTGTTTTACTAGCTAGGACTAGAATTTCCAGTCCAATATTTAATAGAAGCACTGATAGCATACATTCTCATGTTCCCAGTTCCAAATGAATGCTTCTAACATTTCACCAGTGAGTATAATTGTTGCTATAGGCTTTTGGTAGATAGCCTTCCTTTCTTATGTTAAGGAATATTGGGTACTGAATTTTATCATTTTTCCCCCTACATCTATTGAGTTGAGCATATGTTGTTTTTTTTTCTTTAATGTGATCACATGTGAATTACATTAATATATTTTCTAATGTTAAGCTATCTTTTCATTTCTTAGACTAAACCCTGCTTGGCCATGATGTAGTTTTAGTTCTTGTTACCCTTGAAGGATTTGATATTTTATCTAGGGTTTTATGTCTATGTACAATAGTGAAACTGGCCTTTAGTTTTCCTTTCTCCTTCTTTATTTGTCCAGCTTTGACATTTTGGCTATTTTCATAGAATGATTTTGGATTCTTTCTCTCCTTTTCTATTCTCTGAAATAGTAAGATAGGAATTGACCTGTTGGTGGAATTTTTATGTGAAATCTGTCCTGATATAGTTTTTTGATGAATAGATTTAAAACTACTGTTTCAATTCCTTTATGCTACAGCTTTAGATTTGATTTTCTGGTTTTTTTTCTTTCTTGACTAAGTTTTAGTAAGCTATTTTTCTAGGAAATTATCAATTTAGGAAAACATCTATATTTTTAAACTGTTGGATGGGTATAAATATGCTCCTTTGTGGTTTAAAAAAATTTGCTGTGTTTACATCCCCTTTTTAATTCTCTATATTATTTATTTGTGACTTCTCTCTTTTTACTATGTCTTATAGAGAGTCCTGTGGATGGAGGAGCCTGGTGGGCTGCCATCTATGGGGTCACAGAGAGTCGAACACGACTGAAGCGACTTAGCATGCATGCATACTTTGGAGAAGGAGCTGGCAACCCACTCCAATATTCTTGCCTGGAGAATCCCAGAGACAGAGGAGCCTGGTGGGCTGCCGTCTATGGGGTCGCATAGAGTCAGACACGACTGAAGCGACTTAGCAGCAGCAGCAGCAGCAGCATCAAAAGTACATCTTATTTTTTTAAGTACATCTATTTGTTATCCTGTTCAAAGAACTACTTTTTGGTATTTATTGTGTGTGGCAAGTACTATTCTAGGCAGTAAAGTGGACAAAATAGATAAAACCTCTTCCTTCTTTGAACATAATTTCTAATGTGCGGAAATTAATAAGCAATACATTTAATAATAAACTGGTAAATAAAAACTTGATTAGGTGATAATTGCTGTAAAAATAAATCAGGATAAAGAAGATTCAGAGAATGGAGGTGAGGCACTTAGTTTGTGTGTTGTGTTCAGTCATGTCTGACTCTGTGACCCCATGGACTGCAGCCCACCAAGCTCCTCTGTACGTGGGATTTTTCAGGCAAGAATACTGGAGTGGGTTGCAAATTCCTCCTCCAATGGATCTTTCTGACCCAGGGTTTGAACATGCGTCTCCTGTGTCTCCTGTATGTAGACAGATTCTCTACCAGCTGAGCCATTTGTTTCGGGCACATAGGCAGATGGCGATTTAAATGGGGGTTAGAGGAAAGGAGAGGACATTTGACAAGCAAAGACTTAAAGCAGAAGTGGGAATTAGCCATGTGGATGACTGGAGAAAGACATGCCAGGCAGAAGGAATGCCCAGCACACAGAACCTCCAACAGGAACCTGTCTAGAGTGAGGAAGAGCTGGGAGGACAGTGGCTGGAAGAGGAAGCAACAGTGGGGCAGGAGAAGGCTCCTCGGGAGGATGGTCTAGATATTTAGGGCTTTCTTCCACTGTTAGAACTTTGGATTTTATTCTGAGTGAAATGCCTTGGTGGCTTTTGCACAAAGATGTGACATGATTTAATTTACTTTTCTAGCTGCTGCTGCTGCTAAGTCGCTTCAGTCGTGTCTGATTCTGTGCAACCCCATAGACGGCAGCCCACCAGGCTCCTCCATCCGTGGGATTTTCCAGGCAACTGTGCTGCAAATAGGCTGAAGAGGATAAAGGCAGGAAAAGCATTGCAGGCCACATCATTTTGAGAAATGATGGTGGTTTAGACCAAAGTGGCACCAGTGTAGGTAGTGAGATGGTTTAATTCTGAATATTTTGTTCTGAGGATTTACTTGCCATTTGTCTGGGGGTGGGAGAAAGCAAAGTGTCAGATCTCTCCAGGAAGGTAGACTTGAGCAGCTAGCTGCGTGGGCTGAATTGCTCCCGATGACATTCTTATTCATTGTTTTCTTTAATTTTAATTACTTCCTTTGTATTTATTTCCCTACATTTTATTTGGAATTGCTGTAGTATTCTTTCTCAATTTTCTGACTTACAAGATTAACTTACATGATCTGTATCTTTCCCCCTTTCCCCCTCATATTTGCATTTAAGGTTATATTAATAGCTATCAGCCTAGTACTGTTTTAGCTCCTTTAACTCAAGTTTTGATATTCAGTTCAGTTCAGTTCAGTCCAGTCGGTAATAAAAATTAGAAATCAATAACAAAATTATTTAAAGGTACATTTGGAGATTTTAATTCCCTTTTAAGTAATGAATGAGTTGAATAATCACAATAGAAATTAGAGAATATTAAAAGCTAAAGACAATAAAACCAATACAATATCAAAACTGATGTACTCCTTTCCCAATTTTGAACCAATCAATTGTTCCATGTCTGGTTCTAACTGTTGCTTCTTGACTTGCACACAGATTTCTCAGGAGGCAGGTAATGTGGTCTGCTATTCTCATCTCTTTAAGAATTATCCACAGTTTGTTGTGAACCACACAGTCAAAGGCTTCAGTGTAGTCAATGAAGCAAAAGTAGATTTGGCATTTTTTGCAGTTCTCTTGCTTTTTCGATGATCCAGCAGGTATGAAATTTAAAGTTTTGATATTGTATTGGTTTTATTGTCTTTAGCTTTTAATATTCTCTAATTTCTATTGTGATTATTCAACTCATTCATTACTTTAACAGGAATTAAACTTAAAATCTCCAAATTTACCTTTAAATAATTTTGCTATTGATTTCTAATTTTTATTACCGCTTATTTGGATAACATTGTCTGGACTATATTGATGCTGTGATGCTTGTTGGGCCTTGCTCTGTGACAAACTTGTTTGCTACATGACCAGTAGAGCAATGCAGTCATGTATGTGGTTCAGGTCTCCTGTTCAAGTAGAGGCTTTTCATCTTTTCTTCCAAAAATTAAGGGAGGCAGATGAGGTGGTCAAGTCATGACAAGTCTATCTTGGGTCATAGAAGCGCAAGTTGCCACAGGCTGAGGAGCCTGGGGGCCTGCACTGTCAGAGTGGGCTTCCCTGCAGGGGTGTCCGAGATCTGGCTGGTGAGAAGGGAGATGCAAGGGGACTTGGGGACCAGGCCTGGGGCTCAGATGCAGAAGTGAGAAAACCACTGCTGGCATGCTGCAAGGGTGGGGCGCCCACATTCTGCTCACAGTACTATGGCCCACTGCACTGCGGATCCACAGGCCTTCTGTACATGCTCCCCAGTTACCTCTGAAGGCAGAGAACCATTCCAGAAACCTCAGAGAGCTGTCTTCCTTGTGAAGAGGGCTGTGCAAATCAGTTTGCAGCCCTAGACCTGTCTTCTGATGTTACAAATGGCTTTGTCCTGTGGTAGGAATGTGAGGTCGCTGCTAACAGCACCAGGATTGGGGCCCTGTGGGCACTCGGTGTATGCACTGAGGCTCCTGCCAGTCTCTTTCTGTAAGTCAGCTGGGTGTTAGAGGCCCCCCTCTTTATCACAGACATGAGAAGGGGCTGTTGGGTCTTAAAGATAGGCCAGGTTTTCAGCTTCCTGGGATGCAGGAGTTACAATATGCTGCCATTTCAGTTCAATACTGTAGAAGGCCCTTCAGTGACCTTGACTATAAACTATCCTATTTAAATGTATCTGTTGGAAGGCACTGTTGAATACATATAGCTCATTAAAGGCCTTCTCTATCACCTGGGCAGCCACGCGCTGGGCACTGCAGGCTCTGGAGTGGCTCTGGACTGCTCCTAAAGACAAAAGGTGATTAGTGAGAAGTGATCACTCTGGGATGGGATGAACAGACCAGAATAAGCCTAGTCCCCAGGGCAACTGCTTATTTTATGGCCCAGGGTTCTTTTCAGAAACTGTATTATTTAGCCAGGACTGTTGTAAGAAAGTGCCAGAGATGGGTGGCTTAAACAACAGAAGTTTATCCTCTCACACTTCTGAAGGCTGCAAGTCTGAGATTAACGTGGTGGTAGGGTTTGTTCCTCCTGAGGGTTCTGAACAAAGGATCCATTCCAGGCCTCTCTCTTTGGCTTGGAGATGGCTGTCTACTCCACATGTCTTCACGTCATCTTTCTTCTTTGTGACCAAATTGCCTCTTCACCTAAGGACATCAGTCGTATCAGATAAGGGCCCACCCTATTGGCTTCATGGCCTTCCCAGGTGGCTCAGTGGTAAAGAATCTGCCTGGCAGGAGATGCCAGTTCCAACCCTGGGTCAGGAAGATCCCCTGGAGAAGGAAAGGGCAGCCCACTCCAGTCTTCTTGCTTGGAAAATTCCATGGACAGAGGAGCCTGGCGAGCTACAGTCCAGGGGGCTGCAAAAGAGTCGGACATGGCTGAGCACATGCAATGGCTTCATTTCTCCGTAGTGACCTCTGCAGGGACTCTGTCTCCAAATACAGCCACATGCTGAGGTTTTAAGGATTAGTTTGTTAGTTCAACACATGAATTTATGAGGGGAAGGGGACTCAATTTAGCCATGACAATATCCATTTCATCATGGCCTTTAATCTTCTCTAGTTGAGCAATATTTTCTTCTTCTCTGGTATCTTATCTTTACACAAGATAAAGAATCTGTGAAAAATAGTCACAGGTTTTGGTTATAGAAGTGATGCCTTTAATAAGTGAGTCATTACCCTTGCTGATTTATGATCAATCCCTGTAAGCCCCTGTTTCTTTCTTTCTTCCTTTCAAAAGCACTTTTCTTCTTTTTAAGAACAGATGACCTCACCTTTGAAGTTTCTTGGGTTTTATTTGTTTTTTCTTCTAGGGAATACACCTCCTACCCCACAGACGAATTGCACTGACTTCCAGAATGCCAATCTCCTCCGAGGCACCAAACTCAAAGTCCAGTTTCTCCTCTTCACTCCTTCGGATCCAGCTGTGGGCAGCTAGTGGAAGAAAGTAGTGACATCCAAAATTCTGGGTTCAATGCCACTCTAGGAACCAAGCTAGTTATCCATGGATTCAGGTGGGAGCCAACCAACCAATAGGATCACCTCTGCTAGGAACTAGAAAATGACCCTCATGCCACAGGAAGTTAGTGGGGAGCAAGAGGAGAAATGGATTCACTGCCTGTCACAGGTCCCCTTGCTCACCTTCCGCTGGCCTTGAAGAGGTCTCATAGCAACATGAACACACAATGCATTGCTCTTTCTTATGGGTCACATATGTTACTCCTCTGCTAAGTCTCACCTATATACTCTCAAACAGTAAATATGAATGACCCTGGCTAAGTAGCACATGAAGCCTCGATTTCCAAGCCGGAATAAAAGGGAGGTTATAAAAATGGTCTCAGTGATCCTTTCCTCCCTCAAATGTGGGTTGCATGACTCATTTCAGCCAGTGAAGTCACAGGCTTTGTGCAATGTAACATCATGCTGTTTTTATCCAGGGTTTTATTTCCTCTTCTTCACTTCTACCTGGGTTTCACAATCTAAGAAACTTCCACTTTCATCATTCCCAGAGATTAGTGTTTCTCAGGTACTACACACTTCTTCAATTTCTTTGATGATCCACAGTCCAACTTTTGTTGTAATATATAGTCTCTGAATCCCAAATCAATCACCATCCTTCCTTCCAACATCTTCTCTCCAAAATTCACTGACAATGCCAAAAACAGTAAAAAGTTGCTGGGAAGAGAGAGGGAGAGAATATGGTGAAACAGTAGCTAGAACAACTAAAATTGGGGGGAACCCAATGAAGAGGTGGACAATGAGGCACTGTGCAAAGGATAATTGCTTCTTCATCTCTGGCTGGGTTCTCCCTGCCTCTCAAACCCCTGACCCCAGGGTCCCAGCCACATCCTCCCTTAGGCATTCCTTCCCACTCTTGGGCCAAAGTTTCTCCTCTGGCAAATCCTGCATTCAGCCACCATCCGAGGCTCAGCCAGAGATACCTCAACCCGGAGATAGCTGATGGAGTGGAGAGCTCTGAAGCCTTGCTATGCTGTCTGTTCCAGATGCCCCCAGGCCATATTCCCTGGCGTATACCCGGGCTGGGCTCCTCTGTCCACATGAGCAAGCTCTGTGCCATGGAGAAGACTTCTTTCCCGTTCCTAATCTCTTAGGAAAGCTTTCTGAAATTTTTCCTCTTCTTTTCCTAGAAAAGTCCTATTATACTCTAAGTTCTAGAATAATAAAGAATATATCTCACATTTCTTTATTTCTCAGAAAGCACCTAACACCTTGCCTGGCCCATTTGTTGCCTGAAGGGTGAATGCATGAACAAGTAAATGGAAACACCCCTAAGGAAGGTGTCTGTATTATAGAGTGAGAATTAAGATTGCAAATCTTGAACTCTAATACACAAAGCTATATTTTCTTTCCCATGAGTAACACAAGCAGGATCAGCACATGTGGTCCATGTGATTTATGAATTGCACAAAGGTACCTGGCTGAGGGCCAGTGGGGCTGAACTCTGACCTGAGCTCTAAGCCCTGGCCCAAGGCTACATCCACCTGGAACAAAGGTACCTCTTTACAGTTTACCCACAGGCTCCACATGTGCGAGCAGGAGCCCTGCTAACTTCAGGATTATGTCCTCTTTATGCTCAAAGCGCTGTAGGATTTAGTGCTCATATTTCCCTCCACCCCCACCACACACACACACACACACAGACACACGCACGTGACCTTTTTCCTCTAGATTTGTTCTGTTTGTAGAAATGTCATTGTAATTTCCATGACGATGAATATTGACTTGGAAGATAATTTTTCTATCTTTTCTTGGCCCCCCATCTAGGGCTTTAGGAACAAAGCCTTCCTGGATTGATAGATTCATCGGTGCCCTTCTGCGGGCAGCAGATGCTAACGTGATTGCTGTGGACTGGGTGTATGGCTCCACAGCTGCCTATTTCTCAGCCGTGGAAAATGTGATTAAGCTGGGACTCGAGATCACTCGTTTCCTCCGTAAACTCTGGGTGGTGTTGAAGAGGTCAGGGTGAGCTCTGGCTGCTTAGAGGGGAGCGAGAGCTCAGAAAGAAATAACACATGAGGAGGAGCTCTAGGGAGGAAGCAGAGCCACCGGTAGTCTGTGGGTCTTTGGTTCAGATCTCACTTTTACCACTTACTGTGCTGACCTGAGGCGGAGTTTTGAACCTCTCTGAGCCTCTTGCGGCTCCTCTGTAAGATGCGCCTTTGCGTGTTACCTCAGGGGTGCCGATAGCTGGCCCTTCTATGCTTTCAGGAGGAAATGGCCGTGGTCATGCCTCACACACCTTGGGCACCAAAAGTGAATGGGTTGAATGGGTGAGATTCTGCACTTTCTCCCCAGAGCATGTGCGGCTGGTATGTCACGCCCAAGACCCTCTGCTTCAGATGCCTCGGAGAAAATTGTCACCCTTGTAAGGCCAGGGGCTGGGGTGGCCCAACTGTAACTCACTGTGAACGCCTGTTCCAGGCGCTGGGTGTGTCGGAGTCCTCAGTCCACATCATCGGCGTCAGCCTGGGGGCCCACGTAGGGGGCATGGTCGGACATTTCTACCATGGCCAGCTGGGGCGGATCACAGGTAACGTTCTTCCCTGCCCACTCTCTCAGGCTTAGAGAGACAACATGCCTGGAAGAGCATTTGCTAAGGCAGGCAGAGGGAGGTGTGCTGGGCCTTTGCTCTTGTGATCAAGCCATTGATCATCACTAAAATTTGCCTGTTGTGGCCATTTTGGATGAGACGGCATTGTGGTATCATTGCATGACCTCTAGTGTCAGTGCTAGAGGCCATCTACTTCTTTCTGAGCCTCAGTTTCTACAACTCTATAATGGGTTGTAACAGCTCCCATCTCCTTGGCCACTATGGAAATCACCTTTATACAAGTGTTTCTAAATAGTTCCATAGTGCTGGGAATTTTATGCTTTAGGAACTACCCTCAATCAGTAAGGAGTCAAAGCTGTATGGTAAATACTCTGGCTTCCTGGCACTTCAGTGGGACAATTCTGAGTTGTGTTTTCTGAGTCCTGCAGGGGGACCCCAGTGGGATGAGACTCAAAGTGATAGTCTAGTCCTTTAAATTGTCTTTCTTTCTCTGACTTTTTTCCACTCCCTCATGATGCTTTCTGTGCACGCATGCCAAGTGGCTTCAGTCGTGTCCAACTCTTTGTGACCTCATGGACTGTAGCCCACCAGACTCCTCTGTCCATGGGATTATCCCAGCAAGAATACTGGAGTGGGTTGCCATTCCCTTCTCCAGGAGACCTTCCCTATCCAGGGACTGAACCTGTGATTCTTATGCCTCCTGCATTTACAGGCGGGTTCTTTACCACTAGCACCAGCTGGGAAGTCCATGCTTTCAGTGATTTTCTCCCAAATAAGCTACTTGCACTTTACATACTTGTCTCACAGTCTGCTTTTTGGGTGGAATAGGGAGGGATCCAAGGTAAGGCTAGGAGAGAGTAATATTTACTTCACTCTATCATTGTAAAGGGGCTTCCCAGGTGGCATTAGAGGTAAAGAACCCTCCTGCCAATGCAGGAGATGTAAGAGATGTGGGTTTGATTCCTAGATCAGGAAGATACCTTTGAAGGAGGGCATGGCAACTCACTCTAGTATTTTTGCCTAGAGAATCCCATGGACAGAGGAGCCTGGTGGGCTACAGTCCATGGGAATCACAATCAGTTGGACACAACAGAAGCAACTTAGCATGCATGCACACACGTTGTTGTAAGGACTAGAATGTGTGAAGTTGCCCAGCACAAGGCCTGGTACATAGTAACTACTCAAAATATTATAGCCATTGTTATTGCTATGTGAGGATGAATGTTACTGACATTAACCCTTACTAAATGGTCAGGTTAGCAAGTTCATCTCAGAGCCAGAGGAACTGGGTTATGAAGAAGTTAGAGTTCTGTCTACTCAACAGATTAGTGTTCCCTGGAAAAGGTGGTCCTAAGCTAGTTCTCTCACCTCTGGGTCCTTGTTGGGGGATTCTGATCTGAACTGTAAGGGTTGCCCGTGTAGGTGTGCAGTGGATCCTGAGAGTTCTTGTGGCTGAGATGACAGGGCCCCTGACATGTCTGTCCTTGCAGGCCTGGACCCTGCTGGACCGGAGTACACCAGAGCCAGCCTGGAGGAGCGTCTGGACCCTGGGGATGCCCTCTTCGTGGAAGCTATCCACACAGACACGGACAGTGAGCTGGGGGGTGGGGGGCGAATGAGCACAGGGCAGAGGCTAGGCTGAATTTATCGAAGTGGCCCTAGGAGGAGACCCTTCCCCTCTGAGCTTCTGTTGCAGTGAGGAGTTTATCAGCATGATCTCCAAAGTCTCTTCCAGCCCTATCTTGCTCTGAGACTGAGATAAATGATTTTATTTTTAGCCAGCATGAGACAGAAGGATTCTCATTTGTGGACCAAAACTGTTTGGTCATGAGTCTCACTCTGATTCAACACTAAGCCTCATCTGAGGTAGTGTTTGGAGGGCACTTCTGCCTGGCAGGCACAAGGGAAAGTCAGGCTGCTTTTTCAGGGTGAATATGCCTCGCCCCGGGACACTGGGGCATTCCACTCCTGGGGCAGATGCTCAGGCCTGTCAGAACTTCTTCCCAGTAGATGAAGCCAGCCCTCAGTCCGGTGAAGAATGAGAATTGCCACCTCCAATAATGACAGGCACAGGCAAGAACCCCCAATTCTGAATCCATCATAACCAGCGGGCACTCCTCCTCATTTCTACTCAAAGTCAAATGCCCACAGAGTCTAGTGCCAGGCCCTGTGCTCAGTGTGTTGGGTACAAGAAGAAATTACATCTGTCTCTGACCATGAGAGCTTGCAATTCAACTGAGAAACAGCCATGTCTCATTCCATTTTGCTAGAAGCCTTTTTAGCATCCAAAACTCACAGATTCATGATTCTAAAGAAGTTCATGTAGTCATATAACTCAACCGCCTTTTCCACCTCCATTTCACAGGTAAGAAAACAAAGTCCATAGCCCTCTGCTTAGTTATTAAGTTAATTAACCATGTTAATTAACAATGTTAACCGTTTATGACCCTAAATTTGCTAATAGGTGACCCATTGGTCCCTATTTACTTGTCCTAGGCCTCTCAGTCCCCTTCAAAGTTGTAGCCACTACCTAATATGATAAAAGAAAAAGATTTTCTTTTTATGATAAAAAATAACTTCCATTTGTTCAATTAGTCTTGATTGATCTATGTAGCAGGCACTAAGAATACTGCAATGCACAGAGCACCACGTGGAACTTGCAGGCTAATAGGGAAAGCATTTGTTCACTGATTTGTTCAATAAATATTTAGTACTAACATAGGTACCGTAGAGCAGAGAGAAGACGGGTAAAGGCCCTGCCTCAGTGGAGCTTACATACAAGCCAATAGACAAGATAATTCTACCTTGTGATTATGATAATGAGGGATATGGGAGAAGCGTATGTGACTTGGCAGGGGGTGCAGGGTCTACTTCAGGTAGGATTATTGAGGAAAATCTGTCCAAAGAGGTGATGTCTGAGGTGAGATTTCATGGATGAGAATGAGCCAGCACTGGAAAGAGCCAGGAGATCATTATAGATGGGGAGGACAGCCAAAATGAAAACCTTATGGTGGGTGAGGGCAGGAAGGAGAACCATGTAGTTAGCACACAGCGAATGATGTGATGAGAAAATGGAGCAGGACCAGACTGGAGATGGCAGGGAGTTTACATCTTATTCTATAATCAATGAGAATAGGGCAGTGATTTGGATTCCTTTAAAAGATGACTCTGCTGGGCAGAGCGTGGACTTCAGGTGGGCAGTAAAGGAAGGCCCTTTGGAAAGTGTTTGCAGTGGTGGCCTGGATGAGGGGGTGATAGTGGCTGAGCCAAAGGTGGTGGGAGCAGAGATGGAGAGAAGCAGAAGGATTCAAAATATGTTATGGACGTAGAACTGACCTGACAGATGATGGGCAAGGAGGCATTCTATGTCATCACTTAAACCCTGGATGCTGCTGCTGCTGCTAAGTTGCTTCAGTCATGTCCGACTCAGATAACGTTAAACCAGTAACACACACTCCACTGCTTGCAATTGTGACAGATATATGAAGGAGAAAGTCATGGTTTTCGGCAGCTGAATTGGACTGAGTTTGAGGGGTCAGATATCGTCACACTGATGGGATAAAGGCTACTGCCTCACAAACTCATCTCTTTGTAGTCAGATTATATTTCTTCTCAGTCATAGAAGCACAAAAGCATGCAAGAGACTAGAAATGTGGTCTCACACATATATAACTGAACTGTTACTTTAAGTAAAATAGAAACTATTCAACAAGTAAATTTACCAAGTTTATTATATTTACTGATTCATAAAAACTTAAGGGATATTTTTCTTGATTTTATTAGGCAAATATGAGTATCTTCTTATGAATTTATTCTTCGCTTCCGTTCAGCATAACAAAACCTCTTAGAAAACTATCTAAGGGCTAGTTAGTTCTAAGGGCTAGAAGTTAGTCATCTTCTAGCATTTAGGAATAAGTGGGCCCCCATTCAGCACAGAGAAGGGGTGAGTGCACAAGGTCAGACTTCAGGCTCTGCGGCCAGTAGACCCTGCTATGGGACCTGGAAAATGGCCCCTGAAGGAAGAGGGTAACAAGGTTCTGCCTTCTTGCAGATTTGGGCATTCGGATTCCTGTCGGACACGTGGACTACTTCATCAATGGGGGCCAAGACCAGCCTGGCTGTCCCACTTCCATTTATGCAGGTCGGAAAGCCAGGAATACTCAGTGTTTGGCTGCTCCAGAGGCTGGACTTTATCAACAGGTTTCGTGTTGAGTCAGCCAGTGTGAGCCACAGGAGTCTTCCTGACAGTGTCCTTTGCTATGTCCCATCGAGCTTACTCAGCACTTATTGAATGGATGTCTATGGAGACAAGGAATTCTAGGGGAGGACTGCCTGAAATGAAAAGATTGCTCCATATTTAGGTTCTCTCCCTACGTCTGAGGCCCTACCATCATCCACCATCCCTCAAGCCAATAACCTCTCTTCTTCCTGGGCCCAACTTTGCAGCAGAGTCCACACTAGCTACATCCTTTGCAGCGCTGCGTTATGTCAGAACCAGGCTGGGCACCCAAAGCTAGCTAGCTGAAGGTTCAGTTCACTGCACCACCATTTCCCCAAACTAACTAAATTTAAGTTCTCCAAAATTGCTTTCAAGATAATCTTCTTGAATACATTCAATGAATATACATATCTTCTCTTCTAAGTTTACTCTTTTGGAATGTTCTTTTTGGATACGTTGATTATGTTCTTAGCATAATTTTAAACAATTTTAAATTTATCAAAACTAAGCATTAAGGGTTGTTTAGTCTTCTTATATTCTTCTCATGAGTGCAGCTAACCTATCAACAGTTCATATGGGAGTTTTGATTTCTGAATACTATGTTTTTAACCTTTTCCTGCTTTACCAAAATTTTATCATTTTAAAGATTCTTTTGACAATTGTGTTGAGTAACTACTAATCCAACTTATCAAACTGACTGATTTTCCAAATCGTGTTTCTCTTAATAATTCATAATTTTTTCAGCAATTCTGATCAGATTGGATGGTTTGATTTTAATGGCTTTTGAAAATTTCTTTGCATTTTAGTTGGTCACTTTCACTTTTTTTCTTCACAATTGAGAAGAAAAAAACACAATTTTTTAAAACACAATTTGAGAAGGGTTTGGTTTGTGTCTTCCAGCTCCCTGTTATAGCTAGAAGGCAGTTGGCCATGGACAGTGTCCCAACTATGGGGGAGGGGAAAATCCGCACATGGCTCAGGCTTGGTTCTGGTCCCAGTGAGGGGGTCCCAAGGTGAAGGGAGAGTATGAAGACCTTAAATGCTGGAGTTATGGCTCACTATGGACCTCCTAGCCCCAGCAAATTCATTCAGTGTGAATTATCACAAATTTTAAAATAGTCAACAACAACGTTAACAAGAAACCAAGTGTTTGTTGTGTTGGGACATTTGGCAGATTCAGTGTGTCAGTCATTGGGCTGGCTTTCATAGATGGACCATAAGCTGCTGCTGACTCCCTTGATTGTCTCTTTGTTGGATTGGGTTTAATGAGGTTGAATAAAATTGGTTGTGTGGATAATGCTAAAGAGGCAAAAATGTGCAGACCGATATCCATTTTGAGAAGTAGGGTTAGGATCGCCAACTCTTCATATGCTCCCATTTTTCAAAAGAGAATCTGCATAATCACGGAAGAATGGGTCCTAATTTTATTGGTAAATTAAGCTTAGTTAAAAGAAAAAGAAAAGAATCACTTCAAAAAAATTTAAAAAGAAAAATGAGAGTATAGTAACCATCTTCATCAATATTTCAAAAATGTGGCTCGGGGGGATATCCCATGTATTTATAGCCTGTTGGACTATAACATTCAATAGAGTTACAGTAAGTAGCATGGAGGGAGTTTCCAAGTGTCTTGAACTGAAACCTTGGTTGTGTCTTTTGGCCTTGTTCAGGCTACAGTTATCTGATCTGTGATCATATGAGGGCTGTACACCTCTACATCAGCGCCCTGGAGAACTCCTGTCCACTGGTGGCCTTCCCTTGTACAAACTACAAGGACTTCCTTGCTGGACAGTGTCTGGATTGTTTCAACCCTTTTCTTCTTTCCTGTCCAAGAATCGGTAAATGCTCCTCCTTTGACTCCCTCTGACAACTTGGGGAGAGTTCAAGCCTTGTCACTTCTTCAAGTCCTGATCTCCCATGGTCAAAAAGTCTATTCGAATGGGGTAAAGAAAATTTAAGTAATGTTCAAAACTCAGCTAGAAGGTGTTCTCACCTAGAAGGTGGCCTTTAGCTTTCTGTGTCCCACCCTCCGCCCTCTGTAGTGCTTCCTGATGCCGTATGCACTCTGTGCACACCCTTCACACAAAGAGAGACCCTGACCCGCAAGCCCACCTCAGGATGCTCTCCAGAAGCATCAGTGTGGCCCAGATCCCCTGCGCCCTCTCTTGGACCTGATGCACACCATAGTCTGTGCACCACGGTCTTCCGTGCTAGGCCAGCCATTCTCCAGTTCCTGATAGGCTTGAAATCCAAGTGCTGTGGGGGAAATCCCTAAGACTGGCGCACATGGCCTGCCTTAGAGGTCTGAGGCCATGTGCCAGCTGGAGGGGTCCTAATTGCTGATTGACCTGGACACATTCCTGGGGCATCCAGGCTAGTCTGGAGAGAATGGCTCAGGAAGGCTGAGGGATCCAGCCTCAGCTCACCCTGTGCAGATCATTGTTGTGAATATTCTGGGGTTATCCAGCCTGAAGGGTTCCAGAAAAAACTCCTGGGTAATGTGTGGTTCCTCCCTCTCCTTCACTCTCCCACTTCCCATCCCCCAGCTGCCACTCAGAACTGCAGCAGCCTGCCATTGCTTATATGAATGAAATGAATATCAGCTTGACAAAATGTTAAAGTAGGTATGGTTTCCCATAATAAAGCAAAACATTACTTCCTGCTCATCAGGCATATGTCACTGTTTCCCGTGCATGTGATAGACCAGATGGTTAACAACCACTTTACACTCTCTGCTCAGCCTCATCTCCCACGAGATTTCCCCTTTTTTCTAAACACCTCAGGGATGCTAACTACTCATACTTCCAAGAATATTTTTTATGTTTCCTCATCCAATATCCCTTTGCCCAGACTATACTTTCTGCTTGGAAAGCCCTTCTCCAACTTATCAACCATTATTCTTCAGCTCAAACACTTCCTGTGCTCCAATGCACAGGATACAAATACCACTAAAAGAACTGTCATATAGACTGTTTTGCAAGTTGAAGACATCATTTCATAATTTCATATAAATACCCCTTGGGAGTGGGCTAGATAATCTGAAGAATGTATTTTTTGTCTACTTGTGTGTTTATCCCTGTCTGGATGGAGTTGCTGTATTCCAGGACTCGCCACAGTTGTTTGTAGAATGAACGGGTGCATGAGTTAATCACTGAAAGGCTGGGTGCCACTGAACCCTGAAATGGCCTCCTCAGGGCCCTGCTGTCTTTGCTTCTTTATCCCCAGGACTGGTGGAACAAGGTGGTGTCAAGATAGAGCCACTTCCCAAGGAGGTGAAGGTCTACCTGCTGACCACTTCCATGGCTCCATATTGTGGTGAGTGGGGAGGAACGCCCTGCAGCTGCTGTTCCCCTTGTGGAGGGGCAGAGTGCAGTGCTCTCCTGTCTTCTTGTGGGTTCTTGGCAGGAGTCCGGTTACTAACCCCATGAGCCCATATGGATCATATCATTACTTCAACTTGGGCTGTCTCCCTAAATCCACTTAGCCCCTCCTCCCAATATTTACCCATAAAACATAACAAATGAACAAAGAATGGGTAGGGCAGAGGGGAAGGACTACCTCTCTAGCTATGTCCCAACCACCAAAGGAGTCTGTGAAAATGCTCAGAGACCAAAGTCACAGCCAGGGGCCGCCAGATGGGCTTACCCCTTATTGAGGAAGGGCTAGGGTGCTGGGCAGAGAAGGCAATGGCACCCCACTCCAGTACTCCTGCCTGGAAAATCCCACAGACGGAAGAGCCTGGAAGGCTGCAGTCCATGGGGTCGCTGAGGGTCGGACACGACTGAGCGACTTTACTTTCGCTTTTCACTTTCATGCATTGGAGAAGGAAATGGCAACCCGCTCCAGTGTTCTTGCCTGGTGAATCCCAGGGACGGGGGAGCCTGGTGGGCTGCTGTCTATGGGGTCACGCAGAGTCAGACACGGCTGAAGTGACTTAGCAGCAGCAGCAGCAGGGTATTGGGGAAGCTGCCATCCTTCTTAACCTCTCTTGACAGAGGGACTGCAGACCTAGGGGTATCACCATGAACCAGGCTGCTCATCCAGTCTGTGCGGACCAGCTTTGAGAGCCCCAGTTTCAGTGCTGCCCAGGAGGGCGGCGCCCAGCCACCACAGGGAGGGCCACAGTCATCTCCTGCACACATGGTGGATTTCCTGACACTGTGTGCATGCTAGGGGGGAGAGGCGTTGCTATATTTTATGAGTTAATTATTTAGTATAAGATAGACACTGTTTGGTTTTCAGAATGACACCATCAGGATAATGTTGCCAAAGAGAGAGGAGAGGCACATTCTAGGATTACAAGTAATAATAAAAACTATCATGTATTGAATGATTCCTAGGCACAGACACCAAGGACCTTATATGTATTAACTCATTAATTCAGAACTGTGAGGTATGTAATTTTGTTACCCCAATTTACACTTGGCCACAGAGGATGATACAGTTAAGATAGCATCACCGACTCAAAGGACAAGAATTTGAGCAAATTCCAGGAGATTGAAGGACAGGGAAGCCTGGTGTGCTGTAGTCCCTGCGGTCTCAATAGAACACAACTGAGCAGCTGAACACAATTTAGACTTGAGGAAGCTGAGAACCTGTGATGAGAGGTAACTGCACCCAGTCACACCGCTGCTAAGTGTTAGAGTGAGATTTCTAACTGCTGTGCCACTCTCTGGGATTTTTCATGCATTGCACCCACTGACCTCTGGCCCAGCTGTCTGCTCTGCTTTGCTTTCCCAGTGCATCACAGCCTCGTGGAGTTTCACTTGCAGGAGCCAAGAAACAAGGACACCTGCATCACAGTCACTTTCCTTAGCAGCAGTGTCACCTCCTCGGTCAAGATCACCATGTACGTAAGTGTCCCGCGTGGCTGGTTTCTCTCCTTCTATTTACATACATGCACGGACATCCCAGGACATGCTCTGTGTGGTCATTGACAGGTGGGAGGAGCCAACTGGGCCAGGGGTGGGGGTGGGGGTGAGTGTGGCACCTACCACAGATGGACCCACAGACACATGCCAGGCAGCTCTTCCAGGTTCAGGATGAGTATTGGGCCCAGGAAGAGTGTATTCAGACAATAGCAGGCAGGCAGCAGGAAGGGAATATCCCAACAGGGGTGAGAATGTGGAAACTAGGCCCCTGGCAGGACGTTGTGTCAGAAATCCAGGCAGGGGCATCAGAGATGCCAGCAAGCAGGAGGACCTCAGCCATTGGCCCAGGCAGGACTGGTGAGAACCTGGGAAGCCCCTACTTCTGGGTGGAGGGATGGGAGGAGTGGGGAGGAAGGCTATCAGAGTGGGTTACGAGAGCAGACTCCCAAGCAGAGGGTGACTTAGCCAGGGAGTGCCAGGTAAGGGCCAGCGGGGTTGATGCCCAGTGGTGCCAGTCCCTGGAACTGGGCTAATTTTCCTCCTTTGTGGAGTCACACTTAAACCAAGCCGCTGATGGGACCAGGCTTGAGGCAGGCGGTCAGAGAGCCTCAACTGTAGGGAGCTGCAAGCCTGGCAGGGGACAGCAACTCAGCAGCTGTGGTGCATGTTTCTTTAAAAAGCCATTGATTTTGAATTATTCATACTCAGTCTGAATAGAGAGTAGTCTTCACGCAAAATTCTTAGAACTCAACATCCTAGAAGAGGCCTCTGCTTCATTCAAATCAAACTAGAGCCCAAGCCAGGCAGTCCAACAGAAGGAATTTAACACAAGGAGCTAATTACAAATATGTTTGGAGAACTGAAGACCCAACAGAGGATGGAGAAGCAATGCAGAGCTCAGCAATAGGAGTCATTCCCACTCCAGGGCCACAGGGACAAAGCCAAGTGGGGCTGGTAGAACCGAGTAGGGATGGGGAGTGGGAAGGGTAAGTGATTGGCAGGAGCTCAGAATCACTGCCTGAAGCAGCCTCCCACTCATGCCTGAGAGCCTAAGGAATGTAGCTTAGGAATGATCAGGGGTGTGATCAGTGCCCATACGTGGAAATGCACAATTGTCAGCAGTGACAGGGGCTATAAGAACAAAGAAGACAGAGCCTGGCTAAGTGTGGAGAAACAATGTTTGAGTAGAGTTTTGAAGGGTTTGGAGGATCCTTCCCCTCAGACCATGGGTTCGTGAGATGTGACCCTGGAAGCAGTGGTATCAGGCATGGGGACAAGAGGCAGAGGGGGCTAGTCAGGACCAGACCGTGCCACCCCTGGAGGACAGGGGAGGGACTTGGGGTTTTATCCTGAGAGCAGTTTGGAGAGCTGCTGGAAATTTTAAACAGGAGAGCAACAGGATCAGATCTGGGTTTGGAAACACTTCTCGGGCTTCAGGGATGCACATTAACTGTGCTGTCAGGGAAGATGAGTTTCCTCTTGGAGGAGTGCCATGGGCGGAGTTCCTCACACTGGCCCCCAGCATGCATGTCTGGACTACCAAACACTTGCCATCAGGCAGAGTTCCAACTCTCCCAGGCCACACAGCACAAGACAGCAGGCAGTCAGGACCTCCACACAGACCTGGGGTGCCCACGTAAGCCTTGTAGATTATACAGTTGAGTAATTTTCATTAGATCAGTTCAAGATCATGTTAACTTCTACAGGTGTGTTTCTATCACCTCTCCAGCCCACCTCTCTGTTGAGTAGATGAGCCAGCACTTGCAGGAATCATGATAATGACTCCGGCTGATTGTTAGAATCACCTGGAGAGCTTTAAAGACTGCTGACAGCAAGCCCCAGCCCAGACCAGTCACAGAATCTCCAGGCATGCCCTCACCTCCTACACTTTGAGAAGCTTCCTGAGTAATTGGAATGGATATCCAAAGATTTCTTCTTTTTCTCCCCAAAGAGACTTGCATTACTGTTTTGAAGAACATGATTACTTCAATTGCTTGGGTTTTGTTTCCTCTTGCAGAACAGAAATTGAAAAGAAGAGAAGGGGGTTTATGTGTGGTCTTTCCCCTACTTTTTATAAATTTGTGAAACCCCAAGATTTCCTTCCAATTAGAAAATGGACCCAGGTCAAGTCCCCAGGCCACCACTCACAGTGTCCTTTATAGTCCTTCTAGTTTCCAAGCTTTCCATCCAAGGAACCTCTTAAAGTGAACAGTTTTGTTATTTTTCCTCTGAAATAGACACTTTTGAAATCAAAAGAAAAAAAAATGGAATAGCTTTTATACAAAGTTTTATGGGATCTTCCTCAAAAGGACAAAACAAACTATATGACTAACCCTGGGTTAGAAAGTACAAACAGAAGACGTTTCCTCAGCACGCAGAGGCCAGAAAGGAAAGGGAACCATGCTCGGCTTAGACAACACCCGGTGGCATTCTGAGGGGAAAGCAACACCCTTGGGAGCTCCCTCTTTCTCACAGTCCCTCTTTCTGAGCCCAGAGGAGCCTGGCCCTGAGAGGCAGCTCAGGGCAGGGCACAGGGAGCAGGGGCTGAGGCTCAGACCTAGGGCTGGGTGCACCAAAGCCGCAGCCAGAAGGAGACCACACCTGGACTCCACCCCAGCTCTGATCGGCCTCAAGGCCTATTACTCTTGCCTGGAAAATCCCGTGGACAGAGGAGCGTGGTTGGCTACAGTCCATGGGGTCGCAAAGAGTCAGACATGACTGAGCGACTTCACTTTCACAGTTTCACACATTCATACTCAGTCTGAATAGAGAGCGTAGTCTTCTCGCAAAATTCTTAGAACTCAACATCCTGGAAGAGGCCTCTGACCTGAGAGCAAATATCTTCTCTAACCTGAATTTAGATCATCACTAACTGGGACACTTACCCTGACGTGTAAATCCCAGAGCTACTGTTTGGCTGCAGAGTCCACCTGTTTACTTTCAAAAATCAACACCTATTTTTTGCTTCATGTTCAAAGCTGTGGGGTGTGGGCGAGGTGCTGTCAGGATGATGCAGGGGACTGTGTGCCCACCTCCCAGGAACTAACTGACCGGGCCACCCACAGAGCCCGTGGGAGCCAGGGGGACGCCACGGCCAAATGTGTGACAGTAAGTTACTTTCCCTTTCCCTTCCAGACCTAAACAGCAGCATGTCGGGAAAGGAGTCCTAGCTCACCCCAGCCCTCAGTGCCAGATAAACCAGGTGAAGCTCAAGCTTCGGGCTTCCCACCGGGTTTGGAAAAAAGACCAGACGACCATCACCGGGAGGTTCTGCACCGCTCCTCTACCTGTCAATGACAAGTAAGCCCCAGATCCACCCCACCCCAAACACACCCACCAGGACAAGGGTGACCTCAGATGTGACACTTGCTGAGGTGCAGTTTCATCGTGAGGATTATCTTCCTTGATGGGGAAATGACAGAGACCCAGGGTGTCCTGAACCTCCTGCAGGGCCATCTTGGGTTGGGATGCTAAGAAGCCAGAGGGTGGACTTTAATTCCCCATTCCCACTTTAAGGAACTCCATTTTATCTGATATATATGTTTTATGTATCTGTTCTATTTAGTTTCCACTGTAAATTTTTATTGAAACAAGATTGCTCATTCCATATTTCCTCTTCTTCAGCCTCTGCTGGTCACAGTCATGGGTGTGAATCTGGAATTCTTATTCCCTTTGCACCGCCTCTATCAGGCATTTAGAGTATGTCTTACCACATCTGGCCCTTGGAGGACAGCAGTGGACTCCTGTAGTAATTGTCCCATAGGTGATTGTAGACCTGACATCAGTGAAACACAAGGTCTCACAATTCTGAACCTTCTCTCCCGATCAGCCAGGAACCTGCCCTGAGCACACATCCTCTTGTTTCTCTTCTTTTGCAGCAAAAAGATGGTCTGCTTACCTGAGCCAGTGAACTTACAAGCGAGTGAGACTGTGTCTCATGACCTGAAAATAACCTGTATATAGTATATGGGCAGGA
The DNA here is from genome assembly GCA_006408695.1 of Aepyceros melampus. Taxonomy (NCBI): domain Eukaryota; kingdom Metazoa; phylum Chordata; class Mammalia; order Artiodactyla; family Bovidae; genus Aepyceros; species Aepyceros melampus. The sequence continues at coordinate 386,258 of SJXQ01012506.1, forward strand.
TACATCCCCCTGGATTGGGAGTGGGGGATGACGGGCATTCAACTTATTCTAAACCATTAAGACTAAGAAAGAATGCAGAAGTCTTGTATACTTTCTCCATAATTAGCCACCTTAGAGGGGAGAGAGGGCTCATTTTACAGAGCTTTATCTCCATTGTCAGTTGAAAGAGTTTTACAAAGATACCATTTCAACCTTCCTATTCATGCTTAACTGCAATTGCCCCATATGCTTGGACAACTGTACCTAGGATTCAATAGAAACATACACAGGAGAAATACTTTTTTTTTTCAAATAAAACAATGAAATATCTGAATCATTCAATTGTTTTATTGGAATGAAATTCTGTTATGTATAAAAATGTGATTTACAATCTACAGGATTGGAGAAAACATTAGAAAACATTAAAATAGCAACTGAAAAGAAGTACTTGGTATAAGAGAGGGAATGGAGGATGGGGAGGAAGATGATACCATTCACCATCCCTTACCATTGCCTTCTCTGAGTATCTGGGAGGTTTAGGTAGCTCAGAGCAATCTTTGGGGAATATAGGTGGATTTTCTTTGGGTCAGTGTTTCTAAAACTTTGATCTTTATAAATAACCTCATATCAAGCCATAGGTACACTCAAATTGTATAATTGAGAATTTATTAAGAGGACTGTTTACAAAGGTGTTGGCAGGAAGTGAGGAAATCACAAGAGACAGTGCAAGTTCCCTGGGGCTGGGGGCAGTGGGAGCTGCTGTGTTCTGTGTCTGAAGAGGCCAGAGGAGGAAGCACCAGAGTCTGGAGACAGAGATCTGCAGGACCTCTGGTCAAGGGAGAGCGAGGGGGCCGCAGTCCTGCAGAGAGGGAACCAGGTAAACAGATTCTCCATCCTCAGTCTTCTTTCTTCTCTCATTCTCCTGTTTGTGCTCCCACTGAGTGACTCCAGCCAGAAGCTGGAAGGCAAGAGGCGTGTTGATGTGGCCCGGGGGTATAAAACCGAGCAGGGAAGGTGGGAATGGCTGGGATGGCTGTGGGAACAGAGAGACATCGGCACACCTTCACTGCCTTCTCCATAGCCAGGTTCTCCTGGATGCCTCTGTACCGAATGGTTTTGCCTGTGTTGTCTGTGTGCTCAGTCGCTCCAGTCGTGTCCAACTCTTTGAGACCCCCTGGACTGTAGCCCTCCAGGCTCCTTTGTCCATGGGATTCTCCAGGCAAGAATACTGGAATGGGAGGAGCGGGGGATCTTCCCAGCTCAGGGATCGGAACTGCGCCTCCTGCGGCTCCTGCACTGGCAGGCGGATTCTTAACCACTGAACCACCTGGGTTTGGCTTAAGTCTTAGTAATAATTTTGACCATTTTTAAGTGTATAATTTAAGTAGTATTAAGCACATCCACATTGTTGTGCAGCCATTACCACTATCCATCTCCAGAAGTTTTTCATCATCTAGGACTGAAAGTTTGTCCCCATTAACCAATAGCTCCCCATTTGCCGCTCCCCTCAAATGCTGGTAACCACCATTCTAATGTTTGTCTCTATGAATTCTACTCTTCTAGAACACCTGATGCAATCATACAATATTTATACTTTTGTATCTGGCCTGTTTTACTTATAATGTTTCCATGGTTCATCCATATTGCAGTTGCGTCAGAATTTCCTCCCTTCTCAAGGGTGATAATATTTTATTGTATGCACAAACCACATTTTGGTTATTGTTTCATCCATCAGTGGACACTTGGATTGCTTCCACCTTTTGGCTATTGTGAATAATGCTGCTAAGCATGTGGGCATACATACAGTGTTTGAGACAAAAAAAAAACAACCGTAAATAAACGGGCTTTGAAAGGAACCTGCTGACTTGCCAATTCACTCTCCACAATAGAGGCTGCGCAAATGATGCACGCAACAGGCTGCAGCTGCATCCAGGCTCAGTCACCTAGGTCATCAGGAGAGAGAGCTTCAGCCCTTGTCCAAAGGCCAGATGATACAGTGTGAATGCTCACAGACACACTTTGTTTTTGGCACTGTCCACCCCAGTCAGTAGAACAACACACTTGAAAAATCTTCTTCAATATATGGACTTAAGAGGGTTTTTTCCCCTCAAAACCCAAACCCTTCTTTTCTTTTATCCTTCCCTTTTTTCACTCCGCCCAGGTTCCCGGAAAGAACCTCCCTAGAGAAAAGGTTGGAGGCAGAGAGCAGAGCACACGCCAGTGTGGCTGAATGGAAAGCTGAATTTAGGGACCGTCCCAAATGCCCTGTGCTGAACCTAGAAATGTAAATGCCAGAAGTGATCACAGGGAACTTAATTTCTAACTTTAAAAAGGTTTAACAAGACTATCCTTTTTTGCATGTGCATTAAATAAGGTTTTAGGGAGGGGAAAAAAAAGAAAGAAAAACCTCCCTAGAGAAAAACCTACCCTGAACTGAATGAGGCTGTATTTCCTGTTCTCTTACTTTAAAGCACTGTTAGACTCTCACATTTTATTTTGCTCCCCATTAGAAACTAGATCATTACCATACATGGAAAGCCAGTTTCCCTTATAAAAATAAATACAAGAACATAACAGTGTTAAAAACTCCAACTAGCTCCTGTGGCTTGCTGAAGGCTCTATGCCCCAGGCCTGCTTTATTCTTATTAAAAAGAAAATCTTAGCAAGTGTGAGAGAAATGTCAAAAACTTATCAACACCAGAGATTTCTTCTGTGTATACAATCAGTAGACTGAAAGAAATTTAGAGCATGACTGGCAAATTCACCATGAGATCTTCTGTTATTTAATGCTGGGTCTATGTGCTACCTTAAACTACACTGCCTATGCTCTAGGAAACCTGGCTTTACATATGTGGGATGTGTGTGGAGTTAAGAAAAGGGCAGCGGTAACAACTTGCTTGATGGCAGGGCAAAGGCAGAGTGTGGGTCTCTCATTCACACCCATGTCACTCTCAACTCCCACTGAGACAGGGTTGCATGAACAGAGACTGTTGTTGTTCAGTTGCTAAGTTGGATCCGACTCTGTAACACCGTGAACTACAGCATGCCAGGCTTCCCTGTCCTTCACTGTCTCCCGGAGTTTGCTCAAATTCATGTCCATTGAGTCAGTGATGCTATCTAACCATTTTATCCTTTTTCGCCCCCTGCTCCTTTTGCCTTGAATCTTTCCCAGAATTGGGGGTCTTGTCCAATGAATTGGCTCTTCAAATCAAATGCCCAAAGTATTGGAGTTTCAGCTTCATCATCAGTCCTTCCAATGGATATTCAGGGTTGATTTCATTTAGGATTGGCTGGTTTGATCTCTTTGCAGTCCAAGGGACGCTCAAGCATCTTCTCCAACACCACACAGTTCAAAAGCATCAATTCTTGGCACTCAGCCTTCTTTATGGCACAACTCTCACATCCATACTTGACCACTGGAAAAACCATAACTTTGACTATACAGACCTTTATAGGCAAAGTGATGTCTCTTTAATTCAGGAATCGGCCCCTATACTTATGTGACACTAAAAACATTAATTCTGGAGGCTTCTTTTCTCTGGCCAGTAATCTGAGTATGTTCAGTTTGTACTGCAGTCCCCAGAGTGGGCTCCATTTACTAGGATTTTCCCCCCACAGTACACCAGAGGCACATAGTTAATTTGTTCTTTGTTAATCCTCCATTGTGTCACCCAAGAGTTGCTTTAGGGTTACCTACAGGTCTTCAGAGTTAAAAAATCTGTATTATCCAGATTGCTTGCTTTCTTGTGGAGTTAATTTTTTGAACCTGAACGAACTTTCCATGTAATGCAATTCCTTCACATATTATTATTGTAGTCTCTCCAACCCATCAGAAAATTTTCACATTCTAATCTTATCTTAAAGAATACTTAGCACTCCCTCTAAGCTTTATGTCATTTATATCTATATGTAGATATATATGACATTTTTTGTAGACTTCTTCTCTATATCTATAGCTAAGAACTTGAAAGGAGGCCAAAGGTAGAGACCTACTTTTGTGTTAGTTGCTCAGCTGTCTCTGATTCTTTGCGACCCCATGGACTGTAGCTCCCCAGGCTCACCTGTCCATGGAATTCTCCAAGCAAGAATACTGGAGTGGGTGGCCATTCCTTTCTCCAGGAGATCTTCCCAACTCAGGGATCGAACTCAGGTCTCCTGCATTGCAGGCAGATCCTTTACCAACAGAACCACCAGGGAAGCAGAGATAACAAATTGAAATCAACAAATTGATTGATCTTAATCAAATGTAATTAAGATCAATCAATTCTCTGGACTTTTGCATATATTTCTAACTCATGTTTACCTTGGTACTTACGTATTAGATAAAAGTTTCAATTCTTTATATGTACAACAGTACCCTGATTAAAATATGATTAATTTAACTTTAGCATGACTTAATTCATGGAAGTGCAGGCTCCTAATAATTGCTACTTTATTATCTAAATACATGCCAGCAAACTTTTTAGTGAATTATTCTTTGCTGGGAATCAACATCAAACTTCCTGATCTCTAATTTTAAGAGTCTCTGCTTTTTGGTTACTGGAGAGAATATATGTACCCACCATCTTCTAACCTTCTCTTTGGGATTATCTAGTGATTACTGAATAAAGACCCCAGTTACCCAGCGAAGTCTTTCAAAAGCAAGATTATAACTCAAGGTCTGAATACTGTGGTTGATTTAAAGCAGTTGAGTGATTTCTTTTCAACCTTGGTCTTCCTGTTACGTTCACCCCAAAGCAATACATGTCTTTTTTTTTTCCAGTCAAATTTAGCAGTGGGGGGTTGTATACCAACTTTAGTGACACTAACGTTAATAAGTTCTGGAATACATGTTCATTTTGACAAGTCAGATTGTAGACACACTTTATGGTTTCCATGACCCCAAGGTAATGAGTGTCAATAGCTTGATGTATGTCCTATACATCTTTCCACATCAACACAAATATATACACACATGATTGTTGGACTTTTTCTTTTTTAACAAAGATGAAATCATAGCACACACATCATTCTGTAATTTTCCTTTGTTATTCACAATATATCATGAATATTCCTCCTGGGCCATACATAGACTTAATTTATTCCCTGGATATATATATTCTGGAGCATGGTCGTACCATAATTTAGCCAGCCACTTTCTTGAGATGAATATTAAGGCTGTTTCCAGTTTTCTTCAATTATAAATAATGCTGCAATAAGTATTTTTATAAATTTTTTCTATATGATATATTTCTTTGGTGAGAATAGCTGGGTCAACAGATATAGCAAAGTTTAATAGTGCTAGATTACTTTCCAAAAATGTCATATCAGTTCATATACATTCTGACAGTGGTTGAAAGAAATAGTTTCTTTGCAACCACTTATTCAAGTAATTGCTTCACCTAAGATCAGTAACCCAAGTCACCAAATTTCTCCTCTGGAGTTACCATGTGGTATTCAACACTTTCCAAGTTGGCCATCTGTGAAACTGGAATAATGCTCTTTCCTTCAGAAGAATAGGGCCTGAAATTTTATTACCTTTTAAAAATGACATTCATTTAGACACAGTAGTCCTCAGAGCAGTGAAATTTTCTATAGGTGAGCCACGACGAACTTTTAAAAATAAAGGCTATTGTTTTTATGGTTATAAAATTCAACTAATTTTAAAAAATATTTATTTGGCTGTGCTAGGTCTTAGGTACGTGGGATCTTTGATCTTCAATGCAGCATGTGGGATCTACTTCTCTGACCAAGCCCTGTGCATTGGGAACATGGAGTCTTAGTCACTGGCCATCAGGGAAGTCCCCAGATTCAGCTAATATTAAAAGTTATGAAAGAGAAAGTGAAAAGCTAAAACTTCCTAAGCATTTAGCATTCCAATCCCTTTATATAAATTATCTTATATAATCCTCCTAACAATTGTATATATTACTTCATTTTACACATAAGAAAACTGAGGGAAAGGAAAATTAAACAACTTGCCCATGGTTAGACAACTAGGTTCAGGATTCACACCAAGCTGTCTGTCATCTGGGCGCTAACCACCACATTATACAGTTGTATATAAAAACTTGCTCAGTTGGTTTCTAGTACTTAGATGTCTTAACCAATGTCTCTAAACAAAGATCTCCTCAGTCTGGCCCCATTCTATCTAACTAGAATTACTTGCCATTTCCCTGAGTGTGCTTAAGCCAGTATCCCCTAAAAGATACTGTGGACAGTGCCTTCTCCAAGCCTTTGCAGCTGCTGCTACCTCCATTCAGACTCTGCCAGTGGCTCTGGGTCCACTTCCAGCTCTCTCCTCTGGGAAGCCTGGCCACTCACAGGTCATTGCAGTTGGTGTCTGTGCAGCCTTGCAGTGGTGGTGAATAGCTTATTCCATGTTGATCAGGCTATGTTTTCTCTTTCTCTGTGTCTTCCACATCGTAAGCATGCAATAAAAGCTCTTTTAATTAAAGATAATGCTCTAAGGATATAGACAAAGGCAAAGAGAGAGGATAAGGCACAGAGAGGCTTGACATTAAAGGTTGGTGTCTTTTCATAAGTTAGGAATGGCCTTCATTTATTCAGCTTGTTTTAAAATTTCACCTGCCATTGTTACACTTTAACCTTTAAAAATCTCTGCAGAGGGAAGCTCTAGTTGTGCATATAAAGGACACAACATATAAATACAACTCTTTCCAAATTGCTGCATTTTCATCCAGTCTTTGATCTCCTTGTTGAGTGTTTCTAAGTGACGTTCTGAAAGTGACGTACTGCTTTCCGTAGCCTTAAACACACCTCTGACCTCACTTTTGAGCACACCCAAGGCCCTGGTGATCATCTCAGTCCTGCCTCTTCTCTAGAAGAGATGGCTTCCTCCTTCTAGAGGAGAGTTTAGAAGTGATAGGAACATTGCTGTACCTGAGTCTTTCCATGCCCATTTGAAGGCCTTGAAATCCTCCCTGATCCTCAGTATTTATCCTCTTATTTATGAAACCATACTGTTTAATTTTTGAAGCCGTTCAGTATCTTGACAGCAACCCAAACTCAATTCATGCAAAATCAAATCAACATCTCCCCCAAAGTTATTCTTCCTCTCCTTAGTGTAATAGCCACCACCATCATCCAATCTCCAGGCTTGAGGCCTGAGTCATCTTTGACTCAGAACATCATAGCGCTTGCTAAAATTTAAAAAAAAAAATCTCTTTCTTAAAAAATTGTCTGTTACCTGTCCTTTCCTGTCTGTTCCCTCAGATATGTGGTAAGACCCTGAATCTGACACCAAACTCAAATTAGTCTCTTTTCCCCCAGGTTCTTTCTCCTCTAGTCCATTCTATTTACCTGGCCGATAACCCTTCTACAAGCTCTTTAAACTTACCAGTTTCCTGCCCTGTAATTTTCACTGATGTCCTTAGAATAAGGGCTTCATGGCTTCTCTGGTGGCTCAGAGGTTAAAGCATCTGCCTGGAATGCAGGAGACCCGGGTTTGATCCCTGGGTTGGGAAGATCCCCTGGAGAAGGAAATGGCAACCCACTCCAGTACTCTTGCCTGGAGAATCCCATGGAGGGAGGAGCCTGGTAGGCTACCATCCATGGGGTCACAAAGAGTCGGACACGACCGAGCGACTTTACTTTTCACTTTCACTTAACTTCTTAACCTAGACTTCCAGAACTTTGTGGCTAAATTCTTATCTCTTTTCCTTGATTTCTTTCTTATTCTTTAGCAGAAGAAATCCTTAGCCCCTGATGAGTTGATTCACTATAACTGTTATTATTATGTTCTTTAAATAACCTTTCACATTAGTCATCAAGCCACAGTGTGTCAGAGGAGGAAACCAAGATCCAAAAAGATAAGGGAATTTCCCAAAGCTGTTAGCCACTAGAGGAAAGCATAGCAATTCTCTCATTTATATTGTACTTCCAAACTTGGGCACTTCTATTGGGTTTTGATAAATTTAAATGGCTCTTCATTACATGTGAGGGTGAGCTTTAATAGCATTTTGAAGATAAACAAGGGACAGTGTTTATCTGGAAGTAAATCCTCGCTGCTGCCTTGAAGTGTGGATCTCTAACATCTATCCAGGCCTAAGCCAGTACAGATTCTTAGTTTAGACAGAGCGAGAAGGTGGAGAGGTGGGAAGAAATCTACCCTATGAAGAGTAGCCTCATATACGGGTACCCCTCTTCAAGGCACTGGGGTCAGACTGACTTACCTAGAAACATCCCTTCTCTCTTGCGATCACCAGGCTTCTCAACTTTAAAACTCCCACAGTGTTCACTCAGCCCTCCTGGTTTGGGTTTGAAACTGAATCTACACAACCTCAGGATTACTTCCTTTGACTCTCAACCCAACCTTCAATTCAGAAGTTACCCTCTGCTGTATTTCATATCTGGAGAGTATAGTGAAATGGGTAAAACTGGAGACAAATAATTACAAAACCAGAATATTCACTCATTAAGCAGACATTTACTATAAGCCAATGATGTACCATGTACCAGGTACCATTCTGAAGGCAATCTTCTTCTTAACAAGAACTACAACATAACTGAATGCTTACTATGTCCCAGGCATGTTTAAGTATATATACTTAAACTTTTACAACAAACATATGAGATAGGTTTTTTTTTTTTTTTTTTACTATTTAACATATGAACAAGGTAAGGGGCCAAGCAGTAAAGTTACTAGACAGTGAATGATGAGGTTAAATGGCAGAGCTGAAATTTGAACCCAGGTGATCCAGCCCCAGAGCTTCATATTCTTAACCCAATATTAAGTTAACAGTGTGTCTTAACCCAGTGTCTACTGATGTCATTCTCATCTTCTCAAGAAAAAAAATTAACAAACATTTACTTATAATGACAAAATGTCTGGCCTGTGCTAGATACTGAGAATGCAAATACAAATAAAATGGAAAGGACTATTCTCTTCAGAAACTCACTCACTAGCTCATAAGTGAGCCATCACGTGCCAGCATTGCTGGTCTATAATTTACTTGAAAATACTTCAGCTAGGGCTTCCCTGGCGGCTCAGTGGTAAAGAATCCTCCTACCATTGTAGGAGACACGAGCTCAAGCCTGATCAGGAAGGATCCAATGTACTGCGGAGCAACTAAGCCCATGCCCCACAATCCTTGGGCCTGTGCTCTAGAGCCTGTGAGCTGCAACTGCTGAGGCCCACGTGCCCTAAAGCCCATGTTCCTCATCGAGAGAAGCCACTGCAACGAGAAACCTGGGCACCACAGCTAGGGAGTAGTCTCCACTCGCCACGACTAGAGAAAAGCCTGCGCAGCAGTGAAGACCCACAACAGCCCAAAATAAAAATAGACAAATAAAAATAGTTTAAAAAAATACTTGAGCTAAACAGTGTGATACATGAGTTACCTTTAGTCACCATTCTAGGAATGTTTGATCAATTATCTAAATCAGGAATAAATACTTTAGGGGAAGTCATCTGACATTTTACCTAAGCTCACAGTCCAGAGGCAGCTACTATAATCCCTTCACTCCTCTTCATGTCCCCCATGGCCCCATCTCAACCCTCAGAACCCCTGGGAGGCATTTAGAACTACAGATTCTAAGCCCAGGGACCCTCAAAATTCAATTGTAACTGGATTGCTATAGTCCCAGTTTTATATTGTTTTATATATTTATATTTCAAACATTTTTGTTATGGGACATTTCAAACACATATAAAATTAGAAATATAGAATAATGAATTTCCATATACCTGCTATCCAGCTTCAACAATTAACAACTCTTGGGGCTGTCTTGTTTTGTCCATGGCATTACTGGTTTTTAAAAACTTCTCAGTTTATTTTAATATGCAGTCAGATTTGGGAATCATTGATCTAAACAAGTAATCATTGCTCTAAACAAACAAGTGCGATCACTGCAAAAAAGAAGCATGCATTAGACATAGTGGAAGCGGGATGATGAACTCTGACCACTGAAGGAAAAGGGCTAAGGTTTCCATAATTCCTCACTGGATCTCAGGGTTTCCAGGGCTAAACCATCCCTTGGCAGCTCTGATGTCTGAGACTCTGCTAGGGGTGCTTCTTTAGCTTGGCCTGAGGATCCCAGGCTGGAAGCTGGAATCACATGCTCACACACCCACAAAATGAAGGCCTTCTCAAATATATATCCATATTTAGTTGCATTAAAGTGGAGTTTACTAGGTTAGATAAAATAACAGTATAAACAGGGTGCTTTTTTTTTTTTAATGTTTATGTTTGTGACTAAGGAAACAGATGTTGAAATCAATTAGGAAGAGAGGAAGGAAAGAAACCGAAGGGGAGCCGAGAATAGTGAGGAATCAAGTTACCTAATACAGTGGGGCAGTGCACAGGCCCTAGCGCGCAGCTGTTGCGGCTGGCCTTACCCAGCAACCTGTTACCAGGCAACGGTTGCTGTGAGACCATTAAGCCAGAAGATTTGAGCGGTGGCAGTAGACTGCACCCCCAGCCGGCAACTGTCAATGAGCAACTGTTAGCGGTGCCACTTGGCCACTGGTTGGAGTCACAGTAGATCCTTCCCCAGAGCCAGCAACCGTTAGTAGCACTGCTCTGCCAGTGGTCAGAGGGGTGGTGGTTGTCCAAAGCAAAGTGAGGTAAGAGGTGGGTCCTGGCCTCCCTGGGGCCCTCCAGCTCACCCAGCCTTAGGCCACCGGGTGAGCTGAGGGGCCCGTGGAATAGGCTTGGAGCTGTGTCCTGCAGGGCTCTAGAGCCCTCCAGAGGCCACATACACTGGCTGGTCCCAGGCCTTGAGATAGCAGTGAACCTCACTCCCATTCCCACCTCTGTGACCTAATAACAGCGGCCATCTGCATGAGCTGCAGTCTGCGGGATCTGGCCCCCTAACTGCTACTTGGGTGGCCTGAGGAGGCTGAGGGCTATTTGGGTCCTGGACTCCTGGCTCTCTC
>SJXQ01012506.1:397715-412866 GCA_006408695.1 Aepyceros melampus
GTCTTGGGACCTTGCCCTTCCTTGTCAGAACAGACTTTTTGGTGGAGTTTTACAAGAACATCATTACCTGACCATGACTGATCTCCAGAATAAAGGATTTGACACAAAGAAAGCGAAAAGTGAAAGAGAAGTTGCTCAGTCATGTCCGACTCTTCGCAACCCCATGGACTGTAGCCCACCAGGCTCCTCCATCCGTGGGATTCTCCAGGCAAGAGTACTGGAGTGGGGCGCCATCGCCTTCTCCAGGGGATCTTCCTGACCCAGGGTACAAAGACGCAATGAAGTCTACAACTAACCATGCCCCTCCCTCCCCTTTCCTAGAAAAAGGGCTTTGCTGAAAGCTTTGGGAGAGTTCAGGGTTTTTAAGATATAAACCACCCATCTCCTCGCTGGGCCCTGCAATAAACCTTTATTTGCTCCAAATTCTTGCATTTTGGTACATTTGGCCTCACTGTGCAGCAGGCACCCAGACCTTGTGCTTGGTAACAGTTACAAGAAACAAGGAAGAGAGGAAACCAAACTGGAGAATGGAGGAATCGCCAATGTTTTCCTCTCAGACACTTCAGGGAGGAGGATGAAGGCCAAGCTGTCCAGGGCAGGAGATGGGGGCACCAGGCCTGAGCCCCAAGACACCAAACAGAAAGGACCTCCTTCCTCAGCCACACACGAGTCAAAGAGAAAGTGTTCTGGCTTGAATAGTGGACAGAAGCAAAAGGAAACTGGAAAGCAGAACTAGCAGTGCTAAAATCCCAAGAGTTTTATCTGACCCAAGCTGAAATGGTAGCAGCTGAACTTAACAAAGCTCCAGTCGGTGCCACTTAAACACCAGTGCCCCGTGAGACCATGGCCACAGGTCAGAGTCTGCATGGCCCTTGGTGCCTCCAGAGGAAGCCTAGGGGGAGAGGAGGGCTGAACACGGCAAGCCCACAGGATCTTCAAGTCCTGTGGGGACTGACACTGACAGAGCTGGGAGGAAATGGTGCGAGAGTGGGCAGGGAGGGAATGTTTGCGCCAGCCTTGTGGGATGCATAGGATTCAGGGCTGACAGAGGGCAATTCCAGGCCACTGAGCATCTGTCCGTTGACAGCGGCAATCATGTGCTGTGCAGAGGAGGGCTCGTGGGAAGGCTCACGTCAGAGAAGTGAACCAAAAGTGAAATAAAATCCCATGATCTCCAGGGAAATTTCTGAGTAGAAGACATGTGTAAGTGTATAAATTCAATGACAATTAGAAATGAAACTGTTGAGGGCATTACTCACATTTCTTCAGTCATCAGGATTTGTGAGGGCATCTACAGGAAACCAGAGTGTTCAGAATATTCAGGGAAGAAGGCCCAGAATCTCTAAGGTGGACTCGACTCCCCTCCCAGGAAGTTCTCCCCAGGGTGTCTCCCAGGTGTCTCTTCCCATGGCTATCACATTCTCTGGCCGCTGGTACTATAATAGGAGCGGAGCAGGTGTGCAGCTATTAGCTCGAGACTATTATTGGGAGACCCTTAGTGCCACAGTTAGGGGTCCCATTCCACCAACAGTCAGCCTTGCAGTGGTTCTCTCCCTGCAAAGAGTGTGGTAGGAGGTAGATCTCAGCCTTTCCTCTGCAGCCCTCTAGGCCTTAGGTGGGTGGGTTTAGCTGGGGGACCCAGGAACAGGCTGAGGTCTGTGTTCTACAGCGCTCCAGATCCCTCGCCGTAGTCGCCCACTGGCCAGGCCCAGACCCAGCTCTGTGACCTAATGGTGACAACAGTCTCCATGGGTCACAGTCCATGGAGGCCTCAGCACCTGGAGTATATGGATACTGCTATTAGGTAACAGCTTCAACCAACTTCAGTCTCTCCAAGTTTCAAAAATTGATATAGCTGAGATCAGCTGTCTACCCCTAGGAGGTGGCCAGAGGCCAGGGTTAAGTTGCAAGGACACTGCACATCATTGCTTCAGCTCCACCTCTGTGGTTGCCCTTCTCAAAGAAGGGCAACTGTTGTGAGCTAGGAATTAACCTAATTGGTATTTGCTACAATATATATTCCTAGAGATCCTATGCAAGTAATTCTCTCCAGTTTAAATGAAAGCCTGAGGACTGGCTGGGTCCTGGGTGCCTTGTTTCCTCAGTGATGATGGTTGCACAGGGTCTGAGACCTGGCCCTGAGGGCGCTGCCAGCTGAGATCTGCCTTATCAGCCAGGCCTGGGGACAGGCATGAGGACCCGGACTGGGTGCTGGACCAGTGCTCCCGGCAGGGTAACTAGCCCCGCAGAGACCTGCTACTTTTAGCCAGGGCCTGGACCTCAGAGGGTAAAAGCCAAACCTTGGGATTTTGTTCTTTCTAGTCAAAACAGAAAGTAATGTTTGTTTGGTGGAGATTTACAGAAACATCATTATCTGACTGTGACCTGACCTCAAGAACAAATGATCAGACACCAAGAAGTCTGCAACAACTAACCACATCCCTCCCTCACCTTTCCTAGAAAAGGGTTTTGCTGAAAGCTTTCTGGGAGTTCAGGGGTTTTAAGGCATGAGCCACCTGTTATCTCCTTGTATGGCCCTTCAGTAAACCTTGCTCTACTCCAAACTCCAACTTTTTTTTTTTAATTGTTTGGTCTCGCTGTGTATCAAGCACACAGACATGCATTTGCTAACAGAACCGTGAGGTCAACCCAGTGACCATTTCAGTGGCCTTGACTATTCTCCTGGCTTTGTTTTCTCAAGTCCCTCAGAACATGAATATTTGAGAAACAGCTACACTCTGCCAGACCCCATGGTGTGCACTGAACACAATCTCCCTCCATGCTGCTTTGAAAATACCATTTCCAGGTCCACGTCCCACTGCCTGTGGAGTTCGGATTCCACAGCCGGTCACTGAGAGCTATTGCTTCTCTTCTGCAAGCATGCTTTCCTTGTACCTCAAGCCCACAGATTTTGACTTACATGCATCTTTATCAGAATTGCCTCTGTTTTGTTTTCCTTTCTCCAGCTTTTAAAACACAGCTTAAAATCAACTTTGCTGTGAACCCCTCCCAATCCCAGAAATGGGAAGTGACCCCTGCTGAACTGTTATAGCTCTTGTAGTGGTTTCAGCCACTCATGTGAAGGCTTTCCACAAAGGACTGGCATATGTGTTTATTTGTATCAGGGCTCTAGCTTCACCTTAAACTAGTATGCGTCACAGGAAGCCTATTTATACAAGGGACTGAGGAACCTTCTGGGAAGATTAATCCTCAGAGGAGTCAGGCCCAGGGAGCTTGACTTAGTAAGGCTATGTTAGAGATGGGGCAGGTGCCTAAAGCTCACGTAGCTTCTTTTCTAGATCTGGAGCTCCTTCAGGGCAGAGACCATGAGTGATTCATCCAGCAAAGCACGTGGTATCAAGAATAGGGTTTGACAGCAGTGGCATTTAGTAAGTGTTAATGGGATACAAGAATACTTACTGTCCTCTCCTTAGAGCAAATCTGAGTATATGTCAAGCTTTATTCCTGAGTGTTTGAAGTTGTGAGCCAGAGATTTTTTTTTTTTACACATGTGTGGATCTTTAGCATGGGCTTATTGTAAGAGATTCACAAATCTGTACCATGTCAATAATTTTATGGAGACTGAATAAGTACAATGCTTTGTACATACATGTATGCAACACTGTTTCAAACAGATAAAGATACTATTTTGGTTAATATTTTCAATCTATAAATTTATCTATAACCCTTATTGGAATCCAAATGTCTTTTGCCATTACATATAACATTAGATAATAAAAACACAACTTCTATGACATTAAAGTCTGATCCTTTTAAAAGCAAACACACATTAAAAGAGGTCTCCAGGACTTCCCTGGTAGCACAGTGGATAAGAACCTGCCTGTCATGCAAGAGACATGAGTTCAATCCCTGGTCTGGGAAGATTCCAAATGCCACAAGTCCGTGCACCACAATTCCTGAAGCCTGTGCACTTAGAGCCTGTGCTCTGCAACAAGAGAAGCCACTGCAATGAGAAGCCTGCACATAGGAATGGAGAGGAGCCTCCACTTGCAGCAATTAGAGAAAGCCCATGCAGAAGCAATGAAGACCCAGCACAGTCACAATTTTTTTTTTCCAAAGAGGTCTCCATCCCGAGGAACCTCTGTTATGTACCACATGTGTGTAACTACAGTCCTACCTGGGCAGGCCCCCAGCTTGCAGGGAGGTGCCCTACCCCCCAGGTGACATTTTTTAGTTTCAATTTACAGTGTACAATGAGCTTTTCTGTTGTTTGTTTATTGCTTCATTCACTGCCTACAACAACCCTCAAGGATTGGCAAGAGAGCAGTTGGGTTTGTAAGACTGACAAGAGGCTTCAATTGTGAAATGTACATGGAAGAGACAGAAATCCAACAAGAAAGAAAATAAATGCACAGCATAGTTTTAGAAAAAGAAATGAGAAAAGAACAGAAGAGCTCTATAGAACACACTGAAATGTTCTACAAAGCACATAATTGGAATCCTAAAAGGTGAGGAAAGAGGAAATAGGGCTCTGAAGATGACAAGAAGGCAAGAGGACAGAAGGTTATGGTGAAGTGAGGCAGGTGTCTTAGCTGGGATGGTGACATTGGGCTGAGAACTGGATGACCAGAAGTAGTAGCCAGGAGAAACTATGATTGACAGCATTGCAGAGAGAAAGAAAAACTGCAAAGATCCTCACGTAGAAAGGAGCTGGGTGTGCATGAGGAGCACCCAAAAGAGTACTGTGGCTGAATCATGAGTGAGAAAGAGAGCGGAACGGAGCACGGCTGCAGAGACAGGCAGGCAGGGGGGCCTTATGAGTCATACATGGCTAGTTCAGTTCAGTTCAGTCGCTCAGTCGTGTCCGACTCTTTGCGGCCCCATGAATCGCAGCACGCCAGGCCTCCTAAGCCAACTTTTCCACTCTCCTCTTTCACTTTCAACAAGAGGCTTTTTAGCTCCTCCTCACTTTCTGCCATAAGGGTGGTGTCATCTGCATATCTGAGATTATTGATATTTCTCCCAGCAATCTTGATTCCAGCTTGTGTTTCTTCCAGTCCAGCATTTCTCATGATGTACTCTGCATATAAGTTAAATAAGCAGGGTGACAATATACAGCCTTGACGTACTCCTTTTCCAATTTGGAACCAGTCTGTTGTTCCATGTCCAGTTCTAACTGTTGCTTCCTGACCTGCATACAGATTTCTCAAGAGGCAGGTCAGGTGGTCTGGTATTTCCATCTCTTTCAGAATTTTCCACAGTTTACTGTGATCCACACAGTCAAAGGCTTTGGCATAGTCAGTAAAGCAGAAATAGATGTTTTTCTGGAACTCTCTTGCTTTTTCCATGATCCAGCAGATGTTGGCAAGAATGAAAGAATGGCAAGAATGTTTGAAAGAAAGACATAGCCCAAAGGCATAACATAAACCAATTAAAATTAATTGGGTCCAAGATGACAAGTCAAATTCAACTAAACCTTAATCCTCAATCTGTAAGCTAAATGCCACACTGAAAGGTGGCAAAACTGTGCTGAGGCACTGTCAAAAGACAGAGGAGGGGGTGGTTCCCCAATGGTTTGGATGATCCTCCCCCTCATCAGCATATGAACCCACCTCGATAGCAAAACCAGGGATCATTCCATGGCCCGAGAGCCCTTGCCCTTAGCAATGGCCCACACCCTAAAAAGTATAGCTTCTCTCTGAATCCTAACAAATCCACCTCTTACTTATCTTTGTCTCTCACTGAATTTTTGCAATGAGACATCAGAGCCTGAATTTCATTAGGTCCTGAAGCCAAGCACCATGGGTTTTGACCAGGCTCCAGTACTGGGAGAGAGCTGAAGGGCAGGAGGAAAAAGCAGTGGGAAAAGTGTGCTAAAGGATCCCCTTCATAGTTTGCTGGAAAATATGCTAAATATCTGACCTGTGCTCACAGGTTTCATTGGCCTGTTCCTTGGCATAAAGAAGAGTAAGGACAGAAGAAACCTCCCAGCTTGGGTAACAGCTACTGGGGCTCAGCAGATAGTGGCTTTGGGGCATACCAAAGAGTAGCCTCTCCAGATACCCTCAATTCCACCCATTGCTGCCCGCCTGTTTGCGAGGGGTTCAAGGAAACAAGAAACGAGAGATTGTAAAGGAATTAAGATTTTGTCAGGCATATGTCCCTCCAGCCATAGGAGTGAGGACCTCCTACCTTAACCGGAGGTCTTCTGGAATCTGCCGTGTGAGCTTTCTGCTGAGTTTGTTTTTTGCTGTCCTGGTTTCCAGCACGATGGGCCTCTTGTCACTTCTTCTGCGCTGGGTTTTCTTCATGTTCCGCTTCTAACACAGGAGTTTAGCTGATTTGGGCTCCTGCTGTGCTTGGCCTACTCCTTTCAGGGGCCATGCCAAGGTTGTTTCAGCAAGGTTAAACCCGAGTCATGACACCATAGATGTCATGTTCCTGGGTTATGTCTCGTCACAACAAAGATTTGGAGTGATGGACATTAAAGCCTTTGGCACGTCACAGCTCTCGGGTCTTGGACAGACCGTGTTATAACTCCCAGAAAAATCAATGTTACAGCTCCATGTTATAGCTCTATTTATAAAATAGCAGGAAAATCCATCTTTGTGGTGTAAGGGCATGTTGACTCAAAGACGCAAAGAGAAAAGCATGCCAGTGCGCGGGAGAGAGAGACAGAGAGAGAGCACTTTAGTTCCTCTTTTTATATGTTTTTTTTCCTCCCCCTGGGCCTGCCCTATGTAAACTGGGCTAGCCAGGAATGCTGTTTGCTCTACCTGAGGTCCTCACTCAGGTCATCGGACCTTCCTTTGACCTTCCTTTGTTCTATTTCACAGGCTTTCCCCTTCCTTGCCTTTTAGCCACCGTCATTCTGGACTCCTGTTTCCTATTCTAATTACCTAATACATCCAAGGGCTGTAATGCTGGTCCCTCTCTTGCTTCAAATTTTTGTTGCAACAAGAAAGAACCAAGGAAATTACAAACTTCCCTCACATCTATGGTGCCATTTTCGGATTTAACCTGGCTGAAACAACCTCTGCTCAGCCCCTACAAGGAGGAGGCCAAGCACAGCAGGAGCCCAATTCCGCAAAAGCTCCCGTGGTGGAAGCTGAACATGATGAAAACCCAGCATAGGGAAAGTGACAAGAAGCCCAGCGTACTGGAAACTGGGACAGCAAAAAACAAACTCAGCAGAAAGCTCACGTGGCTCAGTTTCAGATTCCAGAAGACCTCCGGTTAAGGTAGGAGGTCCTTGCTCCTATAGCTGGAAGGACATATGCCTAACAGAATCTTAATTCCTTTACAATCTCTCACTTCTTGTTTCATCAAACCCCCCTCAAACAGGTGAGTGGCAATGAGTGCCATTGAGGACTTTGTGTGTTCCAAAGGCTCCACTATCTGCTGGGCCCCAGTAGCTGTTGCCCAAGCTGGTGGGGGTTCTTCTGTTGTTAATCTTCTTTGTGCCAAGGATCAGGCTAATGAAAACTTTGAGCAGAGATCAGGTATTTAGCAGATTTTCCCTCAGGTTATGAAGGGGATTTCTCTGCATATTTTTATCACTGTTTTTTTCCTCCTGTCCTTCAGCTTCTCTCTCCTGGGACTTGAGCCCAGCCAAAACCCATGGTGCCTGGCTTCAGGACCTAACGAAATTCAGGCTCTGATGTCTCATTGCAAATATTCAGTGAGAGACACAGTGACAGGTAAGAGGTGGATTTGTTTGAATTTAGAGAGGAGCACACTCCACAGGGTGTGGGCCATCACAGAGAGCAACTGCTATGGCCATGGAATATGGTGTGGCTAGTTTTCAAAAGCTGGGTGAATTCATATGCTAGTGAGTGGGAGGATCATCCCAACCATTGGGGAACCACACATTCCTCTGCCTTTTGACAGTACCTAAGCACAGTTCCTGCCACCTCTGAGTGTGTCATTTAGCTTACAGACTGGGGATCAAGGTTTAGTTGAATTTGACTTGTCATCTTGAACCCATTTGATTCTAATCGGTTTATGTTATGCCCTGGGGCTATATCATTCTTCAAAAGTTGTGCCCTGCCGCCTTCCTTCCTGTTTCATGCTCTTTTCTGAGCCCAATGCAGGCCCACAATGTCACCTCTACAATCTTCTGGAGGGACAACCAGAAAATAACTGGCCCTTGGGATGGAAATACTATATAATATTCAATTCCTCTAGATAGTTAGGCCTTCATCTTCCATGTTTCCTACAACATGTGCAACAACAGCATCCTTCAGTGAGCCTGCTAGGGCAAGTGACAGGCACACCATGCCTCCTAGAAGCCGAACTGTTCATGGCATTCCTTCAATGGCAATTGAGCTTCCAGGGATAATGCTTGCCACTTTGGGAGTTAGCCCTGTAGGCCATTTGGACCCAAAACCTTATCACCCTTCTCCTAAAGTTACAAACATACACTGGATCAAACATTCACTACACTTTTATGGCACATCTGGCCTGTTGCCTCTTATCAATTTGTTCTTAAGTCACTTATTAACTCTTACAAACAAGACCCTGCCCCCTGTAGGCAACATAGCTCCACCCATCTTGTTATTAAAATACTCTTAATGCCTCTAATAGGACCAGATTATCCACTCCTTTGTCATTAATTCTGTTATTACTTAAAGTGATTCTATGACAATGAAACGTTTACTATTGGAAATACCCTAAACTGCTCTTATGGAGAACTTGAGGAGGAAATCAATGACTTTCATTCCCTTAGAGCAATAAAAGGATAAGGTTTATGGCTGCTTCACCAAGTTCCCAGTCTCATGGCCAGGCTTGGATTGCTTTATATCATGATATCTATTCCCATCTGTTGTGAACAAACTGGAAATGAGTTAAAATTACAACCCCTTAATCCTACCCAACACTGGTCATGCTGTAGACCTTGGGAACGCCCAACTCCAGTCTGGGAGTCCCAGTAGCTTGACCTGCCTTGACCTGCCTAGGGATCTGGTCCTCGAAAGATTGTCATGGCTCAACCTGCTCAGGCATCTGCTAACCCAGGAGTCCCAAGAGGCCGACCTGCCTGGGGATTCAATCTCCTGAGGCTGTCACACCTCAGCTTGCCTGGGGACCTGCACCCTGAACTGGGACACCTGGCTCTCAGGTTGCAGCAGTACTGGGTAGGATAAGCTTCAAAATAATTCACCCCTAAGGAAGTCCACCCATGGAAATTGAAGGAGGCCTATTCGTTTTTTCTTTTTTCTTCTCCTCCCTGTCATTACTGTCTTTCCAATGGGAAATGACCAATCCACTTCCTGACAGATGCACTTGAGATGCCTCCTTGATAACTGGAAGCTGTTCGATCCTCTAACTCTAAGGAGAAGTTGCTTAAAATTATTGTGCCACTGCATGGACGCGGTATCCTCTGGGGGACAAGAACCCTGGCCTGAGGATGGGAGTTTAAGTCATAATACCATCCTGCAGCTAGACCTGTCCTGCAAAAGACAAGGGAAAGGAACAGAGATCCCCTATGTTCAAGTTTTCTTCCAACTAAGAGATGTGAAGGAACTCTGTCTTAAGTATGAGATTGTTGTATGCCCTAAAAGTGAGCTTACTAGGCAAATGGTGTTAGGCACAGACAACCAAGAGAAGGAACCCCACCATGAAGGCTCACCTCCCATGGCTCCCGAGGTGCCTGGTGCTCCTTCCTTGTATCCAAACGTGCCCCCATATTGGAGCACTCCCTCCACAAAAGACAACTCAAGTATTTCCTTTAGTTGAAACTGGAGGAGAATTCGGACCAATCTGGGTCCATAAATCCTTATCCCTCTTAGAACTAAGACAGATAAACAAGACATGGGAAGCTATACAAATATATAGATACATTCCAACACATTACCTTGGCCTTTGACTTGACATGGAAGGACATCATGGTCATATTTAGTCAAATGTTATCTGACTTTGAGCATGCTAGGGTCTTAAAGGAAACCTGAAGATATGCTATGGGGCTTCACAGGTCAAGCAATAAATACCCAGTAGGGGAAACTGCAGTCTCTTCCTCAGATCCTAATTGGTATTATAATGACCCTAAGCACGTCTGGGTAGGGATCATTTTCTAATCGTGTAAAAGCAGGACTGAAAGCATTCTAGCAAAAAGTAATCAGCTATGCCTGGTTCTCACCAATAACTCAGGAGCCCAATGAGAACCTCATCACCTTTCTGGAAAGGCTAAAAGAGGCCCTCAAAAAGTTTACCAATATGGACTTAGACTCTTATGAGGGACAGGTGTCCTTATAAAGGACAAATTCCTATTTCAATTTGCATCAGACATCAGGATAAAGTTACAATAGCTACAGCAGCAGGACCCTGTGTCTTCTTTAGATGAGATGGTCCAGACAGCCATCAATACCTTTTATAACAGAGAACAGGAGAGGGAGGCCAAGGCTCAGGAAAGGGAGAAAAAACAAAGAGCCAAGGCATGCCTAGATGCTGGCTGACCTCCAGGGAAGCCCTATGGCAAACCCCGAATCTGTGAAGGACAAAAAAAAAAAAGCATGAGGTAAATGTCTAATCTGTAGACAGGCGGGGCATTGGGCCTGTCCAATGAGTCTCTAAATTGTGACAAGTCTCCTAAAACAGCTTGCTACAAATGCCATCAACTGGGACACTGGGTGGCACTCTGTTCTTGGGACATAAGAACCTTAAGGTCAAGTGCCAAGCCTTCCCTCACGATGGTTCAACAGGACTGAAGCAGCCCACTCCAGCCAGCCTGCCTGTCACAGATAACCATCATGGGGCTAGAACCAAGGGTGCAACTGGATGTGGCAGGTAGGTCTGAGAATTTATTGATTGACCCAGGGGCTACCTACACTGCCCTGACCTCCTACTCCAGAGACTTCTCCCAAACCTATACAATTTTGGGTGCTACAGAAAAAACAATTACTAAAAGAGTCACTCAAGTACTTCTTTGTTACTGGGATGGACAAATATTTTCCCACCAGTTTCTCAGGTGCTTCTGAGTGTCCTCCTCCCTTATTGGGAAGAGATGTTTTCCTGTGTTTGACTGATCAGGGCAGATGAGTTCAGTTGCTCATTCATGTCCAACTATTCATGATCCGATGGACTGCAGCATGCCAGGCATCCTGTCCATCATGAACTCCCAGAGGTTACGCAAACTCATCTTCATTGAGTCGGTGATGCCATCCATCCATCTCATCCTGTGTCATCCCCTTCTCCTCCTGACTTCAATCTTTCCCAGCATCAGAGTCTTTTCAAATGAGTCAGCTCTTCATATCAGGGGGCCAAAGTATTAGAGTTTCATCTTCAACATCAGTCCTTCCAATGAACATTCAGGATTGATCTCCTTTAGGATTGACTGGTTGGATCTCCTTGTAATCCAAGGGACTCTCAAGAGTCTTCTCCAACAACACAGTTCAAAGCATCAATTATTTGGTACTCCACTTTCTTTATAGTTCAACTATCACATCTGTACATGACTAATGGAAAAACCATAGCCGTGACTAGATGGACCTTTGTTGGCAAAGTAAAGTCTCTGTTTTTTAATATGCTGCCCAATATGCTTTTAATTTCATGGCTGCAGTCACCATCTGCAGTTATTTTGATGTCCAAACAAATACAGTCTGACACTGTTTCCCTATCTATTTGCCATGAAGTGATGGGACCAGATGCCATGATCTTCGTTTTCTGAATGTTGAGCTTTAAGCCAACTTGTTGACTTTCCTCTTTCACTTTCATCCAGAGGCTCTTTACTTCTTCAATTTTCTGCCATGAGTGTGGTGTCATCTGCATATCTGAAGTTATTGATATTTCTTTTGGCAATCTTGATTCCAGCTTGTGCTTCTTCCAGCCCAGCATTTCTCATGATGTACTCTGCATATAAGTTAAATAAGCAAGGTGAAAATATACAGCCTTGATGTACTCCTTTTCCTATTTGGAACCAGTCTGTTGTTCCATGTCCAATTCTAACGGTTGCTTCCTGACCTGCATGCAGATTTTTCAAGTGGCAGGTCAGATGGACTAGTATTCCCATTTCTTTAAGAATTTTCCACAGTTTATCGTGATCTACACAGTCTAAGGCTTTTGCATAGTAATAAAGCAGAAATAGATGTTTTTCTGGAATTCTCATGCTTTTTCAATGATCCAGCGATATTGGCAATTCGATCTCTGGTTCCTCTGCCTTTTCTAAAACCAGCTTGAATATCTGGAAGTTCACAGTTCACGTATTGCTGAAGCCTGGCTTGGAGAATTTTGAGCATTACTTTACTAGCATGTGAGATGAGTGTAATTGTGTAGTAGTTTGAGCATTCTTTGGTATTGCCTTTCCTTGGGATTGGAATGAAAAGTGACCTTTTCCAGTCCTGTGGCCACTGCTGAGTTTTCCAAATTTGCCGTCATATTGAGTGCAGCACTTTTGCAGCACCATCTTTCAGGATTTGAAATAGCTCAAGTGGAATTCTATCACCTCCACTAGCTTTGTTCGTAGTGATGTTTCCTAAGGTCCACTTGACTCGCATTCCAGGATGTCTGGCTCTAGGTGAGTGATCACACAGTAGTGATTATATGGGTCATGAAGATCCTTTTTGTACAGTTCTTCTGTGTATTCTTGCCACCTCTTCTTAAAATCTTCAGCTTCTGTTTGGTCCATATAATTGCTGTCCTTTATTGAGCCCATCTTTGCATGAAATGTTCCCTTGATATTCTAATTTTCTTGAAGAGATCTCTAGTCTTTCCCAGAAAATTCTACTGTTTTCTTCTATTTCTTTGCATTGATCAGTGAGGTAGGCTTTCTTATCTCTCCTTGCTATTTTTTGGAACTCTGCACTCAAATGGTTTTATCTTTCCTTTTCTCCTTTGCTTTTCCTTCTCTTTTGACAGTCATTTGTAAGGCCTCCTCAGACAGCCATTTTGCTTTTTTGTATTGCTTTGTCTTGGGGATTGTCTTGATCCATGTCTTCTGTATAGTGTCACGAACCTCCATCCATAGTTTATCATGCACTCTGTCTATCAGATCTAGTCCCTTAAATCTATTTCTCACTTCCACTCTATAATCGTAAGGAAAAAGAGTAGCCATTAATACTTACTCCAAGTATGCCTTTCTGGTGCTACATGCACATGCTGCCATGTGGAAAGAAAGAGGCCACTTGACCACCTGAGAGTCCCCAACCAATATGATGATCAAATTCTTAGGCTCTTGGAGGCAGTTCATCTGCCCGCTGAGGTTTCAGCCTCCCATTGTAAAGGATACCAAAAAGGGAGCACAAAAGTGGCATGAGGGAACCAAGCAGCTGATCAGACAGCTAAGAGAGCAGCATTATAGAACAACGACCTGATAGAGGTTGCTAGCTTAGTTCCACAGACTAATTTGCCAGAAACACCTTCATATACTGAAGGTGAGACTAAGACTCAGGGCTTTCAAGTAGGTCATATGGGCTGGTTCCAAAAGGAACTTTTTTTTTTTTTTTTTTTTTTGCTTGGGAACCTCCAATAGAAGTTTGTTAACTCCTTACATGTCACCACTCATTTAGGCGAGAAGGCCCTCCAAAGATTACTAGAAAGGTCCTTCAGAGGAGCAGGCCTCCAAACGACGGTAAGGCAAGTGGTCTCTTCTTGTCTCACTTGCCAATTAAATAACCCCCAAGGAGCTCAAAGACCACAGCTGGCCCAACCTGTCCAAGACTTGGGACTTACTGAGGAAAGGACTGGCAGATGGACTTCACCTAGATGCCAATTTCTCAAAGGTATAAATACCTATTAGTCATGATAAATACATTCACAGGATGGATTGAACGTTTTCCCACTCTGACTGAGAAGGCTGAGGAGATGGGAAAAAACCTGCTTCATGAAATCATTCCAAGATTTTTTCTTCCCAGGTCATTAAAAAGTGACAATTGGACATCATTTACTTCAAAGGTCACCCAAAGGGTCTCTAAAGCATTGGGCATTATTTATTATTATTTTCATTGTGCCTGGAGGCCTGTCTTCAGGAAAAGTAGAAATAGCCAACCAATTCTTAAAATTAGCAAGAAAAAAATAACCCAGGAGACCTCCCTGGGATGCTTTACCAATAGCTCTCCTCTGCACCTGTATTGCCCCTATGGAACCGGTTGGTCTTAGTGTTTGTGAGATGCTATGTGAGAGACATTTTGTTTATGCCAATGACCTCTTCCTAGATCCAGAGACCCAGACCCTCTGATATTATACCATGACCATTGGGCAATTCCAGAAGGATATATGCTTATGGGGTGTCAACCAGGACCCAAAAGATTCTAAGGAGTCGCTACTATATGCTCCAGGAACTCAAGTTCTAATTAAAGTCTGGAAAGATGGGTTCCCAAAGGCTCATCTCCAGCCCACATGGAAGGGCCCCTACCGTGTAATACTTTCTACCCCCAGAGTAGTCAAGGTACAAGAACATGACTCCTGAATTCACTACTCACGAGTCAAGCCATGGAAGAAAAGAGAAGAGGACACCAATAGACTTGTGAGCCCCTGGGAGATTTCAGCTAACTATTCAGGACTGCAAATGAGTGTCATTCTAATAAACATCCCCAAAATTAAGTTTCTGAGGATAAAATTTCTCAGGGAAGCTTTAAAGAGCCAACACAGCTTGGCAGGCATTGTATTCCAAAACAGACAAAAGATTCAGTTCAGTTCAGTCGCTTGGTCATGTCCGACTCTTTGCGACCCCATGAATCGCAGCACACCAGGCCTCCCTGTCCATCACCAACTCCCCAAGTTCACTCAGACTCACGTCCATTGAGTCCGTGATGCCATTCAGCCATCTCATCCTCGGTCGTCCCCTTCTCCTTCTGCCCCCAATCCCACCCAGCATCAAGGTCTTTTCCAATGAGAAAACTCTTCGCATAAGGTGGCCAAAGTACTGGAGCTTCACTTTTAGCATCATTCCTTCCAAAGAAATCCCACGGTTGATCTCCTTCAGAATGGACTGGGTGGATCTCCTTGCAGTCCAAGGGACTCTCAAGAGTCTTCTCCAACACCACAGTTCAAAAGCATCAATTCTTCAGTGCTCAGCCTTCTTCACAGTCCAACTCTCACATCCATACATGACCACAGGAAAAACCATAGCCTTGACTAGATGGACCTTAGTCAGCAAAGTAATGTCTCTGCTTTTGAATATACTATCTAGGTTGGTCATAACTTTTCTTCCAAGGAGTAAGCGCCTTTTAATTTCATGGCTGCAGTCACCATCTGCAGT
>SJXQ01012506.1:414398-425494 GCA_006408695.1 Aepyceros melampus
CATTTTCTTGGAAAAACTCTATTAGTCTTTGGCCTGCTTCATTCTGCATTCCAAGGCCCAATTTGCCTGTTACTCCAGGTGTTTCTTGACTTCCTACTTTTGCATTCCAGTCCCCTATAATGAAAACGACATCTTTTTGGGGTGTTAGTTCTAAAAGATCTTGTAGGTCTTCATAAAACTGTTCAAATTCAGTTTCTTCAGCATTACTGGTTGGGGCATAGACTTGGATAACTGTGATATTGAATGGTTTGCCTTGGAAACGAACAGAGATCATTCTGTCATTTTTGAGATTGCATCCAAGTACTGTATTTTGGACTCTTTTGTTGACCATGATGGCTACTCCATTTCTTTTAAGGCATTCCTGCCCATAGGAGTAGATATAATGGTCATCTGAGTTAAATTCACCCATTCCAGTCCATTTTAGTTCGCTGATTCCTAGAATGTCGACGTTTACTCTTGCCATCTCTTGTTTGACCACTTCCAATTTGCCTTGATTCATGGACCTGACATTCAAGATTCCTATGCAATATTGCTCTTTACAGGATTGGATCTTGCTTCTATCACCAGTCACATCCACAGCTGGGTATTGTTTTTGTTTTGGCTCCATCCCTTCATTCTTTCTGGAGTTATTTCTCCACTGATCTCCAGTAGCATATTGGGCATCTAACGATCTGGGGAGTTCCTCCTTTGGTATCCTATCATTATGCCTTTTCATACTGTTCATGGGGTTCTCACAAACACAGTGTTAATCAATAGTCAAAGCTGACACACCCAGTGGTAAGACACACAGCTGTCATGTGTACCCTGATGTAAGGAGATAGGAAAGGTGTAGGGCTTGGAGGGCCAGACTCTGAAAGGAACACTCAGGGACAGCCTCTAGCGGACTGACAAATTTTATTATCTAGCTTTTGCAGATATATGGTCTCAGGGAACAGAGCATAAAGCAGACTTGCATGTAGCCTTTCTCGATATAACATCAAAGTATTCAAGCATAAAAGACAGTTCCCATCACCCAAGCCATAACATAGCTTTGGTGAAACTCTAAAGGGAGTCTTATCATGAAACAACAGTCCTTGCTCCCATAAACAGGTGGTCAGAAGGAAGCCTTTGAACGCCTCAAGGCCAGGCATATAACCCTTCGTTATCCGTTCCCAACCTTGGGCACTCGGTAAATGCTCATAACCCTTTGTTATGCTCGTCCCAGCTTCCAACCTTCGTCATGAGTGGAGCAAATACATTCTCAGTGTTTGCTTAAAGCCTTCCAGCTCCTCCACATTTCCTCCCTTTTCCCTCAAGAGCAAGGACTGCTGCAGCCATGGTTACTCCTCCTTTTTGGGCAGTGGTGGCTCGAGCACATAATGTTCAGAATCCTACAAGAACAAGAACAAACAATAAACAGATCAGCACATAAGAGCCATCGTAAGGGGTACCCAGTTTTTTGGATTTAGAAAGGAAGTACTAGCGGATAGTGTATTATAGAAGTCAGTGTTATATAACACAGGGGAATGCTGCTGAAGGTAGACATGGTTTGTTGATTCAGTTTCTCTATATCTAGACTAGTGTTTGATTTTGAACCTAAAAGATGTAACTTTATTTGTTCCCAAGGATATTCAGTGGCATTGTATGGCATATTGGTAAAACAGAAAGTAGTGAAATTCCAGTGACACTGCAACTTCAGCTGTACCTGTAAAGCATGCAGATCATCCCCCACATACATAAGGGCAGCTTGTAGGTAATCTAAGCGTGTTTGTATTTGTTGATCTATCTGAGCTTGCCGGGCCCAGAGATCATGAGAATCCTTTTTCCAAGCAGTAATGAAATCATGATTTTGAATAGAATCATACAATGCCATTCCAGAAACTGTACCAACAGTTACAACTGAAATAATATCCACTATGGCAGCTATAATCCAGCCAATAAAGCATTTGCTTTTTGTTAGGGATTCTCTCGGAACAAAAGACAACAACATGGAATCTGACCAGGGTTCAGAAATCTTAACTGGAGCCCATAAATCAGTCCTTTGCCAGACTGAAAAAAACACTGTCTTTAGTAACATTAATTGGCAGACTATGACTTAAACAAGTATACAAACAACACTCAGTACAGGACAGAATTGAGCCATTACTCCTAAACTATGCAAAAACAAAAAGATAGGGCGCATTTACACAAGCACGAATGTAACCAGTATAATTATACTCAATAGTATAATTTTGTGGGATGGAAACATGTGCATAAGCCTATGAGACACTAAACCGGGACAAGCAAGCAGGAATTTTCCAAAGATGCCAGTGTTCAGGCCCCAGGACTGGACTGATTATCCGTGATCTAGGAGGGAAAGATCTCCGTTGTACCAGTTCAAAAGTTCATCGCGTTGATGCTAGAGTCCTGTTTGTGTTGTTAAAATGTGGTGCTGAAACATTATACCATTGGCAGATGTTATTATTTTCTTGTGATTCTGAGCAATTCACAAAGAGTCCATGAGGCCCCCAATCAACAAAAGTCATGTTGGCATGAACAGAGACTTTTCCAAACCCTCCTCTACAGGTAGACTTGTCCATTCCCGGCACAGACGATTTTTTCTTCCAAGAGATGTTGTCACACGGAGGCTCAGAAGGCCTAAATAGATAGTGGGTGAAGTTGGCTATTTGTCCATGGTAGGTAGTCTCTGTGCAGTTAAGAATAAAGATCATGGTAGCAAACATTCCAAGACGGAAAGAGCCATTTGAGAAAGAGTAAGCCCACCATTGTGGATATAGGCGGAGACCCAAAGGGAGGGAACCGAAACAGATGCGGAGCACTGGATACCTAAGTGTTAACTGTCTTTCCTTCTTCTTCTTTATTCGTGGTCCTAATCTGACCAGGGGGGCAAGAAAATGTAAGCTATCATTTGTGAAAACCACAGGAGATGATTCTGTCCAATCCACCACTTGTAAAAGAGGCAGGTTGGGGATATAAGCCCAATGGGTGTAATTACCACTTACCCCAGAAGCACAGGTTAAAACGGCCATCATGACCAGCAACAGTTTTTCCAGTGTTACCTCACTGTTGGTCATGAACAGAGTATCCTCAGCTCGTCTGGACAGGTTTTTCATTTGCACCCAGGTCGGAAAAGGCGCATTGCGTTGGGGACGTTTCATTTTCTTGCTGTCTTTCAGTGTCATCTGTTGCAATGTCCGTTTTAGTGCTGTTACCGGTCAGGGGGTGTGGAGCAAGGCCTGCCCGTCTTCTGACTCTTCTGAGTGGGACCCACTGTTCGGTTCCATCATCTAAAATGACAAGACAATATCCCTTGCCTAGGAACTTAAGTGTTCCTGGCCTCCATTGATGAAGACATTTAATCCAAACAGCAGTTTGTTCAGGCATACGCGAGGGTGAATCAGAAAAATGTCACTCTGCTCGTGTTTCCTGACTGTGTAGAAGCAAATTAAAATGACTGATTGTTAGACGGGCTATAGGCAAAATGGCTTTAGGTCCATAGGGGTCCCTTAGTCTATTCCTCCTGTTTTGTTTATTAAGAACGAGCTTGAGTGTACGGTGGGCCCGTTCAATGATGGCTTGGCGTTGAAGGTTGTACAGGATGCCAGTAAGATGGCAAATACCCCATTGATGCATGAAATCATGAAAAGCATTGGCTGTAAAAGCAGGACCATTGTTCGTTTTGATGGAGGCAGGGATCCCCATCACGGAAAAACATTGCAGAA
Source organism: Aepyceros melampus (assembly GCA_006408695.1). NCBI lineage: Eukaryota > Metazoa > Chordata > Mammalia > Artiodactyla > Bovidae > Aepyceros > Aepyceros melampus. The sequence continues at coordinate 418,100 of SJXQ01012506.1, forward strand.
GAGCTGTGACAGCAGCTTTAGTAGTCTCGGCAGTGGAAGGAACTGCCCAAATGAAGCCGGAAAAGGTATCTATGACTACAAATAACAATTTAAAAGGGGGCAGTTTGTAATGTGTAAAATCAGCTTGCCATAATTCATTTGCTTGTAAGCCTCTAGGATTAGTCCCTTGGGGCTACTGGTCAAATGAAAGCGGGCACATGTGGCACAGTCCTGAACAAATTTTCTAGCCGTTTGTAATGGTATCTTATATTGAACGTGTAGTCTATTAGCGTTAGTATGGAAGAGCTGGTGTTCCTGTTCGGGGGAAGAAAATATAGGGGCAATGAAGCAATCAGCCAAATCATTGCCTAAACTGAGGGGTCCTGGTAAAGGGGAATGAGCACGAATGTGAGTAATGAAGAAGGGATGGAGTCTAGCTCTTATTTCTTGCTGAATCAATAAAAACAGATATATAAGATCACTTTCATTGGATATAAAATGAGCCGTTACAAAGGATGGGAAAAGATGTGCCACATAGCGAGAATCAGTTAAAACATTCAATGGGGTCTTTATTAAAGTAAACAATATAATGCAAATAATTCTGTTTTTTGAATGCATTAATAAGGACTTTTAATTTTCTTTTGCAGGTTGGGACCTATTATGGCTGCCCATCCTGCCTTATTTCCATCTATGAAATAGTTAGATGCATTCATGAAAGGGTGTTCAGAAACAATATTGTTGATGATAAAGGAAGTATTTTGTAAGAAATTCCATAATTTTTCTTTAGGTGGGTTGGCCAACAATTCCCCTGAATAATCAGCAAGGGCTATCTGAATGGTAGTGGACACCTGGAGAGCATTATCAATTTCTGTTTTTGCCAAAGGTAGGTAAATCTTAGTAGGGTCATATCCAGCTATAGCGCACAAGCGAGAGCGTGCAAGAAAAATTATTTTCCCTGTTAAGTCTATATAGGAAACAATGCGTTTAGTCTGTTTGGAATGGAGATACACCCATTCAATAGGGTGATTATCCTGCACTATAATGGCAGTGGGAGATATCTTAGTACCAAAGACATATCTGAAGAGGGGAATTGTAATTAATACGGTAAACAAATGCTTGTTGAATTCGCTGTTCTACCAATTGTATTTCTTTCTCAGCCTCAGGGTTAAGTTGTCAGGGATTATTCAAATCAGAGGAACCTTCTAATAATTTGAAAAGTTTTGTAAAGCATATGTGGGAATTCCCAAAGTAGGTCATAGCCAATTAATATTCCCAAGAAGTTTCTGGAAATCATTAAGTGTTTGTAAATTATCCCTTCTGATAGAAAGTTTCTGTGGCTTTTCAGTGGAGCAGTCCATAAGATATCCAAGATATTTAAAAGGGGAATGGTGTTGCAATTTATCTTCTGCTATTAGCAGCCCATGATTAGTTAAATTAGTTATGATCTCATTACCTAATAAACTTAATTGAGATTCTGAGGGAGAAGCCAATAAAATGTCATCCATGTAATGAATGAGATATGCCTCAGTGTATTGCTGTCTGATGGGCTGCAAGATTTTATTAACAACGAATTGACAGACCGTAGGGGAGTTCATCATACCTTGGGGCAGGACCTTCCATTGATACCACTGAACAGGGGATTGATTATTAATAGAAGGTATTGAGAAGGCAAAGTGTTGCCTCATCTGGATGTAAAGGTATAGTGAAAAAGCAATCTTGTAAATCAATAATCATAACAGCCCAGTCCTTAGGGACCATAGCAAGGCTTGGGAGTCCTGGTTGTAATGCTCCCATAGGAATCACTATAGTGTTAATATTCCTTAAATCTGTTAGCATTCTCCATTTATCTGATTTCTTTTTAATGACAAAAACTGATGAATTCCATGGTGATGGAGTAGTTTCTATTCTATTTTGTTGTAGTAGTTCAGCCACCAAAGTATGCAAGGTGGACAGTTTCTCTTTTGATAGGGGCCACTGAGCTGTCCAGATGGGTTTATCAGACTTCCATTCTAACTTCAGTGGCTTTATTTCAGTGACCCCTAAGAAAAAGATTCATTCAATTGTATAGTCGCTTGAGCTTGTTGTAGAAAGTGTCTTCCCCACAAATTTAATGGTAATGGGGCAATGTACGGTTTAATGTAAGTGACTAACTGATCAGGGCCCAGGGCTTGTAAGTAAGATGAACTAACATAAGTTTGAGCTGCATCTGCAGTTCCTACTCCCACCAACTGGTGTGAGCTAAAACTGCAGGCCAATCTGAAGGCCATTCCTCTGTTCTTCTGATGGAAACATCCACTCCAGTGTCTAACATTCCTTCAAAAGTTCTTCCTCTGATTTTTAATTTTAACATGGGCCTATTGGTTTCTTTTATAACAGTAGAAAGGGCTGCAGTAACGTTGGTACTCCCAAAGCCACCTGTTCTGGTGTCTGCTTTTCTATTAAGTGGGGGCACATAAGGTAAGAGCAATAGCTGAGCAAATCTGTCACCTTTTTGTAAATACAAGTTGCAAGTCACATGTAACATTACTGCAATTTCACCCGTGTAATCTTCATCAATGGTCCCAGTGTGTACAATTATCCCGCACGTGGTGCTGCTGCTTTGTCCCAACAGGAAGCCTACAGTATTTTTTGGTATAGAGCCAAAATATCCAGTTAATATTTTCATAGGATTATTTACTATTAATAATTCCATATCTCATGGAGCAGGAATGTCTACACATGTGCTATGTCTGGTAGAAGCTGTTAATTCAGTAATATTTGGTTGTCCTCCTTGTTTAACGGGGCTAGAGGAGAGCCCCTGTTCTAGTTTCCCGAAGGAGGTGTCTGAATGGGTAAAGCATTACCTTGTTTATTAAATCTAGAGCGGCATTCACTCAGCCAATGATTCCCCTTTTTACATCTTAGGCAGACCTCGGGCGGCTTAGCTTTAATCGCCCCTCCTTTGTCAGGAGAAAGACCTGTTTGCCAAGGCAAGCAACACTGCTTCCACATGTGTCCTGGCTTGCTGCAGTTAAAACATTTAACTTTAGACTTTTAGGAAACATTTAAGGTTTCTAAAGTGGCTATTTTACCTTTATGTTGAATCGTCCCCACATTCCTGCAGGCTTTCAAGTATTCCATAACTCCTCCTTGCTCCCTAATAGGTCTGATAATAGCCTGACAATCTTCATCAGCATTATCAAAAGCCAGTTGTTTCAAAATGATTTCTCACAAAGATGCATCCTTAAGACTGTGATCAATGGCCTCCTTCAATTTACCATAAATTGAGCATATTCTTCAGTTGGTCCCTGCAATATTTTTACAAAAGATCCATCAGAGGTGGAACTGTCGATTTTACCCCATGCTCTGATAGCTACTTCCTTAATTCAGTATAACATGGGCGGCTGCACAAATTGTAATTGCACAGCAGTTTCAGCTGAAGCTCCGGTGCCGGTGAGAATTTCAAAATTTAATCCAGCAGGGTTTCCCCTGCTTTGCTGTTCTTGCAAGACTAATTTGGCTTCATCTGTGACCCACATTTGCCATTGTAGTAGCTGTTGTGGAGTCATAACCATTTTAGCAACTGTAAAAAGTCTGCATGAAGCCATTGATCTGCCCAGCCCCTAAGAAATTCCATACAGTAGGGTGAGGTAGGTCCATATAGCATACATGCCTTTTTGAATTGTGTGAGCAAACCGAAATCAGGTGATTGCCACTGATTATGTCCAGGTTGAGGATTACTAAATTGGACCGGAAAAGCCCACGTACAAAGAGGCATGTCCCGAGGAGGAATGCTAGAAAAGGAGGGAGCAGCAGCAGCAGCGGACAGCGTTGCAGCAGGCGGAAAGGCCGGTGTTAGAGGCTTGTTAATATGAGCTCGCGAAAAGCAAGGTAAAGGCGGATCAGGGACCTCTGGCAAAGTTGATTGTTTAACTGCTTTAAGCACCTGTGACTGTTGTTTGTCCATAATTTGCCCTAGCATGACTATTTCTGATTTAAAGACTCTGACAGATCTTTCTCTTCTGATTCACATTCATGCAGGGATCGAACAGTTTCAACCTCTAAATCTCCTCCTGAGCCATCTAATTGTTCCATAACAGCCTGTAAAAGAGACCAAGTTACCCACCATTGTGGGGGAATTTTTACCCCCTGTCTATAAGCTTTTAGAACATTATTCTTTACTCTGGTCCAAGTTTGTAAATCCAAGGTTCCTTCCTCCAGAAACCATGGACTATATTCAACCACTGTCTGGTAACAGCTAGTTAACTGCTCTTCAGGCAGATTAACCCTGTATTGTTTCAAAAATGATGCATGAGATGAACAAAAGGTATTTTACTTGTCTGATGTCCCATCCTGCTTACCTCGCTTCTACAGGAGTGTAGTCCTTGTTCAAAACCAGTCTGCTGCTTCGAGCCCCACGTTGGGCGCCAGTTGTAGGGCTTGGAGGACCGCACTCTGAAAGGAACACTCAGGGACAGCCTCTAGTGGACTGACAAATTTTATTATCTAGCTTTTGCAGATATATGGTCTCAGGGAACAGAGCATAAAGCAGATTTGCACATAGGCTTTCTCGATAAAACATCAAACTGCCGGGGTCCAGCCTCGGTGGATCCAGGGAATTCGAAGTGGAAGACGGCGTGGCGAGAAAAACATTTATTTATTTAAAAACATAAGATTAGATTAAGAAATAGTAGTATAGTAGGAAAATTTAGGTGGAGAAAAGAAGGCTGAATAACTTGGTTTACATGGAAAGCCAATAAAGTTCCAGACAAGGAGCTTGCACCATCTACATGGGGCCACCGGCGCCCGCTTGAATCTCTAAGGGTGCCCCACCCTGGGCTCCCTTTCGTGTGGAACTTAAGAGCCAGGACAAGTAAGTAGACATGGCGAGCCTCCACACCCCAGATGGGAATTCAGACTGAAATTAGAGTAGGAGACACGGGGGAAACCAGTCCAGCAACTGGCTCCGGCCCCTATTGTTCTTCAAGGTCTTTTATACCCTTTTTTTACATAGAGATCAATGGATAATATATAAAATTATGCAGCATCAGCAGCCCAGATTCTTATCAAAATCAGGCTTTTCTCTCTGCCTACCTAGTTGTATACACAGCCTTAGGTGATTTACATCATCTTCTGGCCAAAAGGCCAATTAACATTTTACGGCTCTTTTCTGATAAGGATTTGTTAAGCAGAAGACTCATTTGTGTTAATTAACTCAAAAGTCTAGTGTTGCTAACATCAAAACTACTATATATATCCTTTCCCATATCCCGTTTACATTGATTAACATCTTCCCAGGTGCCTGAAAGATAAAGACTAAGGAGTCTGGCAGCAATCATTGAGTCAACAGTGAAATCCTGTCACCAATATGTTTTTGAAAAGGCTCTGTAACTTTAAGATACTCAGGCTTTGTGCCCCTCCAGTTGGGGGCTGTAAGGTCCAGGGAACCTGTTAGGCAAGTTGGAGCATTTAAGTTAGAGCGTTATCAGAGGGGGTTGAGCTGAAACACTCCTTTCAAATGCAGAAGACTAAAGCCCTGAGTTAACTTATTCCAGAGAAAGTCAGAAGAGTGGAAAAGCAGGTGGATTCTTATTTTGGGGGTACATGCTCAGGAAACGCCAGGGGAAAAACCTGAGATCTAACTCATCCTTGCCCATCAAATCTCTGCCGCGTGACCTTGTCATGGGTGGGATTCCTCATGCTGGCTCCCGACAATCAAAGCATTCAAGCATAAAAGACAGTTCCCATCGCCCAAGCCATAACATAGCTTTGGTGAAACTCTAAAGGGAGTCTTACCATGAAAGAAGGGTGTTTCACCTCTGTGGTGTCTTCCTCAAAACCCAAGGTCTAAACTCCACTTTCTGTTATGCTCAGTTGCTTCAGTCGTGTCCCACTCTTTGTGACCCCATGAACTGTAGCCTGTGAGGCTCCTGTGTCCATGGGTTTCTCCAGGCAAGAAAGAGCTGCTGTTTCCTCCTCCACTCTGCATTTGCCTGCTACACAACAGCAGACAAATTCAGCTTTGAGGTCCTTCTACCATCCCTAGCCAGTCCTCCTGGGACGGCCAAGGCCATGACAGACCCATAAGAGAGTTAAAGCTTAGGCAGTCCAGGGCCCTTTAAGGAGGAGGTGAACACTCTCCCTCATGCTTTCCTTAAGCCTTGTGCAACAATGTATCTTCCCCAAGAACTGGCCTTTCTTTAGGTCCAGAACCTATGAACAGGGAAATGTTCTTCTGACCCTCTATGTTAAAGATTATAATTGTAACAAAGCTTGTCAGGGAACCTATTACTCAAGACTTCTACCCCTGATCACAGCAACAGTATATCTCACCCAGAGAAGTTGTTGGAACCATTCTCCCTGGCAGGACCTGTGCTCTCTGGCCAATCTTGTGCTGACATTATCTCAGAATGTATGCCTTCAGAAAGGGTCTCGTGGAACTCTTACAACCTTGAGGTATTCTATTTATCTGTTCTCACCAGCCAGTTGAGAAATATATAATGCCATGCTTAAAATAGTGAAAGTGGGTACTCTTTCTACCCTCTTCTTATGTCCATGTCAGAAGCTTTCTCTGTCCTGTCATTTTAAATAAAAATCTTTGCTGCACAAAGCTTTGAGCTACTGAAACTGTGTCTTTGGTCCTGAAGTCAAATCTTCAGAGACCATGAACGCAGCACCAAACACCATATGAGTAAGCTATTACAAGTAGAGAATGAGGGACTCCACAGAGCAGAGGACACTGGTGACACATGACAATTAATGCAGTGTGTGTAGGTTGTGGGTTGAATTCTGAAATCCAAAAGCACCTAATGGACAACCTGGTTAAATAAAAATAATATATGAGGTTAAGTTAGAAGTAATGCTCCAAACTTGCTTATTAGTTTAGACAAATGTTTTCAACTCTTCCATTAATCTAATATTATTCCAAAGTAAAATTTTATTGAAAAACAACTTGACACAGGAGTTCAACGTGGTACTCTATGACAACTTCAGTTCAGTTCAGTTCAGTTGCTCAGTCTTCTCCGACTCTTTGTGACCCCATGAATCGCAGCACGCCAGACCGCCCTGTCCATCACCAACTCCTGGAGTACACTCAAACTCACGTCCATCGAGTCAGTGATGCCATCCAGCCATCCCATCCTCTGTCGTCCCCCTCTCCTCTTGCCCTCAATCCCTCCCAGCATCAGAGTCTTTCCCAATGAGTCAACTCTTCGCTTGAGGTGGCCAAAGGACTGGAGTTTCAGCTTTAGCATCATTCCTTCCAAAGAAATCCCAGGGCTGATCTCTTTCAGAATGGATTGGTGGGATCTCCTTGCAGTCCAAGGGACTCTCAAGAGTCTTCTCCAACACCACAGTTCAAAAGCATCTATTCTTCGGCGCTCAGCCTTCTTCATAGTCCAACTTTCATAACCATATATCACCATTGGAAAAACCATA
>SJXQ01012506.1:425562-435589 GCA_006408695.1 Aepyceros melampus
ACATTACTTTGACAACAAAGGTCCGTCTAGTCAAGGCTATGGTTTTTCCAGTGGTCATGTATGGATGTGAGAGTTGGACTGTGAAGAAAGCTGAGCACAGGAAAAACCATAGCCTTGACTAGATGGACCTTTGTTGGCAAAGTAATGTCTCTGCTTTTCAACATGCTATCTAGGTTGGTCATAACTTTCCTTACAAGGAGTAAGCGTCTTTTAATTTCATGGCTGCAATCACCATCTGAACTGATTTTGGAGCCTCCAAAATTAAGTCTGACACTGTTTCCACTGTTTCCCCATCTATTTCCCATGAAGTGATGGGACAGATGCCATGATCTTCTTTTTCTGAAGGTTGAGCTTTAAGCCAACTTTTTCACTCTCCTCTTTCACTTTCATCAAGAGGCTTTTTAGTTCCTCTTCACTTTTTGCCATAAGAGTGGTGTCATCTGCATATCTGAGGTTACTGAGATTTCTCCCGGCAATCTTGATTCCAGCATGTGTTTCTTCCAGTCCAGCGTTTCTAATAATGTACTCTGCAGATAAGTTAAATAAACAGGGTGACAATATACAGCCTTGACGTACTCCTTTTCCTATTTGGAACCAGTCTGTTGTTCCATGTCCAGTTCTAACTGTTGCTTCCTGACCTGCATACAGATTTCTCAAGAGGCAGGTCAGGTGGTCTGCTATTCCCATTTCTTTCAGAATTTTCCACAGTTTATTGTGATCCACACAGTCAAAGGCTTTGGCATAGTCAATAAAGCAGAAATAGATGTTTTTCTGGAAGTCTCTTGCTTTTTCCATGATCCAGTGGATGTTGGCAATTTGATCTCTGATTCTCTGCCTTTTCTAAAACCAGCTGAAACATCTGGAAGTTCATGGTTCATGTATTGCTGAAGCCTGGCTTGGAGAATTTTGAGCATTACTTTACTAGCCTGTGAGATGAGTGCAATTGTGTGGTAGTTTGAGCATTCTTTGGCATTGCCTTTCTTTGAGATTGAAATGAAAACTGACCTTTTCCAGTCCTGTGGCCACTGCTGAGTTTTCCAAATTTGCTGGCATATTGAGTGAAGCACTTTCACAGCATCATCTTTCAGGATAGGAGTCCCACCTATGGGTGGGACATGGGGGGAGGTTCAGGAGGCAAGAGACATATGTGTGCTTACAGCTGAATCATCTTGTATGGCAAAAGCCAACATAATATTGTAAAGTAACTATCCTCCAATTAAAAATACATTAAAAAAAAACAATTGGCATTAGGAAAGGGCTACATGTGCTATATTCCATTGACTCTGACCATGACTTCACCCTGAAAACACCAAATGTCCCCACAATCTGGGGACATCTCAGAGGATCCTGTGGCACCCTTGGAAGGGCACCAGGCTGGATCCCAAGCAACTACCTGTAATTCAGCACTCCAAGCCCTGACTCGTCTCCTCACAGAGCTGCAGAGGGCACTGGGGGCAGTGTCTTCTGAAGGACAGGAGGCATGGGATATACGGACAGGGGTCCCACCACACAGAAGTCCTGCTGCCAAAGACAAAGAGCCAGCATGTGCAGCCTGGGCCTTGTGGTGTTCACCTTCCTGCCCAGGAACCTCTGAGACACATCTGCAGCCACCTGAGCCCCTCATGGGGTGACCTTCAGGGCAGTGGCACCCAGGCACCAGGAGCCATAGTGAGGAGGGGCTCCATGGAGGTCAGCTGACACTGAAGCTCAGTACTCGGTGCCTCTTTGCCAAGAGCAGTTACCGGATGTGAATCCTATTTGGCATAGGGTTCTGACTGTGGTCACACCTTGTGTCTCAACTTCAGATCAGGTCTTCAGTAAACCTGAAGGTGACTCAGAGAAAGAACGGCCGGTGCCTCCAGCCAAAAGCTACATGATTCTGATCAAACATTTTAAATGTTTACCTTATTTATTTAATTCTAAGCAATATTCATAAGCACATCTACAGTAAATAGAACTAAAAATATTCTTGTTTATTGACTCCAGAGAAATGGAATATTCCTGCCATTATTCTAACAAAAATTGTGCAACATCTACCGAATGCTGGGCCCTCTCCTAGTTCTGGGATGCAGCAGCACACAGCACAGCTCTCACTCTCCTGCAGCTCTTCATCACCTAAGAGGGAGTGAAAGACAGTGACCCCACGGGAAGAGGCACTCTGGGGGAAGATGAAGCAGGGGGAGAAGACAGAGGGCCTTGGGGGAAGGATGGAGGCAGAATGCTTTGATAGGAGTTCTCAAGAGTCTGAGGAAATCTTCCCTGTAATACTCGAAGACACCTGAGGATGAGGGAACAAATCATGCAGCCACTGGAGGAAGAACCTTCCAGGCTTGGAGGACTCCACGTGCAGAGTCTCTGCTGCAGGAGCACACTTGGTCAGGTCAAGAAGCAGACAGGAGGCACTGAGGGAGGAGAGAAAGGCAGGGGTAAGTTCATAGAGGCAGCAGCAGTGCAGGCATGGTTGTGCAACTGGCCCAGAGATTGTGGCCTAGAAGGGGCTTGGCTTTTCCTCAAGTGGAGAAGAAAAGGAAATAGTGGAAACAGTACAGAGACACCCAAGAGTAGAGGCTGCAGAAAATGGATGGACCTAGAGACTGTCATACTGAATGATATAACTTAGAGTAACAGAAACATAACATGTCTTATATGAGGAATCTGAAAAGACATGATACAAATGACCTTATTTGCAGAATAGAAACTCACAGATTTAGAGAACGAACTATTGTTGCTGAGGGTAAGAATGGGGGAAAGGATATTAGAAGTTTGGAATGGATAGGTGCACCCTACTATATTTAGAATGGATAACCAAAAAGGTCCAGCTGCATAAGCACAGGCAACTCTGCTCAATAATATGTGGAAGCCTGAATAAAATTTTCAGCCAGTTAGGACTGCACACTACAACAGTGAGAGTAACAACTAGCAGAATAATTTCAATAGCCAAAATTTATGCATAATCTTATTTTTCATAAGAGAATAAGAATTTCAAACAGGTATTATTCAAGAATAGCCATTTCTTTTGCATATGAGTCACCAAGAATGAGCAGTCTTAAAACTTGCTAGAAATTCTTGGAGGCTTTTGAAATAATAATCCAACCTACCTAAGAACTTTAAAATATACCTTCATTTTGTTTCTTTTTCATGGCTCGTTTTGGATTGATATTCTCAGCTGTCAGTAAAGTGTCTTTTACTTCAGCACTGTTGTTTTATTTCTTCATGTACATGAGTGCTTGGTGAATTCCACACTTGAAGGTATTGTACTGCTTCCCAAGATAAACTGCTATAAATCTGTAGATTCTTTAAGGCTCACATTTACCTCAGGAAACTCAATCTAGTATGTTGGTCTTTTTGTTTGGTTGGTTGTTTTGCATTCAATTCCCAATTGATAAATATTTCCTTACACTGATAAACTAGTACCTAATTCACAGTTTGCTGAATGAGCTATAGATAAGGCAGCTAAATTTTGGAAAGAAAGGCAGAAAGCAGACAGGCTCAGTAAGCTCTGAATTAGTAATGAGGTCACTATTCCTCACAGAACAATAAGAGAATCTCAAGAGGGAGGGAAGTATTTTGGCTCAAGTTAGAAAGGGTGGGGCCATGTACAAATCACGTTTCAAGGGACAGTGCCTGTTTTACAAGCAATTTCAGCAGAATGTTACTGTTTTCCACCACACTCCATCTACCCTGGAGTCTGCCAACATGTTTGTAAAATTTTTGCTGAGGAATTTAGTCACAAAATACAGCTTTCTATTACAAGCATTGCCAAGGGAAGAGAAGTTCATATTTCAATATGATTGGTACTTAGCATAACTGAAAAAGCTAATAGTGTTTATCAAATATCAAAGTATGCAGAAAAGAAACTGAAAACATTCAAAATTCATTAAGACTTTCAGTACAGAGCAATAGAAGAAAATTTCCTCAAACTACTAAAAGGCACCAAAAATAACAAGGCAGACTTTAACTAACATTGCATTTAAAGAAGAGACTGAGTTTTTCCCCCTATGACTAAGGATAAGGCAAAGAGGGCTTTGCTTTCTATTTTTTATTAAACATTGCACTGGATGCTCACAAAACTACAGTAAGGCAAGAAAAAATAAACACAAAGTACAGTTGGAAGAGACAAATTCAAATTCTCTTCTTTCAGAGAAAACATTAAGTATACAGAGTAAAATATAATATACAGAGAAAATCCTATGAATCTATAAACACATGATTATGCATATAAGTGAGTTTAATATATTTCCAAAATAAAAGTCAATATATAAAAATCAAGATTATTTTACATATCTAAAACAAACCATTGGAAATTGAAGTACAATATCATGCATAATGGAGTTTCCCTGGTGGCTCAGATGGTAAAGAATCTGCCTGCAATGTAGGAGACCCAGGTTCAATCCCTGGGTTGGGAAGATCCCCTGGAGAAGGGAATGGTTACCCACTCCACTATTCTTGCCTAGAGAAGTCTATGGAGACAGGATTCTGGTGGAGTACAGCCCATGGAGTTGCAAAGAGTTGGACACAACTGAGTGACTAACACTTTCATTCATCATCCAGAACAGCACCAAAAACATGCTGTGGAACAGAATTAATAAAATACATGCAAGACCTGTATGAGGCAAACTATAAAACATTAATTTCTGAGAGAAATAAAATTCATAAATAAATGGAGACATACACCATGATTCTATATTGAAAGACTTAATATTGCTAAGATTTCAATTCTATTGATCTTCAGTTTCAATGAAATCCTAACTCATATGCCAGTGGGAAGTTTGTAGAAAGTGACAAACTGATTCTAAAATGTATGAAGAGTAATGTCAGCAAGATGGTTTAGTAAGAGACCCCACTCTCTACCCTCATAATGAAAACAACAATTGGAAAGACAGATGTGAACATAACAGCTCTGACAGAGCTCAGGGGCCACTTAAGAAGCTGCAGCAACAAAGTAGTACAAAGTAAGACGAGGGAAAGCTGTGCAGGAAGCCAACAGCCAGCACAACCACTGCATGTGCCCACAACTCTCAGCACAGAAGATCCCACAGGTTTTTATGTCTCAGACTCCCGATGCTGAGTCCCTCCACCCTCCCTAACAGGAGCCATGACAGTTAGTGCCTCCTTGAAACTCAGCACAGCCATCATGGATGCTGCAAAGTTAGTCCCGGTCCTGAAGTCAGGCATGTACATGGCACCAGCTTTGACCTCAGCAACTGAACTTGTGCCTGAAATCAGACCCAGATCCTCCACGGGGCCCACCCTCACCACAATGCATGCATCACTGCCCCTGGGCATTCACCTACAGTCCCATAGCTGAGCATATGCACACTCCTGCCACTAGCAATCACCAGTGCTTGCCCTAGTCCTTTATTGCTGTACCCAGAGGACCACAACAGTGATGTTTCCACACACTAACAATGAAAACTTCAAAGGGAAATTAATAAAAGATAAAATACTTAAGAATAGACTGAATCACAGAGGGGAAAGACTTATACATGGAAAACTACAAAACATTAATGAAAAACATTAAAGAAGACATGATAGGTAGAACAATACCCAGCATTCATGGATTGAAAGATTAACCCCAATGTTCATCGCAGCACTGTTTATAATAGCCAGGACATGGAAGCAACCTAGATGTCCATCAGCAGATGAATGGATAAGAAAGCTGTGGTACATATACACAATGGAGTATTTACTCAGTCATTAAAAAAAATACATTTGAATCAGTTCTAATGAGGTGGATGATGCTGGAGCCGATTATACAGAATGAAGTAAGCCAGAAAGAAAAACACCAATACAGTATACTAATGCATATATATGGAATTTAGAAAGATGGTAACGATAACCCTGTATGCGAGACAGCAAGAGACACAGATGTATAGAACAGTCTTTTGGACTCTGTGGGAGAGGGAGAGGGTGGGATGATTTGGGAGAATGGCATTGAACATGTATAATATCATATAAGAAATGAATCACCAGTCTAGGTTTGATGCAGGGTGCAGGATGTTTGGGGCTGGTGTACTGGGATGACCTGGTGGGATGGTGGGTGGGGGGGAGGTAGGAGGGGGGTTCAGGATTGGGAACACGTGTTCACTCATGGCAGATTCATGTTGGTGTGTGGCAAAATCAATACAATATTGTAAAGTAAAAATAATAATAATAATAATTTTTTAAAAGATATTCAAGTCCTAAAAAAAAGAGATTAATATTGTTAAGATATTCATACCATGGAAAATGATATAAACAATCAATGCAGTCCCTGTCTAAATTCCAAGGCATTTTTTGGTGTTCTAGAAAAACAATCCTAAAAATCATATGCAACCATCGAGGACTCTGGATAGCCTAAACAATCTTGAGGGGAAAAAAACAAAGCTGGAGGCAGCACACATTTTCATCTCAAAACATATTACAAAGTTGCAGTAATTAAAACAGTATGATACCAACATTTGGACATAGAGACCAGTGGATCAGAATAAATAGCGAAGGAAACACACACACACACACACACACACACACACACACACACATAGAGTCAACTGATCTTGGACAAGGGTGCCAGGAATACATAATGGGGGAAGATGGTATCTTCAATACATGGTGCTGAGAACCACTGGATATATAAGTGAAAAAGAATAAAATTTGATTTTTATCTTACACTACACACACACACACACACAAAACGATTCAAATTAGATTACAGACTGAAACATATGCCTGAAACTTTATTACTAGAAGGAAACATGGGAGGAAACTGTATGACATGGGTTTTTGCAACAATTTCTTGAATATTACACCCAAAGCAAGGCAACAAAAGCAAAAGTAGACAAGTGAAAATGATGTAAAGAAAAAGCTTCTACATAGCAAAGGAAATCATCAACACTGTGAAAGGGCCACAAATATGAAGGGAAAATATTTTCAAACCACATATTTGAAAAGAAGTTGATATTCAAAATACAGAAGGAATTCCACATCTCCATATAAAAACACAAATATCCCAGTTAAAACTGAGCATTGAATCTGAACAGATAATCTCCAGAGAAAATACAATAATGGAGAAGAGGGAAAGTGAAAGTTGCTCAGTCATCCAACTTTTGGTACCCCATGAACTGTAGCTTGCCAGGCTCCTCTGTCCATGAAATTCTCTAAGCAAAAATACTGGTGTGGGTTGATATTTTCTTCTCCAGGGGATCTTCCCAACCCAGGGATTGAAGCCAGGCCTCCTGCATTGTAGGCAGATTCTTTACAGTCTGAGCCACCAAGGAAATCCAACAGGTATTTGGATTTCCAAAAGGTGCTCAGTATCAATAATTATGATGAAAATACAAAGAAAAACCACACTGAGATATTACCTCCTACTTATTGTGAAGGCCATTTTTTAAAAAAAGACAAGCACTGACATGGACTTTGAGAAACTGAGAATGTATTCTGGCACAGTCAGTATGGATCACAGTACTGAGGGTCCACAAAAATTGAAAAATAAAATTTTCATTATGATCTACCAACGTCACTTCTGAGTATGTATCTATTTAAAAGAATTAAGAGGAAAATAATAGAATTGGAAAGACTAGAGATATCTTCATGAATATTGGAGATACCAAGGGAACATTTAATGAAAGATGGGCACAATAAAGGACAAAAATGGCAAGGACCTTACAGAAGCAGAAGATATTAAGAAGAGGTGGTAAGAATACACAGAAGAGCTATACATAAAAGGTCTTAATGACCCAGACAACCATAATGGCACAGTCACTCACCTAGAGTCAGACATCTTAGAGTTTGAAGTCAAGAAGGCCTTAGGATGTATTACTTATGAACAAAGCTAGTGGGGATGATGGAATTCCAGCTGAGCTATTTCAGATCCTAAAAGATGATGGTGTTAAAGTGCTGCGTTCAATATGTCAGCAAATTTGGAAAATTCAGCAGTGGCCACAGAACTGGAAAAGATCAGTTTTCATTCCAATCCCAGAGAAGGGCAATGCCAAGAAATATCAAACTACCATACAATTGGGCTCATTTCATATGCTAGCAAGGTAATGTTCCAAATCCTTCATGTATGGCTTCAGCAGTACATGAATTGAGGACTTCAAGACGTTCTGGATTTAGAGGCAGATGAACCAGAGATCAAATTGCCACTATCCACTGGATCATAAAAAAGCAAGGAAATTCCAGAAAAACATCAACTTCTGCATTGACTAAAGCCTTTGACTGTGTGGATCACAATAAAGTGTGGAAAGTCCTTAAAGAGAAGGGAAATCAATATCACCTTACCTGCCTCCTGAGAAACCTATATGCAGATCAAGAAGCAACAGTTAGAATCAGACATGAAACAACAAACTAGTTCAAAATTGGGAGGGGAGTACATCAAGTCTGTGTATTGTCACCTTGCTTATTTAACTTATATTCAGAGTATATCATGTGAAATTCTGGTTTGGATGAATCACAAGCTGGAATCAATATTGCCAAGAGAAATGCCAACAACCTCAGGTATGCAGATGATACTACTCTAGTGGTAGAAAGCGAAGAGGAACTAAATAGCCTCTTGATGAGGATGAAAGCAGGAAGTGAAACTGGCTTAAAACTCAACATTCTAAAAACTAAGATCATGGCATCTGGTCGGACATGAGTAAACAACTGAAAAATGAACAAAAAGAATTAAAATCAAGATCTCAAAAGGCACAGCACTTTGCAGTTCATTGTAGCATTATTCACAAAAGCCAAGACATGGGGGTAAGCCAAATATCCATCAACAGATATAAAAAGAAAATGTGATATAGACACATATACACACATATATACAGTCCAGCGTTATTCAGTCTTTAAAAAGAAGGAAATCTTACTATATACAACATGGATGAACCTTAAAGACACTGAAAGTGAAAGTGTTAGTCGCTCAGTCATGTCCAACTCTTTGCGACCCCATAAACTGTAGGCTGCCAGTCTCCTCTGTCCATGGGGTTCTCCAGGCAAGAATACTGGAGTGGGTTTCCCTTCCCTTCTCCAGGGCATTGAACGAGGTATCCTGCACTGTAGGCAGTTTCTTTACCATCTAAGCCACCAGGGAATCCCCAAGGACATTATTGCAAGACAAATAAGTCAGCCACAGAAAGACAAATTCTGCACAATCCCACTTACATGAGATAGTATCTTGAGCAGATATACCAGGAAATTCCCTGGCAGTTCAGAGGTCAGAACTCAATCTCTCATTGCTGAGGGCCTGGGTTCAATCTCTGGCCAAGGAACTAAGATCTCACAAGCTGCACGGCATGGCAAAAAAATAAATTTTTCAAGAAAACACATTTTTTACTAAATATATATATATTTAGTATATATACTATAGTATACATATACTATATAGTATATATATATACTTTATATATACTATATATATATATATATATAGTTTGAAACCCACAGAAACAGAGAGCAGAATGGTGGTTACCAAGGACTGAGAGTAGTTGGGAAATGAAAATTTCTGTTGACAGGTTATGCAACCTGGAAAATATAAAGCTGCTAGAGAACTACTCTACAATTCTTAACTACTTCTAGTTAATAATACTTAGAGTTATTAAGAATATAGATTCCCTGGGGGAAGTGTTTGGGCAGCTAGGACTGTGACACAAAAGGTGTAAACTGGGACTGTCTCTCTTAGAGGAAAATTAAAAGTTTCATTTTCTTTGCCCCTTTGGGGATGGTGTTTGTAATTCTGCTACTCCGTAAACTAGTGTGTCTAAGTTTTCTAAAGATGTGGTTTCCTAGTTTTTACTTCACTTAGCTACTGACAATATATGAACCCAGGATGCTGGAGTGATAGCTGTGGCTGTGTGTTCACTGGTCCATTTCTTTTGCCACTGAAAGAAATGTAATTCTGAGAATGTCGTAAGATGGCGGAGGAATAGGATGGAGAGACCACTTTCTCCCACACAAATTCATCAAAAGAACATCTCAATGCTGGGGAAATTCTACAGGGCAGCTTCTGAATGCGAGCAGAGGACATAAGACATCCAGAAAAGCAGAACATTGTCTTCAAAAACAG
>SJXQ01012507.1:0-15268 GCA_006408695.1 Aepyceros melampus
TTAAAAAAAAGAATATGGGTAACTGTAAAAAAAAGAATGGCTATTACATATAAATTTATGCCAATGAACCTGAAATTTTAAATGCAATGGAGAAATTCCTAGAAAAACTCAACTTACCAAAACTTAAAAGAAACAGAGTATATAAATAATTCTTTATTTGGTTAAAAAAAAACTGAACCCATAATTTAAACCATTCCCTCAAAAAACAAAAAATAAACAAAACACTCCAGGCACAGGTTGTTTGCCCAGTAAATAAAACCAAAATTTAAGGGCAAGTACTGGAAATTGTATAAACTTTCTCCCAAAGAACAGGAAAAAAAGGAACTTTATCTTTCGTTTCAAGAGGCTAGTATAACCCTGATACCAAGATATTTTAAGGAAAGAAAATTACAAGCTGATCTCAAATGCATTAACAGAAAAATCAAACGACAACATTTGCAAATCAATTCCAGCAATAGACTAAATAAAATAATCACCAAAGTTGTGTTTATTCCAAGCATGGTTTAAAGCCAAGTTGGGTTTACTTGGGTATTCTTTTCTAAATGTTATCTACACGTGTTTTGAGTTGGTTTTAATTGCTGCAAATCTTTTGGCTCTGCTGGGTCTTCACTGCAGCACGCAGGCATCTCTTGCTGTGGGTTTAGTTATCCTACAGCACATGGGACCTCAGTTCCCCAACCAGGGATGGAACTGTATCCCCTGCACTGAAAGGCAGATTCTCAATCACTGGCCCACCAGGAATGTCCCAAACCCACATATATTTTTTTAGAATGAGAAAAGTCAAATGAACAGATGCAGAAAAACCTGAAATCATTTAACATCCAATCACAACTTTCAAAAAGCCTTCTCAGCAAATTCTAAAAATAAATTAATTTCCTTAGCCAAGTAAAAGAGTATCTAAAAAACTTCAGCTAACACTTAATGGTGAAATGCTGAAGACGCCCATTCCTGTAACCCCTCCCACAAGACCAGAAACAAGACAAAAGATGCTTGTTATTGTCACTTCTGTTCAACACTCTACTGCATAACCGAAGCCAGAGAAATAAGTAAGGGGAAAAAAGTAGAAGGACTGGAAAGGAGAACAAAACTTTCATAATCTGCAGACAACGTATTTGTGTATGTAGAATATTCCTTAAGAATCTATAAGTAAACTCTTGCTGGTGTTTAGCAAGTTTATGAAGTAAACTTATCAAGTTCACTGAAGGTAATATGCAAAAAGCTTTTTTTCTATGTACAATAGAAAATAATTGGAAACAAATTTTTAAATAATTCCATCTACAATATTATCCAAAGAGTCAACCAAGGCGGCTTCTCAAAGATTAACACAAGAAACATCCTCATTTCCTCAAAAGAGAAAGATTTCTGAAATATGGCATGAAACTGCTAACTGAAAATTTTAAAAATCAATTAATTGGAACCATCTTAAAATGAAGAACTTATCCTCATCAAAAGATAACATTAGGAGACTAAAAAGATAAACCGCAAATGCGGGTAATATTAGCAATACATGGATCCAACAAAGGTCTCTGCCAGAATAAATACTGCCTACAAATCTGATTCGCCCAACTGAAAACAGCATCCACGACTCTGCATAACTACATGGTAGGACAGTATTTGAAGTGGCCAATAACAGCATGAAAATGTTAAAACCTCAGTAGGTATTCGGAAGATACAAATTTTAAACCATAATGAGGTGACACTCCATCCAAAAGAACAGCTACATGAAAAAGAGTTGATAATTTCAGTACTTGATGCTGGTATGAAGCAGCTGGCACTAACTCACCCTGCTGGTGGGAAAGTACTGTAAAATAGTACAGCTTCTTTGGGGAAAGTTTGGAATTATCTATTAATTTTAAAGAATCTCAGACTTAGGGAGCTCGTGTGCCAGGATTCATGCACAATAAAATTCATTCCATCACTGTTTAACAGCCCCAAGCTAGAAACAACCTAAATGCTGAACATCAAAATGGAAAACTGTTAGGTATTTCATGATACTGTATACAGCCATCAATGTTAACAAATTACAGTTGCATGCAACATGAATGAGTTTCATAAAAGCATATAATAAAGTTCAAATTTTAGATATACTTTAGTTTTATAGCATGGGAATAACATACATCAAAGAAAACACAGAAAAATAATGGTTGCATCTGGAGAAAGGGAATGTGATCTTTAGGGAAAACATGGGGGGTCTTTGGGGGTACTGGTAATGAAAGTAGTACTTAGTGGGTACTATATAATTTATTAGTGTGTCTGATGGTTTTAGCAATTTCTTAAATAAGTATGCTACCCTTAATTTAGGAAAGTCAAGCAAACCAGTCCAAAAATGAATCAAGTAAAACATGATAATCTAGGAAACCAGTGGAAGTTACTAAAATCTAAATACGTGATGTATGCATATCACACATATCAAAACTGCAACTAAAATCCTAAGTGTTAGGAAGGTTCTGGGAAGACAGAAGAGGAGGAAGGACCAGGAATCTGTCTCACCAGCTAAGCAACAACTGTACTAGCTGAATCTATAAGAATGCAACTATTTCAGGACTCTGGAGTCTGTTGAAGGTTTGCAACTTCAAAGGGAAAACTCTGGAGGTAAATTGCTATTAACTTCAGTCAATTTCAGCTCTCAGCACAGTAAAAGCCATCTATGCCCACATGTTCCTGTAACAGTTAGGGCAGTCAGTGGGAGTAAGAGCATGCAAAAAGGACTGTGTCCTGCAAATACTGTGATCTGTGCTCTGGCCACTGACTGTCCCTTCTGGTCACAAAGGTCCAGACGCAGGTGGGCATTCTCACACCTTGTCACACTATCCAACTGCTGCAAGACCCACAACCTCCAGGTGAAGTGGCTTGCAGAAGATTAAATGGGTTGGTGCCATTCCCCCAACCTTGCCTCCCACTTTCATCCTTTATTTTTCACTTTTTCTCATGGCAGCCGGATATAAAGACTACAGCACTCTAAAACAACTGCATGTATGGGGAAAATTAGAATGTGGCTGCATGTGCCCAGGGAAAGGCTCAGTAACACCTGACTTCTCACCTCAGGCTGATCCTTGACAGAAGCAGGCTATAATAACCACAACAAAGCAAAACCATAAAAAACAGCAAACTATGATGAAGGAGATTAATTTTCCAGACTTATATTATTAGATTCAAACATACAGCATCCAATTTAAAAAAACCACAAGGCATACAAAGAAATAGGATAGTATTCAAAGGAAAAAAAAAATCAGTAAAACTGTCCCTGAAAAAGACCTAATGGCAAATATGCCAAAGAATTTAAACAATCTTGAAAATACTCAAAGAACTAAAGGAGAATGTAGAGAAGGTCAAGAAAATAATGTGTGAAATAAACAATGGAAATGTCAATAAAGAGAGAAAACCTAGGAATTTCCTGGCAGTCTGGTGGTTAGGACACTGAACTCTCATTGCCAAGGGCCCAAGTTCAATCCCTGGTCAGAGAACTCAGATCCCACAGGTTGCACAGCATGGACAAAAAAGAGAGAGAAAGAAAATCTCAAAATGAAAAAAAAAAAGAAAAATTCTGCAGCTTAAAAATGCACTAACTGGAACAAAAACTTCACTAGATAGTTTCAACAGCATATTTGACCAAGTAGAAGAATCAGTGAACCTAAAGATAGCCCAATGAAAACTGTCAAGAACAGAAAGAAAAGACATTTAAGGGATTTCCCTCATGGTCCAGTGATTAAGAATCTACCTTGCAATGCAAGGGCATGTGTTCTATCCCTGGTCTGGCAACTAAGATCCTACATGCTGCAACTAAGCCCATGCACTCTGGAGCCTATGCTCTACAATGGAAGAAGCCACTGCAATGAGAAGCCCATGTACCGCAACTAGAGAGCGGCCTCGACTCACCACAACTGGAGAAAGCCTCTGCACCACAACGAAGACCCACCGCAGCCAAAAAGTAAGTAAATACTCTTAAATAAAGGCTTAAGGTAAATGAACAGAACACCAGGGACATGTGGGACACCATTAAGTAGACTATCAAATTCATCCTGAGAAGCCCAAGAGGAGGGGATGTGGGGATGGAGGCAGAGAGAATATCTGATAAGAGATAATGGTTGGGAACTTCTGAAATTTGATTAAAATGAATATAAACAATGAACGCAGAAAAAACTCCAGTGAGGTGAACTCTAAGAGACTCACACCAAGCCACATTATAATCAAATTTTTAAGAGAAAAAGACACAGAGGACCTTAAAAGGAGCAGAGAGAAGCAAATCACGACATACAAGGATCCTCAATAAGATCACCAACAGATTTCTTATCAGAAGCCACTGGGCCAGAAAACCAAGGTCTGAGTGTCAAATTGTTAAAAGAAAAAGAACTCTCAACTGAGAATCCCGTATCCAGCAAAACTGTCCTTCAAAAGTGAGGGAGAAATCAAGATATGTCCAGATAAACAAAAGCTGAGGGAGCTTGTGACCAACCTGCCCTGTAAGAAATGCTCAAAGCAGCCCAGCAAAGGGAAATGAAAGGACACTGGACGGTAACCTGAAACCACATGGAGGAAAAAAGATCTCAACACAGGGAAATACATAGGCAATTACAAAAGCAAGCATGACTGTTAACAACAGTTGGTAGCAGTACCCTTTTCCTACATGATTTAAGAGACTGATGCATTTAAGGGAAAAAAAAAAAAAACAATGTAAAAGCTAATATTACTGTAACTTTTGTTTATAACTCCCAATCTTATTGTCTACATAATTTAGGGGACTAACACATCTGAAAGAATTTCATCTTTTGAGGTACATAGTAGTATAAAGACATAATTTTATGACATCAAAAATGGAAAGGGGTGGGGACAGAGCTGCAAAAAGCACAAGTTTTTCTGTTATTGAAGTTAAGCTGCTATAAACTCAAATTATAGTCTTATAACTTTGACATTAAATGTAATCTCCATGGCAACCACAAAAATAGCTACAGAATTTACACACCAAAAATTAAGAAGGAATTTAAACATTTCACTACAAAAACATCAACTAAACACAGTGGACAAGAATGCAGAAAATGAGAGACATGGAGAAGGAAATGGCAACCCACTCCAGCATTCTTGCCTGGGAAATCCCATGGACAGAGGAGCCCAGTAGGCTACCCACCATGGGTTGCAAAAGAGTAGGACCTGACTTAGCGACTAAACAATACAACTTGTTTATATATGTTTTTTCTATTATCTAAGCTTATTTTTTTTTGGCCTGTCATAGTGTAAGAACTCTATGTCAACTTTTATTGAGATTATATCTCTCTGTAGCAATCTCCTGCCAATAACACTTATAGTCCCAAATCAAAAGCAGCTGGATTCGTATTACAGCCATTATAACAACATAATCACTCTTAATTTCTAGCCCTTTCCATTGTGTCCCCCTAAATTGACTCATCTATCCTCATTTTTTTCTGTACAGTCTTTTTGTTCGATATACACACTATTAAGCTTATTTTAAACAATCTTTCTCTCAAGTCAGACTCTCCAAACCGATAATTTTACCTGAGTCCACTTCTCTGACATATAACACTAATGATTATCGATGGATTGATCTACTGTCCTGCATGGCTTAGTCTAAAGCCCTCTCCTGTGCCTTTCTCCTTTCTCATATTCCTGTTCCTCAGCTTTACAGCTGGGGATGAAGGGAAGCCAATACACGTCCCCCAAGTTCAGCAACATGGAAACATCTACTTCTGGAACCATTCCCTCAAGAAGAGTGATCACAATGGGACATTCCTGGCTCTGCCCCTTCAGGACACATATATGAGGATATTTGAGGTCTTGGCTGTTGACACTCTAAGAGATCCCCAGAAAATTAACATCTTCCTACCCCACGAGATCAGACTCTATCAGGTACGACATAGAAAAGTTCTTCAAATCAATGGTAGGATAGCCTCTCCTATACTTTTTGAAAAAGTAAAACCTGAAACCAGATGAGAGTAAAGCTATGTATATAAACAGTGTCATCATACATACAGTAAAGCTATGTATATAAATGCCATCATACATGGGTCAGTCTTTGGAGAGGTTCCCTATTACATACGGAGGGACTCACACTCAGTTGCATATCTATGCCTCAGATTGTCTGGGAAGCTTGTTAATATGTGTCCCATGGTATTAATGGTAGGAACAGCATTTTCTGCTATAGAACTGAAATCCAACTATTAGACTACTAACTAAAACCAAAAAGTAGGAATGAACTTTTAAAAGAGACATTTATGTTTTATTTATACTGGTACCTAGAAATGCTTTGCTTTTTAACACAAATGGTGCTAAATATGATATGCCTTACCATAGTTCTTGATTTTAGTGTTATAATTTTTGAGGATGAAGAATGAAGGAAAAGCCTAAATGTTTCTCAGATATTCTAGATCTCAAAAAGGGAGTGGCACTTTTTCATGACCTGCAATGCTAAGGCTTCTTTGGTAAAATTGTTGATTCCAGTATTTCTTCTTTAAAATATTGTAATAGCTTAAAACTTAATAGAAAATAAAGTCCATGATGCTTACTATTGAACAACAGCAAAAATAAATAAAAATCTTTATATCAAGGTTAAAAAAAAGAAAATAAAATGAA
This sequence comes from Aepyceros melampus, assembly GCA_006408695.1. Lineage (NCBI taxonomy): Eukaryota > Metazoa > Chordata > Mammalia > Artiodactyla > Bovidae > Aepyceros > Aepyceros melampus. The sequence goes on from SJXQ01012507.1 coordinate 6,583, forward strand.
AGACAAAAGGCTATAAGGCATATAGGAAAAATGGTAAAAGTCAGTCTTCTCTTTAGTTGTTTTTCAGTTGCTTAGTCATGTCCGACACTTTGTGACCCCATGAACTGCAGCAGGCCAGGCTTCCCTGTCCTTCACCAACTCCCAGAGCTTGTTCAAACTCAAGTCCATTGAGTCAGTGATGCCATCCAACCATCTTGTTCTCTGTTATCCCCTTCTGCTCCTGCCTTCAATCTTTCATCAGGGTCTTCTCTAATGAGTCAGCTCTTCACATTAGGTGGCCAAAATAATGAAGCTTCAGCTTCACCATCAGTCATTTCAGTGAATATTCAGGGTTGATTTCCTTTAGGATTGTCTGGTTTGATCTCCTTGAAGTCCAAGGGACTCTCATGAGTCTTCTCCACCACCACAGTTCAAAAGCATCACTCCTTCGGCACTCAGCCTTCTTTATGGTCCAACTCTCACATCCACACATGACTACTGGAAAAATTATAGCTTTAGACTATGTGGACCTGTGTTGGCAAATTAACATCTCTCCTTTTTAATATGCTAAGTTGGTTATAGCTTTTCATCCAAGGAGCAAGCATCTTTTAATTTAAAGGCTGTAGTCACCATCTGCATTGATTTTGGAGCCAAGAAAATAAAGTCTGTCACCGTTTCCATTGTTTCCCCATCTATTTGCCATGAAGTGATGATGGGACTGGACACCAGTCCAGAATATTGAGTTTTAAGCCAGCTTTTTCACTCTCCTCTTTTACCTTCATCAAGAGGCTCTTTAGTTCTTCACTTTCTGCCGTAACGGTGGTGTCATCTGCATCTCTGAGGTTACTGATATTTCTCCTTCTGATCCTGATTCCAGCTTGTGCTTCATCCAGCCCAGCATTTTGATGATGTACTTTGCATATAAGTTAAATAAGCAGGGTGACAATATACAGCCTTGATGTACTCCTTTCCCTATTTGAAACCAGTCCATTGTTCCATGTCTGGCTCTAACTGTTGCTTCTTGACCTGTATACAGGTTTTGCCAGGAGGCAGGTAAGGTGATCTGGTATTCCTTCCTCTTGAAGAATTTTCCACAGTCTGCTGTGATCCACACAGTCAAAGGCTTTAACGTGGTCAATGAAGCACAAGTATATGTTTTTCTGAAATTCTCTTGCTTATTCTATGATCCAGTGGATGTTGGCAATTTGATCTCAGTCTTCTCCTTATCAGCAATTAAATGATGTAAATAGATTAAACTCTCCAATTAAAAAACAGAGATATGCAGAATGGATAAAAACACTTGATCCCATAGGTCTCATCTACAAGAGACTCACTTGAGATCCAAAGACAGAAACAGAAGGAAAGTGAAAGGACATAAAAAGATATCGCATACCAGCAGTAACCAGAAGAGAGAAGAGGTGGCCATACTCACGGCAGGCAAGACAGACTAAGAAGAAGTTAATACAGACAAGAAGACTTTATATGTTAATAAAACCCTCAATATAACTATACAATACATAATTATTAAAATATATGAAGCAAAACCTAAGAACTGAAAGGGCGAGAAACAGTTCTACAATAAGAATCAGAGACTTAAATATCCCACTCAGAATAGTGAATAAATGACAGAAGATATTTCAATAAGGAAGTACAGCAGCTGAACAACAAAATTACCAATTAGACTTCACAGACATATATGGAACATTCACTGTGTGTTTGTGTTCAGTCGTGTCAGACTTTGCAACCCCACGGACTGCAGCCCACCAGGCTTCTCTTGTCCATGGAATTTTTCAGGGAAGAATACTGGAACGGGTTGCCATTTTCCTCATCCAGGGGATGTTCGCCACCCAGGAATCAAAACTACTTATCTTATGTCTCCTGCACTGGCAGGTAGATTCTTCCCCACTAGTGCCACCTGGAAAGCTCATGGAACATTCTACCCAACAACAAATACACATTACCAAGTGTCTGTGGGACATTTTCCATACTTCAGGCAACAAATAAAGTCTCCATATATTTTTAAAGATATCATACAAAGTATCTTCTCTGACAACAACAGGATGGAGTTAGAAATCAGTAACAAAACTGAAACTGAAAAATTCACAAAACTGAGAAAAACTGAGTAACACTTTTAAACAACCAAGGGATCAAAGAAGAACTGAGAAGAGAAATGAGAAACATTCAGAGACAAATGAAAACAAAAACACAACATACAAAGACTTAAGGGCCATAGCAAAATCAGTGCAATGAAGGAAATCTGTATCTGGAAAAGATGACATTAAAAAACAAGAAAGATCTCAAAGCAACACCCTAACTGCAACCAAGACCTGATCCAGTCAAATAAGTAAATAAATGCTATTAAAAATTCAACATCCTTTCCTGAACAAACCCTCTTTTTTAACAGAATAGGAAAAGAATGAAATTACCTTCATATAATAAATGCCATATATGCAAAACCCACAGAAAACGTCATATTCAACAGTGAAAGAGTGAACACTTTTTCTCTTAAGATCAGGAACCAAAGATGTCTGCTTTCACCACTTTTATTCAACATATTATTGGAAGTTTCAGCCAGAGCAATTAATTAAAAAAGAAACATAAAAGGCATCCAAGTTGGAAAGGAAAAAGTAAAATTATCTGTTTGAGAAGAATACATTCTTATATGCAGAAAATCCTAGTCTCCACAAAAAATGCGTTAGAGCTAATAAATGAATTCAGCAAAGCCAGCAGATACCAAGCCAACACACCAAAATCAGCTGCATTCATAGACACAATGAACAATTTGAAAAGGAAATTACGAAAACAAAACCATTTATAACAACATTAAAAAGAATAAAATACTTAGGAATTAACCAAGAAGGTAAAAGACTTGTAAATGAAAACTACAGAACACTGCTGAAAAAAATTAAAGATAACATAAATAAATGTAAACACATCCCATGTTCATGAATTGGAAGACTTCATATTGTTAAAATGTTAATGCTATTCAAAATGATTCAATGCAATCCCTATCAAAACCCCAATGACTTTTTATAGAAACAGAAAAACCTGTCCTAAAATTCATATGGAATCTCAAGTGACCTGAACAGTTAAAACAATTTTGACAAAGATCAACAAAACAGGACTCAACATTTCCTGATTTGAAAACTTATCAAACTCAAAGATATGGTAACCAAAATGGTGCAGTATTGGCATAAAGACAGACATACAGACTGAACAGAAGGTCTGGAAATAAACCCTTGCAGACATGGTCAAATGACTTTTAACAAGATGCCAAGACTACTGAATAGGGGAAAGAACAGTCTTCAATAAATGGTGCTTGGAGAACTGGACATCCACTTGCAAAAGAATGAAGGTGGACTCTCACTCAATGCTGTGTTACTCAAAGTGGATCAATGAACAAAATATAAAACCCGAAACAATGAAACTTAGTAGAAAACATGCTGCTGCTAAGTCGCTTCAGTCATGTGCGACTCTGTGCGACCCCATAGACAGCAGCCCACCAGGCTCTCCCGTCCCTGGGATTCTCCAGGCAAGAACACTGGAGTGGGTTGCCATTTCCTTCTCCAATGCATGAAAGTGAAAAGTGAAAGTGAGGTCTCTCAGTTGTGTCCGACTCTTTGCAACTCCCTAGGTGGACTCTCACTCAATGCTGTGTTACTCAAAGTGGATCAATGAACAAAATATAAAACCCGAAACAATGAAACTTAGTAGAAAACATGCTGCTGCTAAGTCGCTTCAGTCATGTGCGACTCTGTGCGACCCCATAGACAGCAGCCCACCAGGCTCTCCCGTCCCTGGGATTCTCCAGGCAAGAACACTGGAGTGGGTTGCCATTTCCTTCTCCAATGCATGAAAGTGAAAAGTGAAAGTGAGGTCTCTCAGTTGTGTCCGACTCTTTGCAACTCCCTGGACTGCAGCCTACCAGGCTCCTCCGTCCATGGGATTTTCAAGGCAAGAGTACTGGAAATTTTCACAACACTGGGTCTGGCAATGATTTCTTGAATATGACTTCACAGGCACAAGTAACAGAAGAAAACAGACAAATGAGATTTCATGAAAATGTAAAAAAATTTGTACATCAAAACACACTACTCTACAGAGTAAAAAGTCAACTCACAGAATGGGAGAAAATATTTGCAAATCAACATCCAATCAGGGATTAACATCCAGAATACACAGAGATACTCTTAAAACTCAATGAGACACCAGACGGCTTCACAGCTGAATTCTACCAAAAATTTTGAGAAGAGCTAACACCTATCCTACTCAAACTCTTCCAGAAAATTGCAGAGGAAGGTAGACTTNGGGAGGTGGGGGTCGGGATTGGGAGTTCATGTACACTCGTAGCTGATTCATGTCAATGCATAGCAAAACAAATATAGTATTGTAAAGCAAAACAAACTAAAAAATAAAAATTAATTTAAAAAAGTGGGAAAGGGCATGAACAGATACTTCTACAAAGAAGATACAGAAATGACCAATAAGCACATGAAAATATGCTAAACATCACTAATCACAAGAGAATGCAAACCCAAATTACTATGAGACACCACCTTATACCCATTAGGATGGCTACTATCAAAAAAAAAAAAAGAGAGAGAAAAGTGTTGGTGAGGGTGTGGAGAAATTGGAACCCTTAGGCTACTAGGAGATGATGAAAAACAGTATAGCCTCTGTGAAAAATAGTATGGCAAATTTAAAAAAAATTACTGTGTGATCCAGCAATTACATCTCTTGGTATATACCCCAAAAGAGTTGAAAGCAAGATCTCAAAGAAATACCTATACACCTATGTTCATTCACAGCAGCATTACTCACAATAGGTAAAACATTGCAAGCAACCCAAGTACTCATCTGATGGACAAATGGATATGCAAGATGTGCTGCATGTGTGCAATGGAGTACATTATTCAGCCTGAAAAAGGAAGGAATCTGCTATATGCTACAACATGGATAGACCTTGAGGACATTATCCTAACTGAAATAAGCAAGTCAGAAAAAAGACAAACACAGGTATGATTCCACATATTTCAAGTTGGTCAAAACCATAAAGACAAAGTATAATGGTGGCTGCCAACAACTAGGGGAAGGAAGCATGAGGAATTACTGCTCAATAGGTATAGAGTTTCAGTTTTACAAGATAAAGAGTTGTTAGGCTGATAAATGGGGTAACTTTTGCATAACTATGTGAATGTATCTAAAATCACTGAACTGTACACCCAAAAATACTTTAGATGGTAAATTTTATTTTTGTCACAATAAACAAAATCCTAGATGTTATCAACACCGAATGTGGAAACAGTTTAACACAAAAAAATTTTTCTTTTGCCATGCTGCACACCATGTGGGATCTTAGTTCTCTGACCAGTGACTGAATCTGCAACCCCTGCAGTGGGAGTGGAGACTCTTAACCACTGCACCACCAGGGAAGGCTCAGAAGTCCACCTTTTAAAAAGACACGACCCAGGTGAGTTTGGGGGAGAAGAGATTAAAGTGTATGTATGGCTGAGTCCCTCCGCTGCCCACCTGAAACTATCACAGCATTGTTAAGTCACTCCAGTTGTGTCTGACTCTGTGTGACCCTATGGATTGTAGCCTGCCAGGCTCTTCTGCTCATGGGATTCTCCGAGCAAGAATACTGGAGAGGGTTTGCCATGCTCTCCTCCAGGTGATCTTCCCAACCAGAGACTGAACCCTGTCTTCTGCACTGATGGATTCTTTTACAAAATAAAAAGTTTAATAAAAAAAAAATACATGGACACAGCAATGCTCTCATGACTGGATGCTATATACATACACCATCATAATCATATACTACTAGCATTGAGTAAGTGCAGTTACAGGCATTATTTAGGTATTCAATGCACATATCTTATTCAAGCGCCACAAAAATCCTATAAATGTGTATTATTACTACTCCTGTGTCACGAAAACTTAACCTTTAAGGTTAGAGCAAGTCAGTAGCACCGCCAGGATTTGTTCTCAAGGAACATGCATCCAGAATCTGCACTTTACTTCGTGTAGGTTTATTATGAAATGGGCAAACTGAGTATGTTTTTCTTCAAAACTATAAGCTCCCCACTTAGAGAATATACATGTTTATATTTATACCACCACATAGTGGGTCAGTAACAATCTGCAACAGCCAAGAATAGAGCCATCTAATAGAGCCAGACAACAGAACATGTGAGAAGCTTTTCAGAGATGAAAACCAAGTCACTCTTAAATAAGGGCAGGATTTTTCGAGGCAGAGAACATTCAATTAAGCACCAGAACAGCATTCCTGCCATGATTTCATCTAAGTCAGCAATTTTAATTATACAACATATAGAAACACACCAGACAGTATAAGGAAAAGAACTCTGGGGCACAGTTCTGGAGACCTCTTTAGGTTGATACCACAGCTTATATGCTACATGTATTCTTTTAACTACAAGTTTTTTCTAATATAAACAAAAACTTTTGCATCTCTACATAGTCATGGATTCAGCTTGTCAAGTGTCATGTCGCTCCACCCCATGACTATGTGGAAATGCAAATGTCCAAGAAAAATCAAGGATCACAAAGGACAAAGATAGAACACTTTACAACCAAGTATCAAAACCGACTAGAAAGCTGTGGTCTCTAAGACATGAGGACAGATAAACAATGGATGAGAAAAGCCTCCAGAAACGGACGTGCACATGTAATACAGATGCTTGACTTGTGAGAAAGGCGACAGTAGTATGGTGCAAAGAGATTTTTTTTCCCCCAGTGTGGTGCTGGGTCAACTGGCTATCTATGCAGAACAAAACGAACCTTGACCTTCCACCTTACATTGTGTACAACATGAAATTTAAGACGGGCTGCAAATGTTAAGACTGAAAGGTAAAACAGTATGTTTTTTTAAATGAAATGCAGAATATCTCCATGACTTTGGAATAGGAAAACAATTCTCAAACAGGACACAACAAAGCATTAGCCATAACTGAAAAGCTGATAAACTGCACTCCATAAAACTTAAATTACGTTATTAAAAATTAATACCAATTAAGAGTATAAAGACAAGCCACAGGTTTGGAGAAAAGATTTATTATATATATCAGACAAAGAACTCATAGTGTAGAATATATAAAAGAGTAAACAGAAAATAGCTATAGCTAAACAGAAAAAAGGCAGGTAATTCTAAAGAAGTATTAGTGTATAAGACTTGAAGAGGCACTTCAGGAAAGAGGATATGCGGAGGTCAACAAACATTATGAAAAGATACTCAAGTTCATAAGTCAAAGAAACGAAACTTTAAACCACAATAGAGATGCCACTACATACTCACCAAAATAGTCAAAGGGATAAAAAACAATACCAAATCTTGGTGAGGATGTAGAACTAGCCAAACCATCTAACGGTGTGTGTCACAAGTGTAAACTGGTGCAACTGCTGGGATAAACTGGTAGCATCCATTAATGCTGAAATCCCAGATACTCTACCCGCCAACACTCTCTCAGGATACTCCCAAGAGAAGTAAGTTCACCAGAACACATGTTCAGAGTAGTACTATTCAGAATAGCCCTAAATGTCTACCAACAGTAGAATAAGCCGGAATATATTCACACAGCAGAATACAGCACAGCAATGGGAATAAATGCTCCACAACCACTGGCTGTGAATGGGTGGACCCCTCACAGCCAAAGAGCACACATTCATGGTTCTATGTATGCAAGTTCAGAAACAGGCAGAACATACGCATTTAAAAGTTAGCACAGTGGTTTACCCTTCACTAGTTAAGAGACTGTAGGGCTGCCGGGGGCTTCTGGTCTACTATCTCTATATACAAGTGGATATACAAGATTTGTTCAGTGCGTGAAAACTCACTAAATTTGCATATTTATCCTAGTAAAAATATCATACTTTTAGGTATATATCATACATACTTTTCTGTATATAGTGTTATACTCAGACTAAAAGTTAAAAATTTAACTATTAAAGCCATATATTAAAGGTCTCAGAAAAAAAAAATTATTTTATGGGAAGTGAGACTTCCCAAGAGTAATTTCAACTGTCTCCTGTTAGCTGGGACTGAATATATTAAAATTTATTTCAGAACAGCTTTTAAGATAATTTAGTGATGATACTCTCAGAATAAAAAAGGAAACCATCTCAGTCAGAAATTCAATATATCCTGCTACAATTACACACTTCTTTGGTCCTAAATTGAAAGTTGGCAGCTCATCTAGACCTGCATTGCTGGTTACCTGCCTGTGTTCAGCTGGAGACAGCGTGAGCTCTTCACTTATGATGTGCACTTTTCTGTGTGTGAATTACATTACAATAAAAAAATATTAATCAGCGTTTCAGTCCCACCCCTTACTTGCTGTGAACTACTTTAACTTATCTGTCCCTCTTCTGAGCTTCCACTACTTTAAGCAGTCTCTGAGAGGTCTCATCTCAGTGAGTTAGCATGAAACTTTTCCCTCCAGACACTGCCTCAGGCCCATCCCACAGTCAGGAAGTCCCTTAATGTCATTTTAACAAGTTTTCACACTTGACAGACACGTAACAATAACTCAGCTCATTTATGCTTCAATCACATGTCCATTTACAGCCCATTTCCTTCCTTCCTCAGAATTTTAAAGGACTAGGCGGGGAGTGGGGAAGGGCCCCTGAGAAGGCAGGCACCCTCTCTGAGGAGCTGCCTGGATGAGGGGTCCAGCTCTGGCCTAACCTC